>JARYHS010009186.1:3629221-4023588 GCA_031002005.1 Vandiemenella viatica | reverse complement strand
CAAAAGTATGATTGCGAAGGTAGTGCGTATGAGGCAGTTTTCAGAGCTAAGCCGGTCATGTGTCAGCGATGGTAATAAACTTCCTCACTTGATTCAGCGCGTTGCCGATAGATAGCAGCACCACATATCACAGAGATATCAACAAAATGTGTGTTGTTTGTACAATAATTAGCTTTTTGGAAAAAAAATTCTGGTTCGAAAACATTTCTGTTTTGTTGTACAAATGGGGCACTTGACACTAAAAAGAAAACTATGAAACTTTAACTGAAAAAGATATTGTGAGGATACCGGAAATTAACTTTAATTGCTTGATAAGAGTTAAAACCATATTATTTTTGATAAAATAAGAATACAGAAAAGTCACGTGACGAGAAACGTGGAGTCAAAGCTCGTGAGGTCACATCTCAGCTTGCATCAGTTATTCTACGTGTGTTGAGCATGTATCGTCAACCTGTGTGTACTATATTTAAGGTTTTAAGTTGAAAAATTATTTAGTTCTGGCCATGAATCAAATAATATTTGCAATGAAAGCTGGATTTACCAAAAGGAAACAGATTTAATTTGTCAAAAATTGATGTGACGATGCTGGGAAAGTTTTTGGATTTAAAAACAGGGAATTTTGTACAGTGGAATTACGAAATGTTAAAATTTACCTCTAAGTATATGCACCCAAAAACTGAAAGTGTATTTTTTCTCTGAAAAGTGTGTTCATATATTGTATAATTAATAGAGGTTACATAAAGCGTGTACTTGAATGTATGTTATTCTCTAGACTCAGTTTAGAGGATAGATTTCAGAAACTTATATAGACCAGAAAGAAGTCTTGTTATAAGACAAATTATTTTATAGGATCAATATTAGCATAGAAAGTAGTTTAGATAAAATATAGCTTAAATGCTGTGCACATAAGTAGATAAAGAACTAACAGTTTGTATTCCTCGCGACAGTATACCAATATTCAGGTGAGATGATATATTAACTGTGATGAAAGTATAGCTAAACCTGTCAAAATGTAACTATTTGTTACTAACCATAGGATATTAGAAAATAATAAATAAATCACAGACAATGTTTACGATGAACAGCGTAGTCTTAACAGTATTGACTACGAAAATAACGGACATATTTTGAAAAGAATTACTGATTATACATACTTGTATTCATTTGAATCATGTATCAGATCATATAGAAGATGTGTGATTAATTTCAACAGGATATAAAACGATGTGTTTATAGGAGCACACGATTCTCAGCTTCGAAAGTAATAATTCATTTATCGATAAAAATTTAAGCTTAAATCAGAACAGAATAATGAGGCACATAGCTTAATAACTATAATAAAATATTAGGTAAAAACTTACTTCAAAGTAGCCTTAGTAAAAATATGCTGGGTCACGTCGTGAAAGTTTTAACTTTTGCCGTCACATATCTAAGCTGCGAGTGTTTCTTCATTGTGCAGACATCACTGAAAAGAGAATACGTGTCTCTACCGATTGGTTTTGGCGAAAAGCGAAAGGAACTACTGTATTTTGCGGATGAAAACTATCTTATGTTACAACCTAGAATTAATATAATACCGTCCAAATTTCATTTCAATCTGTTGTACAATTATGGCATGATTAAAGCAAATAGTCAAAACATCCGAATAGCCATTCATCAAAAGTTTCTCTTTTATAATTTTACTAATATTAAGATAAGAGTTTTGAATAAATATAATTTATTTCTTAATTTATGAAGTTATCTAAGAGGAGACATTAATCTTTTAACATGATACCTCATCTACCGATTTCGGTTAAGTATCAAGGAGGATAAGTGGCTTAAGACAAGAAAATACGTTATGTAAATAATAATACTTTTCCCGTTTAAGCTTCGAATTACAACAACAACAAAAAAACAACAAAAAAAAACAAAAAAAAAAACAAACAAACAAAAAAATATCCTGTCTTAAAATACAATGAGCCCAAAGCGGAGACCTTAATCTAGAAACTGATATCTTATTTGTCGATTTCGGTTAGGTATCAAGAAAGATAAATGTCTCGTGAACAAAAGTCATTTTAGAAACAATAATACTTTCGCCATTTAAGGGACAAATCAGGAAAAATCCTATCTTAGAATATGATGTGATCAATTCGGAGACCTTAGTCTTTAAATTGATACTTCATTTATTGATTGCGGTTAGATATCAAGAGAAAATAATGGTTCATGGAATAGAAACACGTTATAGAAAATAATGGTACTTTTGCCCTCTGAGGTCAATTTTGGAAAAAATTCCTTTCTTTATATATGATGTGACCAAAGCCGAGATCTTAATCTTTAAAACGATACATCGTTATCGATTTCTGTCTGGAATGAAGGGAATTTGTGACAAAATAAAAAAATAATAAATAAATAAAATAAATAAATAACTAAAAAAAAACACCTTATTAGAAATAATATATTTGATTCCTAAAAATTTCCGCGACCGTCTTTGTTCATGATTAATAGCTTTTCGGTTATGCCGCGTTGTTTATTGAAATACCTTCATGATTAACAGCCCTTTCGGGTTATGCCGCGTTGTTTATTGAAAGCTCAGGTATTTCGATAAACAACGCGGCAAAACCCGAAAAGCTATTAATCATGAATATATATGATTATTTCTTTTCAGTCAAAACAACCGAATAATATTTGCAGTATGTAGGGGGGGAGGGGGCCAATTTTTCTATTTACCCACACGATCCTAACACCATCTGCCAGCCCTCGCATGAGATTTTAAAAGATTTAAATAAAAGATGTTCCCACTAAATGATATAAGCGATAAAAAAATGTTGTTGATTTTCTGGACACTGCACCGTGAGCAAGGTGAGCCGTGTCCTTGCACGGGTGGTGAGAGTGTGAAGAGCTGCACACTGCACTGCGTTAGATTCCTGTTGACGTGGGAGAGGATGCGTGGAATGAAATGTCTGGTGCAGCCACTATGTTGGAAATTAAAGAAGGCAAGCAGAGAGGATATCGTACGAGAGTAGCCGTGCATAACGACTGCAGTAGACATTTCATCTCACCTCCCGTATAGCGAGCTCCATTCCACGGCCTATTTCGTAACGCCTTGTCTGCAAAGTGTGACCAGTCCGTGATAAGCCTCGAAATTCGCTGCTAAACTAGTATTCACATCTCGTGACTGTCACTTTGAAAATACGTGATCAGTGAAAACGAACAGTACTGTTAATATCTACAAAATAAATTTATTTGACACTAATTTGTTACATTAACATCCTGTTCATGATTCAATACTCGTGTATCAAAGAATATCAAATGTTTCCAGTTAAGTGTTGGAAGGATTTTGGGTGACTCTTACATTACGTGACATTTGGCTGCACGGTGGAGTGGCTATCCTTGGTTTTGGACGGTCAGCGAGAGTCTGAAGGATATGATTGGCAGTACTCAGCACATCTTTTGTGGTGGGTTGGCTAATCCTCCAATATTACAAGCCCCTCCACAATGGCCGACCCCTCAGCTTGGCTCGCGATCAAAATTAAACGCATCCTTTCACTGTCGGAACAAAGACCTTCTCGCTTCCAGAGATAATGAGCCAAGCGCTTCGCTTTTAAACCGGTCCACTGCTGCACCCACTACGCTCATTAGCTCCGCCATCACGCGTCCTTATTCTCATGATTGATGCGTTGTTCACATTCAGTTTAACGAAATGATATTGTTTCTTTATGAAGATTATTCCGTTGATTTTTTTATTAAAGCCTTGTTCACATGCCAAGTCTGATACTAGTACCTCAGATTAATGATGCTTTTACCTTTTTTCCGTTAATTTTTCTCGCAATTCCAGATAATGTTTATGTGTACTACAGGTGGTTTCTCTGGCATTTGATAAAACTTTATTTCAGCAACTCCTTACAAAAGCGATACTAGTAGAAATTGCTAGATGCTTCAAATATTGCAGTTTTGCTACTTTCCGGACTGTTTGCATGTATGATCCTTTTTTTCCAGCACGGTTTATGCTTCTATTTTGTGAAAGTAGACTTTCTAGGACCCTTTCGATTTTAGGTTCCCTAATTGTTGATACAACTACGTACTGCTGCTACATTCTGAAAGTGTTCCTTTCTGACGACATTTTTGTAGGCCATTTCTTCTGCAGTTGCTTTTTAAATAATATTATTAAATAAGAACGCCAGTGCAACTGTTGTATATTTCATTTATTCTCTGATGTTTTTCGTCGAGATATGACCAGCGTACACTGTTATGTTTACATTGATGATATCTCGACGAGAGGCGAAACGCGTCCGAGACCACAACAGTTGGGGCACTTCTTTAATAATACTATGTTCTTTTTTATTTCGCACTCCATGCGCTTGTACTGAGAGAAAATTACCGTAAAGGCAAATTAAGAAAAAGGTTTTGTTTTTTCACAGGAGCACACTTTGTGCACAGTTACACTAAACTGTGAAGCAAAAGGGTAAGTTTTCATGAAGTTTGTTCAAACGTTATTATCCCTATCGAACCGTACAAATGCTATCAAGCACTCGAGGAAATTCGCATTGCTTCCTCAAGATGCTCTAATAGTCTAACGTGCAGCAATAGTAGAGCTCTAGCAAACCGTCTGTATTCGCCACTGAGTAACGAATACATCGCCTGACTCGAAGAAACGAAACGCTACTCACAAATTCATTTCGTTACTCGCATTTGTCATTTAGATGACAGTTTGATTCGATAAACGAACGAACACGACGTATCATGCGGGAGCTGCAACGGTCCGTCCAGTGACTGAATGAACAGGTATTTGTTTTGAAATTAGATGATTTAAGTGTGCTGCAATTGTAATATTTGGTAATTTTCTTATGAACATTTTTTTTTTTACGCCTCGTCGACGTCGAAGTCATTAGAGGTTGTATGGAACTGGCGACAAGGATCGGGAATAAATTCGGCCATGGCTTTTGGAAGGAAGCGTCCCAGCATTCACCTGGAGTGATTTTGGGAAACCATGGAAAACTCAAATCTGGATGCACGGACGGGAAATCGAACCCACGTCCTCTAGAATGCAAGAACGTTAGCCTCTCACCCACCACGCTCGGTGTGTATATAATATTCCGTGCAGTGAATCAAGCGTAAGATCCATGTGCTAATGACATTACTTTAAGTTTAATAAAACGAAACAATTTCCTATTTTTTTTTTTTACTGTCATCAGTTTTTCTACTGGTTTGATGCAATCCTCCATCTTTTCCTATCCTGTTCTAACCTCTTCATTTCTACATATCCCTTACAACCCACGTCCTCAATTATCTGCATCATATATTCTAATCTCTGTCTTCCTCAACAGTTCTTACCTTCTACTGTTCCCTCCACTAACACATTAACCAATCCAGCATGTCTCAAAATAGGACCTACCAGCCTGTCTCTTCTTTCCGTAAGATTCTTCCATAAACTTCTTTTCTCACCCATAATTTCCAAAACTGTTCATTTCTTACTTTGTCTGTCCACCTAATTTTCAGCATTCTTCTGTAGCACCACCTTTCAAATGCTTCAATTTTCTTTCTTTCCGGTATTCCTAAAGTCGATGTTTCACTACCGTAAAGTGCTGTGCTCCACACAAAAAGTTTTAAAACTTCTTTCTAATTCCTAGATCGATATTTGAAACTAAAAGGTTTCTCTTTTTCATAAAGGCTCTTTTTGCTAATGTTATTCTGCTTTTAACATCATTCCTGCTTCGGCCAACGGTTGTAATTTTACTTCCCAAGTAACAGAACTCACTCACTTCTCCTACAGCATCCGATCCTATTTTTATATTTAATCTGCTAGTATTGGTATCATTTCTGCTACATTTCATCACTTTTGTCTTACTTTGATTTATATTCAGTCCAAAATCTTCCTTCAGTATTTTGTTCATGCCATTCAATAACTTCTCAATATCTTCAGCCCTCTCTGCTAACAAGAGAATGTCATCAGCAAATCGTAGCATACTGATTTTTTCTCCCTGAAAACTTATGCCGCATGGAAATTTTTCTTTTACTTTCTCCATTGCTTCTTCTACATACAAGTTGAATATTAACGGGGATAGACTACAACCTTGTCTCACGCCCTTTTTAACTGATGCATGTCTCTCGTGATTCTCTACTTTTATTACAGCCACTTGATTCTTATATATTTTATAGAGTATTCTTCTATCTCGATACTTTAGACCTGACTTCTTTAAAATTTTTAACATCTTGTACCACCTAACATTATCAAAAGCTTTTTCTAAATCAACAAATGCCATAAGAGTATCTTTGTTTTTCTTGATCCGCCCTTCAAGTATTAATCTTAAAGACAGAATTGCTTCACTTGTACCACGATTTTTCCTAAACCCAAACTGATCTTCACCTACTATCTCTTCTACTACCCTTTCCATCCTTCTGTATATTATTCTGGTCAGTAATTTTGAAGCATGTGATGTTAGACTAATGGTGCGATAATTCTCACATTTTTCGGCTTGTGCTTTCTTTGGAAGTGTGAAGATGATATTTTTATTAAAATCAGTTCGAATTTCTCCTGTTTCATAACTTTTTGATATCAGCTTGAATAATCTTTCGATTCCTTCCTCTGCAATGGATTTAAGAAGTTCTGCAGGGATCTCATCAATTCAAACTGCTTTATTTACTTTCAAGTCATTCAGAGCTTTATTACATTCTATCCTCAAAACAGGATCTCCTAAGTCATCAATCTCGACATCGCCTTCCTTTTCCATTACACTATTGTTCAAGTCGTCCCCAACATACAGTTTCTCAATGTATTCTTCCCATCGGTTAGCTCTATCTTTTGAGCTTAAAAGAGGTTTCCCATTGGCAACTTTAATGTTCATACCTCTTTTTTTCATTTCTCCAAAAATCTGTTTGATCATTCTTTAGGCAACATCTACTTTACCTACGACCATTTCCTTTTCTACTTCTTCACACTTTGCTTGTAGCAATTTTTCTTTCGCTATTTTGCATTTCCTATTTATTTGATTTCTAAATTGCCTGTACTGCTCTCTTCCTGCTTCATCCTGAGCATTTTTGTACCTTCTCCTCTGATCTATCAACTTCAAAATTTTCCTCTGTGTTCCAAGGTTTTCGGGCGGCTTGTTCCCTAAAGCCTAATGTTTCTTTACCAGATTTCATTATTTCGGTCTTTAATGCATTCCATTCGCCCTCGGTTGAGCTTCTTTCAGAGTTGCTTCTTATACCTAAGTCTACCATTTCTGCAAATTTTTCCCTCGTGCTAGATTGCTTTTGTTTATTCACTTCCCGTGTGTTCTGCTTATACTACTTCCTTATTCGCTTAAATTTCAGCCTGCACTTCATCATTATCAAATTATGGCCAGAGTCCATGTCTGCTCCTGGGTACGCTTCACAGTCTAGAACTTGATTCCTGAATCTCTGTTTGACCATGATATAATCTAGGTGATATATGCCTGTATCCCCAGGACGTTTCCAGGTGTATATTCTTCTTGCATGGTTCTTAAACAGTGTGTTTGTAACAACTAGCTTATATTTTTGACAAAATTCTAGCAACCTGTTTAGTCGCTCATTTATTTCTCCTAGACCATAACTTCCAACAGTATTCCCCTCTTTTCCTTCTCCCACAATTGCATTCCAATCACCCATGATTATTAGATTTTCCTCCCCCTTCACATAATGGAATAATTATTCAATTTCAGCGTATATTTTTTCTATTTCATCCTGATGTTCCTGTGACGTTGGCATATACCCTTGTACTAATGTGGTTGGGACGGACTTAGTTTTTAACCTCATCAAAGTAATCCTGTCGCTAAACTGTTCATAATAACTCACCCGTTTCCCAACTTTCTTGTTCATTACAAATCCTATACCAGTGATTCCATTGACAAATTGTGTGCTAATTATCCTGTGCTCCCTAGACCAGAAATCCTGTGCGTCCTTCCATTTAATCTCACTAATCCCAACAACATCTAACTTAAGTTGTTCCATCTCCCTTTTTAAGTTTTCTAACCTACCTGCCCTATTCAGACTTCTAACATTCCACGCTCCGACTCGTAGAATGTTTCTATCCATTCTGATGACTCCTCCCTGAGCAGTCCCCACCCGGAGATCCGATTGGGGGACTATTTTACCTCCGGAATATTTTACCCAGGAAGAAGCCATCATGATATATGTAATTTGAGAGGATTACATGTCCTCGGGATACCCTTTGGGTCTTTAATGCAGTGGTTTCCCGTTGCCTTCTGCATCCCCATGCCTTTGATCATTTCTGATTCATCCGCCTTTAGAGGCCGTTTCCAACCCCAAGGGCCAGAGGGTGCCCTGAACCGCTCCCCGCTCTTCCGCCCTCCTTTCGGAGGCCGTTGGCTAATAGTGGGTGACTCCTAATACCGGGAATCTTTCAGTCGCCGGAGCCTTTTCCATGCAAACAGGGTGCACCACGTGAAGGAGAGGTTGACATTTGATTGGAAAAGGCGAGTATAGTCTTTCCCAGACCCTTACACCCCACAGTTTACTTTACAAAATATTAACGAGAGCATCCGGCACGTGACGCGGCTCGATGCGACGCTTCATGTTAAGTGCTCGATTGTATCAAAAGTACCGAAAAACGTGACATAGCAATCAATATTAAAAACAGAAAATCATGAAATAGGAAAGCAGATGTGTAGGAAATTTCCACCTAGGCGTGCCCTCAATCGCAATTAAAGAACGTATTTTGATTGCGAATGAGAAAATCAACGTTTGAACATGATATCATACGTAATGTCATGCTGAAGCTCCAAAAGACATGACTGTGCAGGATTATTCATGTTTTGACATGCGCAGACCTTTCAATCTGACATTGTGATGTGTCATTCTTGAGCTGACTGTGAACTTCTTAGTACGCATATCACTAGTGAAATATTTCCTTCCTTTCTGTTTAGAAGTGTATTGTTTACATTGTGTTATTGATTTTAATTTGTTCATCATGCCACGAAAATGTGTAAATCATGCAGATAATTTATGCTATATTTGTGGTGAGCTGAGTCCAAATTTTACGGGACTTGTGAAACAGTGTGATGACTGTCAGTTAGGTAATTCTGATAAGATGCTGTATTTCGGGTATTAAGAGTTGACGGCAATAGAAAAATGGTACACATCATATACCATTTGCAATTCCTATGATTTAGAAGGAACCGAATGATCATCCAACTGATTGTTATCTTTGTTTAACAAATTTTAAAGGAATCACATCTGAATCAAAATATAGTTAAGTATCCGAAATTTCCATCTGCAATGAGGCCTGTCTTACAGTATCAGTATATGCAGATAAGAACTGAACTAGTTACTCTGATTCTGACCTAGAGCAAACTGAAAATTATTCAAAAGGACATTATTATAAAAATGACCCTACATATGGAGGCAGCAGCTGTACAAGATTGTAGAAGTACCTGCAGATGTCATCTATCCTCCCATCGACGTGAAAACGCCCAACAACATTCACATTAATTGTCTTGAAACATGGTGAATTAGTTGATTTCAGAGGAGAAGGCGTCACTCTGAGACTACATATAAAGGATTGAAGCTCGTCATTGCAAGAAGCGATAAACTCATACAGTAATCACTCGTGAACCAACAATGAAACGAAATGAAGTCTTCACGGGTGTACCGCCGGATAGTGTTTTTAAAACACGATATTTCGAAGACTAGCTCCGTCGTCTTCATCAGGTGTCGAGACATCTGCACAGGTCTCAGTATCCGACGGTCAGCCGACCTGTGCAGACGACGGAGCTAGTCGTCGAAATATCGTGTTTTCAAAACACTATCCGGCGGTACACCCGTGAAGACTTCAAGCATACGCCGGGAAAGTCTCCGTTCTTACAACAAAGAAGCGGTTAACACCTGCTAACGTGCCCTTCCTACATTTGTTAGGCTATACTGTTATAAACATGGCTCAGGTACCTGATATAACATCTAGAGCGGAATTTGACGAGTCAATGACTCATCAGCCGCAAATTTCATCCTCATTTAATAACAACGACGAGATTTGGATATATATTCAGAATCCAGATACATATATATCACAGGCACAATATAGACACTTATTTCTGGCGATCCTCAACATATTGGGGTGTTGAACAACGCAGAATTGAGTCCACGCGAGCTTGGGGATGGCCTCTTTCTTGTAGCACACCATTGAGTATGCTTCTAGGCTTTTGTGATGACTATAAAAAAATACTTGCAAATTGGAAACAAGAACTAATACTTAATTTTATACATTATTCACTGTGTTGTACGTGACTGTATTGATCAGATAAAAGGTAGAATGAAACACAGCCTTCAGTCACTTGAATGCAAATTTATTGCACTACATGATGTACACATTGTGAAGTTTTTTTTTTTTTTTTTCGCTGCCTCTACATCTGTGATTGAAGTCCCACTACCTTCGGTAGTATAACTTCTAGGTGTTAGGATAGGGTGTTTATTTTTTGGGACACTTTTTATTTCACTTTCAGGGAAAAAACCAAGGCTATAACCATCTAGTATGGTCTTAATGGTGAAAAAACCCCTGCGGAGTTCACGTACTATGCTGCTCTATGATGGCTGGTATAGAATACTGAGGGGAACTTTATACTTATGCCAACGTCTCGGCATTACCGTTCCAATCGACTCAGTTCTTTCGTCTCTGGCGTCGTTAAATTTCTTGTGTAATTTTTCTGTTAAATTAAATATTTCTGTATTAATTAAGGGAATATTTGTCTCGTTATGTAAAGTTTCTATTGGTGTATATCTGGATTCGTTTAGGATCATCCTTAGACATCTGTTCTGTAGTAGCTGGATTTGTTGTAGATTGGTTTGGCTTGCCAGCCCCCATATCTGGCATCCGTACAGTAAAAATGGAAGAATAACCGATTTGTATATTCTTATTGTTGTAATAAACTGTAGGTTGCTGCTTCGTAATACTGGTGAAAGGTTGGAAATAATTGCTAGTCCTTTTGTTTTCCTATCCATGATATGTTGTCTAAAAAGTAATTTGTTATCCAGTAATATACCCAGGTACCGATGTTCTTTAACCCAGGGGATATTTTGGTTCAAAATTTTTTAATTTTTGTTTATTTCCGGCCTTTTTTGTGAAATAGATTCCCGCACATTTTCCAGTATTTATTTTGATTTTATAGTTTCTGCACCATTTACTGATTTCGTGGAGTACTTGTTGTAGGTGAGTAACGTTAAGATCATGTCTTCTTCCTGATGTGTACTCTGTAGTGTCATCGGCAAACTGTGCCAGATTCACATAAGGCGGGGTCTGGATTTTGTTTGTATAAACTTTGAAAAGTGGCGGTGCGATCACCGATCCTTGTGGAATTCCAGTTGGAATCGGAAGAATTGAAGACTTCTGTCCGTCAACTTCTACGTAGAATTTTATGTCGGCTAAGTAACTACCGATGAATTTAATGTAGCAGTGTTTAATAGCCGTTTGAGTCCGTAATTCCTGTATAAGTTAAGCGTGCCAAACCTTGTCGTAAGCTTTTCCTATGTCTAAAAAAACTGCTGTTGTAGATTTGCTGAAGTTAAAATTTTTTGTTATATCTTCTGTGATACGGAGGAGTTGAGTTGTTGCAGTTACGCGGCTTTGAAATCCGAATTGTTCTGGTCTTATCGCATTTTCTTGTTCGAGACTGGTGTTAATCCTCTTCAGCAGTATTCTTTCTAGTATCTTTGATGTTGACGAAAGAAGACTAATTGGGAGGTAGTTTACAGCTTGGCGGTGGTCTTTTACACGTTTTGGTATCGCTTTAATTTTTGCTACCTTCCATGCTGTGGGATAATAAAAATTTAGGAGACAGCTGTTAAAAATGCTAGTCAAAAGTACTAGTCCCTTTTTCGGCAGGTTTTTCAAATGTATGTTTTTTATTTAGTCATGTCCCGGGCTTTTATTTTTTGCAAGGTTCTTTATTATGCTTCTTACTTCCCTCGGGGTTGTAAGCTCTGGCTGGTCTGCAGTTGGTTGTTGGAGGATTTCCAATGCGTGGCTTTCAGTTTCCTCGGCTTGTCGAATCTCTGCTGGTGTAAGTTGGTACTCCGCTGTGGTATACTGAGATGCGAAGTTTTCAGCTAGTAATTCTGCCTTCGCTACAGGTAGGAAGCAAGGCCCTGCCGGACCATTTATCGCGATGTTCGCTTGTCGAGGTTCTTTTAAGGCTCTAATTAATTGCCATGCCTCTTTGTTCTGCAACAAAAGGCTTGACATTTTGTCCTCCCACTTTTCAGTTCTTCTTTCTTGCAGCCTAGCTTTTAGTTGCCGTGCGAGTTGGAGGTATTGTCTCTTGTCCCTTGGATCACGGTACTGCTGCCAAAGTTTTCTGTATCTGTTTCTCAGATATCGCAGATCTTCCTTCCAAAATGGCTGGAAGCTCTTCTCGTTGATGGTTATCCAAAACGATTGTAGTGAAGGCTCTTCTTTCCGCTTCTAAAACTACCTTGTCGAAGTGTTGTATAGCTGCTTCGATTCGCTCTGTGGTAGAGACATTATATGTGGTTTGTATCTTAGTAAAGTGGTTCCAGTCAGTTTCTTTTACTTTCTTTGGTTTCACGTCAGAGTAGAGCCATCTTTAAATAGTGAGCAGTACAGGGAGGTGATCTGCTGAAAGGTCATTCACCGTTGACAATTCTATGTGTCCGGAAATATCTTTGGCGATTATAATGTCCAGCACGTCTGGTCTATGTCTCGGGTTGAAGGGAATATGCGTCGCTTCTGTTGGTCAGAAGACTTCTAAGTTCCTAAGATCGCATATTTGTAACAACCGTTCGCCTCTTCTGTTACTTGTTCTTGAATTCCAAATGGGGTGTTTGGCATTAAGGTCTCCACCAATTACGACCTTGTTGCCAACAACCATTATCAGGTCTAGGTCCTGTTCATGTAAGTTTTTATTTGGGGCTAGATATGCACTTACAAATACACTTACTTCTCTTGAGTGAATGCACACTACTGTGGCCTCTAGGTCTATAAGTTGTGGCTTGGTTATTGGAGGGTGTGAAAGGTTTTTGCATATGGATACAGCTTTGCCTCCTCCTCTTTGTCCCACTCTATCCGTTCTGTAAACTTGGTATCCAATTAAACGAAAGGTGTCTGTTGACTGAAGAAATGTTTATGTTATTAACATGATGTCAACTTCTTCTCTGTTGAGAAAGGTCAGTAGTTCGTTTCTCTTGTTCTTATTGTTGTTTGCATTCCATATAGCTGCTGTCATGTTATTCAGATTGGGTGTTTGTGCCATTATTTCGCTAGGGCCATTATACCTTCAAGCAAGACTAGTAAGTAGTTTTTGCAATCCTCGTGCTTTTTTCATTTTAACCATTGTTATTTTTAAGATTTTGAAGAATTTTTCCATTTCTGAACCGAAAAAACAGGGTATGTCATCGGTTTAGTGCTCTGTTGATTCATTCTTATCTTTCTTGTTGTGTTGGGACTTCTTTTGGCGGTCGTCATCGGATTCGTCTTCCATATAATCATTACTATCTTTCTTCTTCTTCTTCTTCTGATTTTTCTTTTTTTTTGGTCTTGTCCGTTTTTATTTGTTGATTGAGACTTATTTTTTGATTGATCATCCCCTGAAGGGGCGTTTGCGTATGAGCGAGTCTGTTGGCTGCTCTTGTTTGGTTCAGTCATTCTTTGTTTTATTCTTCTTAAGTTGTGTGTTTCAGTGGCAGAGTTTTTATCTTTCTCGTCTTTTCCATCTTTTTCTTCTTGTCGCTTATTCGTGCGTGGCGGGCGTAGCAGTTTCTGATACTCTGGGTAGCCTCACCAAGAGGCTGCATGATCTCCCTGGCAAATGACACACTTTGCCTTTTCCGTTTTGGGTAAGCGGCAATCCTTTGTCAAGTGTGACTTTGTACACTTGACACATCGGCTTGGAAGGTAGCAATAATTTTGAGTATGTCCGTGCCTCTGGCATTTGGTAAATTGCGGGGGACCGTTCTGAGAACGATACCGTTCTATTTGGACTCTCATATAAAGGATAGCTCGTTCGTTGTAGATTCTGTCCGAGAGCTGGCCACTTGGCAAAGTTAGTGTATGTTGGGAGGGGGATGAGCTCCCTTGTCTCCTGATTTCGGTTTTTAAATTGATGGACCGCTTGAATGTGTAGCCTTTGGCTCTGAGCACTTCCTCAAATTCTTCTGTTTCTATGGAGGGTGGTAGTCCTTTAATAACAACTTTTAGAGGCCTATCTTCTTGAAACTGGTAGCTGTTGATACTGCTCTTCTTAAAGAAGTTCTGGATAATTAAGTGGTCTTCTTTGGATTCCGCAATATATTTTGTGCAATCTCCTCTAAATACGCCTTTCAGTTCTCCGGTTATCATGCTTTTTAGTCTCTTGTTCAAAACCGTGTAATTCATTTTTCCAAATACAACGATTGGGGGAAGGTGTTTTGGTTGGATCGTGGTTTCGTTGGAAGTTCCCGGCTGTTCTTCCAAGTTTACATTTGTTTTTGCTGGTTCTGTGTCCTGTTCTTCACCAAGTATTTCAAACCTATTATTGGTTGTGATTTTGAAGGGTTCCCTTGTTTTGTTAGTTTCTTGGTATAGTCTTTTTAGAGTACTTTTTCTTCTGTTTCTATGTTTGGATGCTTGTTGTTCCATTTGAATGTTTCTGATAGCTAGTTATTTTTGATAATTCTCACAATCACTATTTTCTTCATCTTCTTCAGACTGACATTCTTCTGATTCGGTATTTTCGTCCACTTCTTCTTGGTCTTCACTTTCAGTCGATCCTAGGTATTCTTCGTTGTTATCGTCTTGATATTGGCTGTTGTTCAGTGGTGGTTCAGTAGCTTCAGCCCAGTGTTGTTGCCGTTTATTTGCTCGTCGGGGCATGCTGCATACAACTATGTAACAACATACGTTTGTGCGTGGTACCTAACAGGGAGTGTTGATCTGTACCCTTAGTTGTCACCGCTAGGTATCCGGGTACAGACACAACCCTACGCTTGCGCTCGGGGTTTCCTCTCCACTTGGGAGTGGGCCGTGGAGCGGTAATTCCATGATTCTTAGGTGGTTTGACTAAGTCCTTGCTTGATAACGACGCAGCACGATATGTCGAGGCCCCGGCTCCAACCGGGTCCGCGATGGCCGAACACGAGCTAGGCCCGCAACGGAGCTTCCAAAACTTGCTTGGTCTCGCACTAATTTGAATAGAATCCTTTATAGAACAGTAGCGCCATTTATTACTTAGTGAAAAAGTGTCTGGTAACTTGGAAATTCTTCTTTGAAGAAATTCCTTGTGTTGATTTTCGTGAACTCTTGATCAATTTCCGACAGTTTATTTCTGTCATAAGTGCGTTTTTTCTAATATAATCTGTTTTTGGCTGCCAATTTTTTGTGGTTTTATGGGCTTTAATTCTAAGTTCTGTAGCTTTCTGACAGGTTTTCTCGGAGTTGAGGCAATGCGTTGAGCAGCTTTTATGAGAGTGTCTAAGTTCTTGCCAGTTAGTTGGATGCTGGCAGGTGATTGGAAAAAAAGTTGCAGAGTTTTGTTCAAAAAATTCGAGGTTGTTTCGCGCATTTCGACATATTTCGAATTTGAATCCATTTGATTAGTTTAATTACAGACAAATTTTTTCAGAGCCAATTACCCTTATTTGACTTTCACAATTTCTTTTTGGCTTTTCTTGGGATGGCTACATCATGTAATTAAAATTCTCATAAATGATGATTTTGAAATCTCCAAGTATTTTGCTTGTGTGGAAGTTCCAGGGAATGGGTTAACATTAATTTAAAACCAAGATTGTCACATAAGGCAACTTAGTTCTTTTATGAGCAGGATAGAGACCTCCAGTGGTTCAGGATTTCCTTTCTCTGATAATTTGCGCATTGAATTCTCCAATCAAAATTTTTATATCATGGCGTGATTTTGTTTGTCGTTTCTTCTAATAGTATCCAGAAGTCCTTTTTTCTGATTTAATATTAAGTTGAATATTGAGTTTGTATTATTGCTTCTGACTACAAACCCAGTGTCAAATTGCAGTGGCCTGTTAAGAATTGAGATTGCTGGTTTTCCTTTGTAGATTCTATAATTTCCTTTTTCAAAGTGATTTTCATATGTGTACCTTGTTTCTTGAAATGCTAGAATTTGGATGTTTCTGTTAGTTCCTTAAATTTTCCAACTTTCAGAGGCGTATTGATTTTCAAAGTGCGTAGAAAATAATTGTATTTTGAGCGAAGAGATTTGGGAAGCTCCGATACATTGCCGCATGATGTTCTCGGTCCCCCAGATTCTGATGACCGAGAAAACCTGGCATATTTATACACATATCTATTAACTTGCTTGTCCTTTACAGTTCTTCTTTGATATCTTGGAGACTATAAATTGCATAAAGCTACTTGTTGTTTTGGTTTTCATTTTTTTGTGGTTAATTTAATGATTTGCAGCATAAGAAGTATGTAATTGTAATACAACCAGCCTCAAAACCCGTCAAAAATGACGGGTTTAATGAGGTGCTCTGGAATTAATTTCTTTGGAGTTGTTCTCATAAATAGAATTGTTATTAAATAGATCTCAGTGTAATAGCTCGTCCCTTGTGTTGAAGCAAAAAGTTTCAGTTCTCAACTTGGTCCAATCACAAGCGAATTAATACATTTCCTGTATCGCATGTTAATATCATCATGCATCGCGATATAAACTTGATCCATAAACTTCACGGTTTCTTACATCTTTCTCTCTTATTATCTATGATGAAGATCGATGTTTTAACTGCTGACACAGCTTACATGCGGCTGTAATAATAACCCCAGTGAAAACAAAGGATGCTAAAAATAAATCTTAACAACTTACGTTATGCCACGTAATATTAGTTTTAATTGTAGTTTAAGCCACATAGATCGCGATCAATTTGAAACTTCTTTCATTCAAACCAAGTAAAAAAAGCAGCTGATAATTAATATGCCAATTGAAACGAAATTAATTCTTTCAGTGTTTTAGCAATTCATTTCATAACAATTGCTTAAATAAATAGAATTGTTGTTAAATGAAGACCAATGCTATTCCGAGTGCCTGGCGCTGTAACAAAATGGTTTCGTTGGCATCCTGGTCCAGGTTGCATTTAAATCTAAATTCGTGATTCAGATAAATACTAAAACCTTTGAATAAAAAAAAAAAATGGCTGACACACTTACATGCGACTGAAATGTGGCATTCATTAAAAGCAAAGGAAATTAAAAATAAATCTTAACAACTTACATCATTCCAAATAATACTAGTTTTCATTGTAGACTATGCTGTACAGATCAGGGTAGAACTACTTTCGTTAAAACGAAGTAATGATTTAGGTAACAGAGCACTCTTGTAAACAAATTAAATTAAATTATTTAAAAAAATTAAATTACTCATGCCCTCTGCTGTAACGTCAAGTGCCAGTTCTGATAAAAATCTATCAAAACTGCCGCTAACATTGCCAAAATTAAAACTTTTATCTTACATATCTGTTGCCAAAGATTTTAACTAATACTTCTCCTAAAAAGGAATATTAAATAAATGTAAGCAACTAATAATTATTATGTCGATTTAAACGGAATACTTACTATTCTTTCAGAGCTCAGGCAATTAATTTATTCGCAGATACTTTGCTAAGTAAAACTGTTATTAAATAGCGTGTCTAACCTAGAAGAACATCTCTGGTCGTAAGTTGCGCAACGAAGGCGAAAGGCGTGACGGCATTGCTCTACGTCATATTGTGAGGTCACTGTGTGACAGAAAATTAGCAAATAAGCGTTTTATAAGAATAGATGTAAAGAGCAAGAGTTTGTTGACTTTCAACTCGGAACCATGAGAAAGTACGCAGCCAATTTTTTGTAGGCTGGTGATAGCGTGGCGTGGCACCGTGACGAGATGGTCAGCGGACTCGCGATCAAGTCGCCCTGTTAATTCGCGGCTCGTCCGACAGGTGCGCCCGTGTCGAGCAGTTTATGCTGATTAAGCCACGCGTGCCGAGGCAGTTAGCCTTATCGCACGGCTGACGCCTCCGCCGTAAAGAAGAGTGCGCACCACAACCTGCCCCCGCCATTTCCAGAATAATCACGTATACATATATTTCGCAGTGTCTACATTTGTGTATCCCTAAAAGGCTATTCCTGTTAATATTGTCACCTGAATTCCGCAGAAATGTTTCGGCTGAGGGGAAAAAAAAAGGATTCTTAAAGCTGCCACTTTTTAACTGGCCGTTATCAGCAATGAAGTCTTCAGGTACCGCCGGATTGTGTTGTAAAAACACCTCGGAGAAAATTGGCAGAATTCTCGCACAACATGGAAATACGGGACAGTCTCCATTTGATTAAGGATGACCTTGGCCTTCGAGTTCTCGGAATTTACAGCATTCCGTGTGAGTACGGAATGACCAACATCGGCCAAACTATCCACACTGTACAAAATCTGTGTGAGGAATACAAACGCCATCTCTACCTGGGACAATACAGCAATCAGCGATCGCCGAGCACGTGTACGACTACGCCCGCAGGGTTGACTTTAACAACGTTAGGATATTGGCTAGAACCTCATATTTTTGGGATTCAATAGTCAAGGAAGCAATCGAAATTCGATTGGCCGATACCTTCAATAGAGGCAGTGGTCTGTGGCTTAGTGAGGCGTGGAAACCAGCCTTGGCGAAACTCCGCAGAGAGCGTCGTACTTCTGTCCAGCTCCCGAATACACAAATCCACAACAACTTGGGTATACAAAGGGTCACAGATTACATAAAGGACAAATCGACCAAATTGTTTCAGCAAGCACATTATTTGCCGCATCAAATCATTCAAGACCTAGGGCAAAACGTATATTAACACGAACAAAATCAACCAATTACCAGGATTTATAGGGTCTGACAAAAAAAAAAAAATACTTCCATAAAAAACCAGCCCGAAAACCCCTATTCCGACAAAAGCTAGAGAGCGAAATGCTGTGGCACTTAAAAAACTATATGGGCCCAGGCCCCACCACATGTCTGTCAGCCGACCAGTACATGTTTTCGCACCTGAGGAAGACGGCGGAGATATTCGTCGAAATAATTTCTTTAGTGTTGTCCCGTGCCATGCCTGGGTTTTTGGCAATATCGGTGGAGTTGAGGCATCTGGGTCACATGAGGAGGCCGACGCGCCGCACAGTGGGCCAGAATCGCAAAAAGCTGGCCAAAATATAAAAAGTTGTTCAATTTGCACCAAAGTTAGTATGTAAAGGTTATCGAAGTTGCTGATTAAGAATATAATATCAAAAAGTAAAAAACAAAATGGCGGATCCAAGATGGCGGACAAATATTGCTAAAAGTCGTTTTATTCATATAAAAGTAATTTTTGTGGAATTATCGAGGTTGCTAGAGTTGTTCAATTTGTACCAAAGTTAGTACGTAAAGGTTATCGAAGTTGGTAATTAAGAATATGTTATCAAAAAGTGAAAAAAGAAAATGGCGGATCCAATATGGCGGAAAAATATTGATTAAAGTCTTTTGATTCATATAAAAGTAATTTTTTATGATTTATCGAGACTGATGATGAAGATTACGACTTCAAATATTAAAAAAAACAAAATGGTGGATCCAAGATGGCGGGAAAAAAATTGGTAAAATTCTTTTTATTTATATAAAAGTCAATATTTAGAGGGTGTTGTAGTTAATGGTTAAAAACATAAGCTCAAAAAATGGAAAGCTCGAAAAAAGTACCAAATAGAGGATAAAAGATAGTATAAAATATTACAAAAAAGAATTTTATTTCAATTACAGTTATTCAGTTAGTAAATTGTTTGTGACTGTAATTAAAGTTGTCATTTTCATCTTCTTTTTTAACTTCATATCTTCTTCTTCTGCATATTCAGCTGAATCGTCATCATCTTCAAAGACTGTTTCCTCATCATCTACATCGGAATCTTCATAATCTTCCGGCACAGGAACTAAGAGGGCAACGGCTTCTGACGACAAACTCTTCAGTTTGTTTGATGATTTGCGCAGAGATGAAATGTGGAAATCTGTGGTTGCCAACAATCTCCTGAACACGTCTTACATACTCTTTAGTCCGGAAAACTTTCGAGAAAAACTTATGCGATATGGCTTTATCAACTTATTGGTTGACTCTTGAGCATCCTCCGACAGTTCATATTATTATTAATTTATTTAATCCCTATTTCTTAACACGTGTTTGAAAGCGTTAAAAAGTAACTCCACAAAGTATGTAGAATATTTGTTTTTCAAAAAAATGTACTTTTTCATAATTATGAATGAAAAAAATAACTTAATATTAATAATTTCATTTTTTTAAAATAACCAAACATTTTGCAAGCTTCGCTTAAAACGTGGTTCAAAGCCGGGGTTGGTACTAGTAGGTGGATTTGAAGGTTAATTTACTAAGGTAATAATATATACTTGCGGACACAGTGCAAAAGAAAGCGGAATATCGTGGAATTCGTAACTTATCTCTGTTTTTTTAAGCAGATTTTAAAATTTTCTCGCGCATTTTCCGGTATTAAGTTAATTAAAAAAAATATGTGTAATTAATGATTTAATAATGACATAAATGTATTTTAATTAGTAGATACTGCGTGGAACACCGTGCATATTTAAAATATTAATTTCACTTACACAGAACACAAATATTTATCTTTAACGACAAGACAATTTTGTAGCCTGGTTGGCTGCATGCACCTCTAGCAATGAAGTGCCAACTTTGACATGAAATATAAAGGAGGAAATGAACAATTGATCGTCCAAACAATCGGTATTCAGTAGTTCCAACATTACTGTAGCCAACCTGATAGTCGAAAATTCCCATCCAGAAACTTTTGTTTTTCCATTTTGGCCACGTTTTCAAGATTCTGGCCCACTGTGCGCCGGGTAGCCAGGTTAGATCGTGGTCGGTCGAACTCGGTCGATCGGACTCGGTCGGCGCGCCCGGGCCCGAACACCGCCCTCCGAAGCCTCCGTCCTCGGCTCTGCTCTGCACCTGTAAGCATCTGTATCTACTGCACCGTAGCACTGTTCTGTTGCATATAACCAAGATTACGTATCTTCCATATAGTTCCTCTCTATGAAAGAGTTGTAAATGCACTTGTGTATCTTCAGCCACTGTTTCATTATACCTTAACAGCTCCCTCCGAGTAGTCAAGCTACTCGACTACCGGCGGTACACCCGTGAAGACTTCATTGTAGTTATACGCCGGGGATGTCTCGCTTCTTACATAAGGCTGTTATCAGTTTTATGTAGTGCAAGGGGAATCGTTCAGGCGAGGAGGAAGCTATTTCTCTAACACGTTGCGTTGACACCACAGGACAGAACGCGGTCAACGGTCAGTACCGCACCGCTGCCGCAGTGTCCCCTCGTCTCGCTTGTCCTTACTGACCACCGATCGAAGGCATGATTGCATCAAAATTGTAGAAAATATGATCCGAATGGGATTCGAAATGTAGTATTACAGAAACATTTTCACCCAGCGGCTGTATGGTGACAGTCATTCACTGTCGGACTCTGCTGTCTTAAGAGAGCCGGGGGAGCTCCGCGGGCTAAGCCGCTCTCCCGATAAGGAGGGTCTTCCTCAGTGAAGGGCCCGACATCATCGTGGTTGGCTGGTCGGTGTTGGAACCTCAGGGCCAAATGAATTCATTTGAGACGAGCCAGTAGGTAAGCACGCTCAAGTATGATGGTTGGCACAACAAAATATTAATGTTCCGCCATCGAAGTCTCTACAGCACTATATATACAGAACAAAATACTAAAATATTAGAGCAAATCATTCGCAGCTACAACAAATAAATAATTTTCTTGATTGTAACAGGGCCCGGAGCTAGCTAGGGTGTGGGGAGCGGGGCGACCCTCTGGCCTCGCATTCGAGAGCACCCCCTCCACCCGTGCCTAAATCAATCATAACAACGAATTCATTACCGTTCCTTGTCCTCAATTTTCTCCCGGTTATGAAAATCTCGAAGTCGACGCGACCTATAGCCAATAGCAAAAATCAACAATTTTTTAAAAATCGTATATTCTCATATTGTATGCAAATGTTACATTAAAACTAGATGGTAAAAAAAAAAATAGTTTAAAAAAAAAAAAAAAAAAAAAAGCACGCTTTTCGCAAGCAATGTGAAATAAATGTTAAAATATCTTTAAATATAAAGATTATATTCAACAGCACTAGAATGTCACACCGTTTAGTATAACCTAATATTTTAATAAGCTTAAGATAAGAATAAAGTCATTAATCAAAAAATTACTTTATCGTAAAAAAAAAAAAATAAAAATTAAAAAAAATAAAATAAAAAAAAAAAACGTGGGGTGATAAGTATCAGTTTTCTTAAATTTTTATCGCTAGTTGTTCTTAAAGACAGCATCATTATGAAATTAAGTAGAGAGCACCCAATGATTTTCTTACATTAAAGTTAATTTTTGGATTAGTGAATTAATTCGTAAACTGATTCAAAAAATTAAGTTATACCAAACAGTGGGACATCCTATGGCTGCAGAACATAATCTTTATATTAAAAGATTATTTTAACTTCAGATTGGTACGTAAACGATGTTTTTTTTTAAATATAATATTAATTTTAAGTTTACATAGCTACAAAAGAACTTTTTTTTTAATGATAAAAGCTATTATGTTATTTACATAGATAGGGGAAACCGGAAATACGAGTATGAAACTCGAAGGGTATTGGCACTGAAGTTACTTAAGTTACTTGTAGTAATCAGTGAGAACCTCGGTAATTGTTATTAGGAAGAAGGAAGACATTAACATTATTTGAAAGTTAAAAGGTTTTTAAAACGACTGAAAACATCAGCACGTTAATAGTGTGTATCAAAAACCGAAACAACCATTAATTTAACAAAGACAATGGTTTAAACGCATTATTCTAAATTATATATTATATTTTGTCAGTCTGTATGAAGATAATGATAGCACTTTGAGTTTTTTTTTTAAATCGATATTTTAAATTCGATTTCAGTGTGATATACATATTCAATGAAGTTTCATCACTGCAAAAGACGACTTATGCAACCAGATATACTGAGGCGTTGTGGGCTGCCTACTTTTCTTCAGACGCATTCGCAAATATTTTCTGTTGTTAATGTCAAAGTAATAGGTATACCAGGATATATTAAATCATTGTGATGTCATCTGTTCTTCAGACGTGTGGAATATATGAAACAATTGTGATGTCGGGAAGTTGGTGAAAATTGAATACAGGTCAGGTTAAAATAAAGCGTTTATAAATATCGTCGTTCTTAACCTTAATATTTCATACATTCATAACGAAACTTATAATACGTCTTTCTGCGGCTGCACAGTGTCACATCAGAGAACTACGCTCACGAGAGACACCTTAACCTCGAACGTTCGGAACAGCACGAGAACAAGCTGAGAATAAAAAAGCGACCATAAACAAAACAGTGGTGTGTGTCATGTCCATGAAAAACGTGCACTCTACCTCAAGTAATATTTTAATAGAGAGAAACAAAGTAGCAATATAAAAATACCATATGAAATTCAATGACGTCAGTGTATTCTTACATTTTCAGTCAACAGTGCCAAATACTCTCTATTTAAAGTACGTTCATACAGCGCAAAACACGCATATACAGCAGTACCACACACCTGATAGTGCTTATATTAGTCCCAATGTGCAGATGCGGGATTTGGATGAAGTGGTTACAACAAAGTGGAAGAGACCAATGTGCACACCTCACTAAAGCCACGTTATCACATTCCAAATCACTTTCGCATTCACGCAGTCCAATATCAAAAGCCACACTAATTACATTTTGAAATGATGATTTTGGTATGTCAATGTCATAACCTGGCTTTCGCCAAGCATATTGCAGCATAGGTTTATACGTAGGTGCAGCAAATTATTGTAAGAGTGAAGTTTCATAATGAAACAACAATCGTGTATATTCACTTGTGGTTTGGCACATTGTAGTCTTACAAAATCAGTAATCCTTCAGATTATGGAACTTATATTGCTAAAAGAAGTAAACTTCAATGGGTTGGCAGTATTTTGTTGTTTACGGTGGTAATATTTTTTAGCATAGGATCTTTGTTTGGAAAAGTTGCAGCTAGAAGGGTACGATCTGTATGACCTAACGAGGAATCACCCAACAATGGGCTGTTCTCATTTGTTACATGTTCGCGGAGTTCTAGACTCCGGAGCTCTGCATGGAAATGACACACACCACTGATTTGTTTATGATCGCTTGTTCCGAGCGTTCGAGGTCACAGGTGTCCCTTGTGAGGGGAGTTTGTTGTTGGAGGCGTAAACATGCGAGTGGCGCACGCGTCTATCGCGGCACTGCGCTTGCGACAAAACTCTGTAAGTTAACATTATCTTCCACCAATATTATAATGGATTCAATTCATCTCAGTTCTTAACAACAGATTGCTTCAACACAGACTTCGTCAACTTTATAAGCAAAGAGGCAGATTCGCCGGGCGAGAATACCAACTGGAAAAAGTATTTTTTTTTTTTAATTCGTAACTCTACTCACAATGCCACAAAAATATTTTTTTACTGAAATTACTTTTTTACACACTTAATATTTGTACTGATACTAAAAACTGGTGAAAGTTTATGCCAATGAATGTAATTCGCGAGCCGAATTGAAAATAGCTGGCAGCCAGGTTTGGCCCGTAGCTTGCAGTTTGCCAACCCCTGCTTTAGCGCATTACCTGGAAATCTGAACATACTAAGCATGTGGTTTAATACATTTTTTAAACAAAATCTGTTTAGCGTCTCTCTAACAGCGAGGTCTTTAGAGACGTGAAAGGATTGGGGGGGGGGGGCAAGGAATGGGAAGGAATTCGGCCATGGCCTTTTGAAGGAAGCATCCCGGCATTTGCCTGGAGTGATTTGGGAAACCATGGAAAACCCAAATCTGGATGCCCGGACGGGGATTCGAACCGCCGTCCTCCCGAATGCGAGGCCAGAACGCTAGCCGTTACACGGTTTAATCAGTGTGTGACAAAACGATACAAACTGCTAGCAAGTGCGCAACAGGTTTCCATCAAACACAAATACCTCTCTACTATTTCCGGTCACAACAGTCATTCGCAGCAAGGAACATATGAACTGTCTTTATTATTTTCAGACACTTTATATAACTCAACATACTTTTTACCACTGATTTGAAACATTACTGTAATTTGTAATGAATATACATCACGCCAGGTTGGAAATACTCTAAATGTACTTTATTGATTACTGGTGTTCATTGCGTGTGGTGATGGGTCTACAACATTTCCAGTTTTCAGCGTCATTGGTTATGAGTGACTGACCTGATTTGGCCAAATGCGAACTTGACCTGTGTTTCAATATATGGGTTCACTGGAAAATTTGAATAAAATCTCTTGCGTTTGGAGAACTTTAAGCATTAATGAAGGTATTAAACACAGTCGATCGCGCTATAGTATAATTGTGTCAATGTTCATGATTGCTGGACTGAAACTGGTTGAAATACAACTTGGCTAAAGGTTTACTCGGTAAAATTTTAAAAATTCTGTTTACTTTAAAGGGAATGTGATATTTTATTGCAGCAAGAATTGCTTCCAAAGCATCTCGTTGTTCTTGATAGTGGCTGGCCAATCGTTCATGATGTAATCGTTGGTGATCGTGTCCGTAGTGGCTAAAGAACTTACTACAGATTCCAGATTGTTAAATAGTTAACAAACTGTGAAGAAATTAAGTGCCGTAATTCTCGTTTAGGTAACAAATCTGAGGTCTGATGTCCACGTTAAATATCCTAACAACTCAGTGAGATAGAAAATCCGCAGTGGATTTAATGCGGGCCGCTGATTGCCTTGTCAGTTAACGCCGTAGCGAGGAGATTGTATATCTCCTGCTGCGCGGTCGCTATTCGGGTCACCATTTCATTCAGTGGCTGCAAGTTATTGCGCCACTTTTCGTATATCTGCCCGGAGTCCTCTTATTCTGGGTAGTTTGGCTAATCATAGTGGTAATGTCTCAGAGGTAACTTTGGTGATAGTCAGTTGATTGTGGTTAATGCGTATTGGGTTATCCTGATCTTCCCCTAGGTTATCAATACAGCTTTCTAATTCTCATGTGTTGGTTTGCGTCAAAGTTCCAAAGAAGTCAAGCCCTAGCTCCCCTTTGGTTGCAAATACAGCTCGTTTGTGCCGTGCCTCATGCTTTATTAATATCTCTCGAATTTTCCGAAGCTGCAG
Organism: Vandiemenella viatica; assembly: GCA_031002005.1. Taxonomy (NCBI): domain Eukaryota; kingdom Metazoa; phylum Arthropoda; class Insecta; order Orthoptera; family Morabidae; genus Vandiemenella; species Vandiemenella viatica. The sequence continues at coordinate 3,997,444 of JARYHS010009186.1, read as the reverse complement.
AATCTGCCAGGCCGTCATTGTTCTGCACTCTTTCTGAACCTGCTTCGTGCACCGCTCCACATTTCGATCCATTCTCATAGCTCGTAGCTCGTAGCTCATAGCTCATAGCTCGTAATGCCTGACTTTGTGCTTGAAAATTGCATGGCTCGAGCTGCGCTAAGCAAGTCAGCGTGATTCGCACTGCGCGCGTACCGTATCATCTGAGTGGGGTCTCGCTACCTCACCCCTGGCAGGCCTTCTCCCGTGCGACTCGCGCATCTCGTCTCCTGCATACTTGCAACTTTGCATAATCACATCCTACTTCTCTGCTATCAAAATCATTTTTCTCGATTCGCATGCACCGTAAGGGTAAATTCCTCGCAGTAAGAAGTTCGGGTTTTTTCTTTTTACAACGGTATACAGTTCTGAGTCCAGCTGTTGCAATATCTTTGACCGCCCTCTTCCCCAAGTTAATTCCTCAACTAGAACTCGATGTTCGACCAGGACTTCTTCTCGGTTCTCTCGCTAATCATATCTTTGCTTGTTCTTCTCATTTTGGTCCCTTATAAATCGTGTGGCGCTTTCATATTTAGCTTCTAACCATTGTCTCAAGGAATGAACACAGTTGTTATAATTGTAAATGGGTACCTCTGGTTTCTTCTGCACTTCTTCGGAGATATTTATTCTTTCCTTCGAACAGAAAATGTTATGAATACTTTGACGCTGTATGTAACATGCTATCGAATTCCAATCCATAGAATATCTCAGATATTCAATCAATCATTTATGTGTACCTTTCACACGCCCTATTTGAATCCGAACGATAAGCTGCCGCAAAAAAGTATTTGACACAGAATTTTTCAGCATTTCCCTCGTGAAATTTTCCCCGTTGTCGACAGCAGAAAAGATGGACAACGACCGCAACTTATTTTGTTCAACCAGTGACTTGCTCATGGCTTCGGCATTCTGCTTTTCGAGATTGGTACCGCCGATATGAACTTAGTCACTGCGTCCTCACACTTTTCGCCTTCGCACTCACTGTAATTATTATTATTATTATTATTTTTTTTTTACAACATCCTTGCTTTAGATATTTTTACCTGACCCTGCTTGCCTCTGTTAATATATCCCGTGATATCTCACCTAATTTCATGCCAAATTACTCGTTTTTTGACCCTCTCAAACGTTCGTAGGCTTCTCTGATGGCTACCTAATTTATTATTACTCGTCAGTGGTGAATCCAGGGTCTTTTTCCCGGCTCGCTGGCATCCCTATTCCTCCCTTCGGTGCTGTATCTTACGCCTGTATTTCCTCCGTTCTCTTCAGTATTTCGCATCACTTCAGTTTGGTGTATGCGTTAAATGCATCAACACATGATTTTCCTTTCCAGCACGTCACTGAATGATGTGCTTTCATCGCTCCTGCCGTACCTAAGCTCCATCAGCCAGGACGGCGGATCCACTGTGGTGGCTTGTGGTCAGTACGGATACAAATCCCTCGGCTGCAGACACGCGGACTGAGCTGTTCAGCTGCCCACGCGACTACCGCCACGGCGGCTCCTTCGCGCACGCCCGGTGCTTCTCAGCTCCAGTCGCTGTTCTGGACGCGTATGCTACTGGCATGTCCCCTCCTTCAAATTTTCGACAGTGAATAAGGAACCACCTGTCATTTGGCAAACATTGTACGAACTGCACCAGATGGAGGTTTGTACTTCGTAGAGTTATGTATTTTCAGTTTCTTGTAGACAATAGTGGCGTGAGGTCGTTAAATGCAACGCCTGCGATCTGTCCCGGTTCCCTTTTGTCTTCTAAATGCTGCGTGAATTCTGGAGTGTATCATTGGAGATTATTACTTCAGTATTTACTGCCACTGGTTCCGTTAATAAACAATTGAGGCCCTATTTGGTCAGCTGATAATTTTATGGAACCTTGAACGTGACTGAAGGATGATTATTAAGTTTTGTTCAACAGTTTCCAGGCCTTGTGGATATTTTGTTTCATGTCTACCCTTGAAATGAAGGTATATCATTTCGGTGTTCTGGAAGCTGATAGAGCCTGAAGGAGATCTTCACCTGCTTCAGCCGTTACTTTACTCAAGGGGTCTTCCTTGAAGACCGGCTGGTAATGCTCTGGTAGCAATTTGGAGTTTTCCCAGAGACTAGATAGGTAGACGGTTCTACAACCTTGAGCGATGTGTTTACAAAACACTGTCTTTAATAATTCAACAAAGGTCTTGTAATTTTCTGGGAATGCATATAATTTCTATACTTCCCTATCAAATTCCTTTTAAATTGGGCAATTTCTCGTTAAACAGCTGCTTCTACTTAGCAGATTGTGGCTCGATGCTGCGGTCTGAGAAGATGCTTTCCATTAGTCTTCCCGATTTGTTGTACAATATACTCGTTTGCAAAGGTGTCTTCGGTTACACGTGCCGGTATTTAACGAATCAGTTTCAAGCCATTGCAGTCTGCCCATGCTTCTCGGTCTTGAGAATTGTTTCTGTATAGCCTCAAGCTCAGCTGTCACAGTTAAAGTTACCAATGACCATTTTTGTAGGTTTAGACAGGATGGTTCAGTGAAACTGAATTCGCTGTTAGATGGTTTATACACAGATTTCGTTTCTACAGTTAATATTTCGGTGTCTTTTTCTGATGTTAATTCTGCAGATACAATATGTGATCTTGTTTTAGTGAATACTGCATTGCCATATTGTGCGCTTGGTTTTTCAGTTATTAATTTTCATTTTATGTCTTTGTCTCCCATCCCTTGGTATTCTGTGTGTTTCTTGTTGTTGAGTTTTTAAATATGGTACAAGCAATTATTGAACACGAGAAGTATTTATTACGTATTAAAAATACATATAACGGCACAACAGAAACGTAGCCTAGAGTAGCGAGCACAGAATAACAATTTAAACAGTTTATACGTTGGTCTGCTATAACAGAGATTTTATTAAGTTTAGAAGGCAGTAATTCTAATTCAAATAAATACAAACAAACGATACTATAATACTCCCACTGAATTACAGCCTTCTTGAAACAACTATAAACCAATTTTTACATCACCGTTGTTCAAGTAACAGCTGCTGTATTTTAAAGAAATACACTGCCACTGGCAAAGTCATAATCACTGTATCCAAGTCAGCCCAATCCATAATTCTTGCTTTTTTTTCAAGTATTTAATATTTTATTTAATATTTTATTGACGGCAATGCAATCGTCATAAGAATGTACTGCAAGCATAATATCTAGTCTGCTTACTGATGTTGCATGGATAAGTGGTCCCACTGCTTCTCTGTAGGGGTGATTTTTCTCAGGTACTGCTTTAGCCTTTGAAAGTCTCACAAGTAGATCAGCAAGAATATTATTAGGATTTGCATCAATTGTATAAAATTTCCTCAACAATTGTACTACATACTTAGTTTGGTGTACAAAGATACACTCTTTAAATCTCTCTATTTGCATGCCAACAAACTAGTAAGAGGGTAAATCTTCAAATCAAAATTCTTTTGCAGGTAATTAATTACTTCATTCAAAACAGTCTTATCTCTACAAATCAAAAGTCCATCATCAACATAAAGACATAGTCAATATTTTAAGCCATTGATTTGTCCATTATTAACGCACTGATCTGCTTTGGTTTTCACAAAATCAAATTTATTTAAAACTGAATTGAATTTTGTATTCCATCACCTAAGAGCTTGTTTTACGCCACATAAAGGTTTGATGAGTTCACATACCATAATTGGTTTTCAGTCTAGTCCATCTGGTGGTGTCGCAAGTATTTTTTTTTTTTCAATTCATCGTAAAGGAAAGCTGTAGTTACATCAAATTGCATGATCTCTAAGTAGAGTTGCATTAGACAGTAACAGTCGAATAGAGCCATACCTTACTGCTGGTGAGAAAGTCTCATCATAATCAATTCCTTTAGTTTGAGTATATTCCTTTGCACAAATTCTGAATTTGTATCCTGGACCAGTTGGTTTATCCTTAATGCAGAACACCCATTTACATCCTATTACTTTTGCATCCTGAGGCTTTTCTACCAATGTCCATGTTCCATTTTGATGATGATATTTTAATTCCTTGTTTATAGACATCTTCCACTTTTCTGAATCAGCTGATGTTATTGATTCATTGTAGTTTTGTGGAATAGGAATTATTGTATCTACACTGTAGCACTGGTAATCCTTTTCAACTTTATCTTTTCCTTTAGAGGGCACTAGTTTATTTCTAGGTCATATTTGATGGTAAAGGTGTCTCAACAGTCACTTCTGGTTTATATTCACTGCTAGTGTTGGTATCAGAGAAGTATTCAGCAGTAGTAATTATGGAATCTGATTTGTCACTGGAGCTCTCTGATGCATATTTGCCATTTAATTCAGATGATGTATCACACATTGGTTCTGTCAAATCAACAGGGAGTTAATTTATTTTGACAGTAGATTTCAGAAAAACTAACTGAGAAGGAGCTATTATAAATCTGTAACTTTTTGAATTCTCACAATATCCAACAAATTTAGCTTTCTGTGCTTTAGGATCCCATTTCCTTCGTTTTTCTTTAGGGAGATGTATCATTACATCACAGCCAAATATTCTTAAATTACCCACATCTGGTTTTCTTCCTGACCACATTTCCTCTGGTGTTTTAAATGTCAGTGATCGAGTTGGAGCTCTGTTGATGAGCTAAGCAGCAGTATCTACAGCTTCAGCCCAGTATAGCTTAGGGAGATTAGCATTGATCAACATACATTTTGCTCTTTCCACTAATGTCCGGTTCATTCGTTTAGCAACAACATTTTGTTCAGGAGTGTATCATGTGGTTATTTGATGGATTATTCCAGCACCTTGTAAGAACTCAGAAAAGTTTTTGTTAACATATTAAAGACCATTGTCTGAGCGTAAACATTTTATGTTGTATTGTAATTGTTTTTCAACTTATATTTTAAAATGTTTGAATTTTTCAAAAGCTTCTGACTGTTTATGGAGAAAATAAACAAATACCTTTTTTGAATAGTGATCAATGAATGTCATGAAATATTTAGCACCTCCTAATGACATGGTTTCCATTGGACCACAAATATCAGAGTGTACCAGTTCAAGTAGCTTTGTAGCTTTTGATACACAGTATTTTAAAGGTAACTTTTTTGTTTTCCTTCTAAGCAGGTTGTACAAACTAATTTGTCCGGTTTCTTGGACTATTTTACACTTTCTGCATTCTCCACTATTTTCTGCAGATCATTAAAGTTCAAATGACCCATTCGTTGGTACCATAGGAAAATGTCTTGCTCATTAACATGAGATATGTATGCTTGATGATTATATACATTTAATCGATACATATTGTTGATTAAACTGGCTGTCCCAACTATTTCATTATCACTGTTCGTTATTATACAGCCCTTACTTTTGAACTTTACTTGACCACCATTTCTAATTATCTGACTGACAAATAGTAGATTTGTTGACAACTCTGGTACATATAGAACATTTTGAAACAAAATTTTCTTACATTGACTATTAGTGTCACACATATTCAAACTCAGCTTACCTGAGCTTTTTACTGATAAGCATTTGTCATTTGGTAACCTTAACTGAGTTGATGATTGATACTCTTTCTTCTTGTAATATATTTCTGTGCATGGTCATGTGCATAGAAGCACCGGAGTGGCGGAGTCTATGCACCAGGAATCACTGTTACTCCCTGGAGCTATGAATGCAGCGGCATAGCTTGAGCTTTCTTGATTTTCAACTTTGTGTTTCTTCTTTGCTTTAGACTTGCACTGTGTACTAATGTGGCCATGCTCATTACAGGTGTAGCAACGAGGTCGTTTTTGAAATTGTTTCTTGAAGCCTTTGTTGTTCTTATAATTTACCGCAAAAGCTGATGTTTCACCATCATTTGTTTTTACATCTTGTAAAATTTTAGCCTTTACGGAGTTAGCACTTATTTTCACATCGGAACTTTCGATGGCAATTATCATCAGTTTTTATGCATCTGGTAGACCGGAGAGAAGCAGAGTTCCAAGCCACTCGTCGTCTACTTTAAATCCAATATTTCTCAACTTGTGTGCTGTGGTCATGATTTTGCTTACATACTCTTCTACATTTTGACATCCGACTAGTGTAGCTGTGCACAGACCAGAAAGTAAGCCCACTCGACGCTTTAATCCAGAATCATCGAAGGCGTTTGCTTTGATCCAAACTTCTTTCGCTGTCTTTGCTTCCTGAATGTAGACGTAGTTGATTGAATCCACTAGCAGAATAATTATTGACTTGACTTTTAAATCGCTTTTGGGATCGACGTGATCATCACTCGCATTTTCAATACAGTTCCATAGTTCTTCGTGTTCCAGAAAGGTTTATACGGCAAATCTCCATGTCGAGTAGTTTTCTAACTGATTGCTTGAGCTCATATTTTCCGCACTTTTAAATGCTGAGTGTTGCCTTGGTTGTAATTTCGTCAGATATTTATCACTATACCTGGCTACTGGACCGATAACCTGTTGAGTTTTTAAATATGGTACAAACAATTAACCACCTGGGACAACCTCACAAAAGACCGCGTTCTATGGAGCAAAACTACCTCCACAGCAGTGGCACGTTTCGAAGAGGAGCAGCGAAGTCTGGCAGCTGAATCCCGATTAAGGCGGAAAGCCCGACAAACCCTACCGCGCCAGCCACCCACAATTGGGTGCAGTGTGTGCGGACGACTGTTCTATGCAAGAATCGGCCTGACCAGCCACCAACGCACACACAAATAAACACGCAAGAGAGTAACATAAACTCGGAAACGAGTATGGCCGACGACAAACAATTATTGAACATGACAAGTATTTATTACGTATTAAAAATACATATAACGATACAACAGAGATGTAGCCTAGAGCAGCGAGCACGGAATAACAATTGAAACAGTTTATACGTTGTTCAGAGTATAAACTATGGCTTAACAGAGATATAACAGAGATATTATTAAGTTTAAAGTCAGTAATTGTAATTCAAACAAATACAATCAAACGATACTTTGACACTTGTACCAAGAGGAAGTCGGAGTTGCGTGATTGAGCAATGCATCTGTTTCATGAGAAATGTCTATTATATTTACACGTATAATTGTGATACTCCTTGAGACTGTGGAAAAAACTTATCTCTAAGATATCAGTAGACTCTAGACATGATGAAAGATTTCTCGAATTTGATAAATCAAGTTTTGAAAGATTATGATGTAGTGTATGATGTCTGAGTGAAGTATGATTTACTAACAATCGGCAATTTTGCCAGACTATTGATGAAGATATTAATATACTCCAAGGTAATGAATATGAAAGAACTCCAGGGTACTGACTGTTTTTTAAAAAAGTATTAGTAAACTATATGAAAAAGTAGTTGTAAAAGTAATTTCAAATAATAAATTACTCGAGTTTCCACAGAATTAATTATAACCTATCCAATCCACTTTTGAGAAATGTTCGCAATATGAAATAAAAACACGATCTCTCGACTTCATAATCAGCCCGGAGTTTGCCTTCTTCAATCTATGAAGGAACGGGTTGCACTGAGAATATCCTAATTCAACTGTTGAGAGACTGAAGTCACCTACAGGCATTAGGACATGCAGGACACCCAAAGAAATCATGTCAGTAATATTAGAACTTCATTAGAAAGGAATTAAACTGTGGCGTGTTTAAAGTTGTCGCTGAAAGCAACAAGCCGGCGAGAAGGAATTTCCCGAGATGGCGTGTTCTCGTGATTATAGGAGATTGTTTATGACAGCTCATGTTGTTGAAATGATACTATACATTGTAACGAGCCGCGCTGTCGCCACGTTACAAGGTGCATTTTTATTATATATGTAATAATATAAGAGTAATTTACATAAATCTTGGGCGACCACCTAAATAGATTTTTGTTGTAATTTTATAAAGTACGCAAGATTCCAAGTGAGGACTGTAATGAAATGATGAACATACAGTGTATCTTGGTAAAGCGAATATTCAAGAATTATTGAGCTATGTAGGCTTGAAGCTAATCTTGGTGTTCCCGAGCCTTGGCGACGGGACGTCGCGGATTTGGGATTTGCCAGACCACACACTCTGCTCCCTAGGGATAGGCGGTCAACAAGGTTACTCGCCGGGCGGGAAAGGCCGGCCGCCAGAACAGAGTCGTCCCCGAACGTAGCCGAATATGTCCGACCTCTGTTAGATACTCTAGGCAAATCACATATAGAGGATATCACGTGACATTAGGTGCCGACCTGAAGATCCAATCAAAATGAGCGTATAACTCAAAATCCTGGGAATTTTTGTTGTATGTGAGCTTCGAGACTACAAATGGGCGGAGCGAGAAGTTTCCTCGTGGACCGAGGAGCGAGGAGCTGGACATTCTAACTTCGATCGCACCAGTCTGAGGTTGACTTGGAAAGTCGACTTCTTTCGCTAACTGCAGCTTGCCTTGCTGGAGCGAGCGTATCACCGCAACACAGCCGGTAATGCGATGATGCGCATTGCCAGACCAGAGATGCCTATAGCCGACTTGTGAGATAATCTCACATATCGTGGGTCCGCTACACTCATCACAGACATATGATGCAGAACTACAATGGTAATTGATTACGACCAAGCCATGTGATTGTGCATTCCGTGAAACAGAACCCGTAAGCGACTTTGAGAGGATAGGTCCATGTTCTCACTTTGTAATTGTAAAAACCCCTGAGCTAGCGGCATAATTTGCCAGAACTAGTTATTTTCGAATGATATATTGTTCATTCTGGCGCCCATGATTTTCCTTTTTTAACTGTAAAGTCACAGTATCATGATACCTTTGTCTGAGGTAGTCATAACTTGTATTTTTTATTGTTTCCATTTGTCGTTATTTCTTGCATTTTGATTCTGAGATATATTTAAAAGTAAACATACAATTGTTTGCTTGCTCATGACGGCTAATTGTAACTCTGAGCGTTGCTTTTTATGATTTTGCCAATTTGTGTTAATGTTAACGGTAAATTTGCTCAGACTTGTAATCGCCAGTGATAAGAGAATAAATGTCATATTGTGACAATTTTTCCTAAATTCCAACTAACGTCGAGATTCTTGCATAATTAGTAAATTTTCACTCCTTCATAAAAATTAAAATTAAAAATCCACAATTATTAATCATAAAGGTATGAAAGATAATTGTAACGTGGTTTGCCCACCAAGGCACCCACCACAACATCCACGAAAGCTGACAGTGATTCACACACTTATTCAACGTTTGCGTTCTCTCTACTACTCAAGAGTGGGAAAGATGGTGGAGGAGGTGTCAAAGCAATGAAAAATTTGTGCTAAGTCATGGTCGTGCAACAGAAATTTAAAGACTGACAATGGAAAGGAAATTTACTACTCAAACATTTTTTGAAAACGGAAAGAAAATTTACAACTCAAATATTTTGAATGGTTAGGCCGTTTTCCTTAGCTGCTGCACTGTGCTCCATTGCAATTAAAATTAAATTTATAAAAATAATGTTTTTTTTGTCCGTCTATTGCGGCTGAAAAATAAAACTTCTTTGTGGCATATGCGTTTCGGTTTATTGTACCTTCATCGGAGCCAGTTTCCGTATATTACATTAGAGTTTGTAGCTGTTCCGTAACAGTTTTGTTGCCCCTGCATCTTGAGATTTTCAACTCACTGTATTTTTCACTGTACAAAACATGTTTACACATGTTACTATCTCAATGGCCAACGCATAAACAGAAGAGTACTTTATGAGTTAATAGCTAAAGATGTAAGGGAGCTTATTTCCAATGATGATAAGGTCAGGACTGTGCCTTTTTTACGGGCTGCTGGTGAGGGATTGGAAATAGGTGGCCCAAATGGAACTGATAGTAGATCCATGACGGAAAAAATCACAAAAGCTAAAGAAATCGATAAAACAATAACTGACTGGGGCAGAGCTGGGAAGGAGAAGGTTAATGCTGAAAATATCACAAAGCCAAAAATGAGGATGTTACTGCTGAAAGGTAAAAGTATAATGATCAAAGTAATAGAATTTGAAAACTTTATAGTGATACACGAACCACAAGTAATTGTAGGGGTAGAGTCCTGGTTAAAAGATTTTTCCTGACGTTTACACAACAGAGGAACAATTGGTGGAGAGGTTTTCATACTGGTTAGCAAAAACTATTACAGTTCACTGGTGCTCGTAGATCTTGACCATGACGTCCTTCGGGTAAATAATAATAATAAAAAACAGAGTTGTTGGTTGCTTACCGCAGTGGGAGAATTACAGATGAAGATGAGAATCTTGGTGAGAAATTAAATTCATACTCAGATTTAAGAGATAATAACCATAGTTGGTAGGGATTTAAATTTCCCAGGTATAAACTGTGCAGGAAATAAGATTAATAACACAAGGGAACAGTGATTAGCAAATACCTTAATAAGGGAAGGAGGATTCTCACAAGAGGTAGAGCACAACACTAGGGGACAAAATATCGTATTTTGGATATATTCCTAATTAAGCCTTATGATAACCTTGTGGGGTGTCAAATAATTGAAGGAATAAGTGATCACGAAGTAGTTCTGGTGGATATTAGAGGATTCGGTAAACCAGCAGCCAAAATTGAATGGGGAAAAAGGTACACTTCTAAAAAGGTACAGATTTTGGACCTGAAAATATACGTCAGGGAAAGTTTCAACAAATGAAAGGATAGCACAAGTACAGTAGATTCTAAGTGGGAAGAGTTCAAGGAGATAATAAGAAATGGTGAAGAAATATTCATTCCAAAAGCACAAAATAAAGAGAAGCAGAGAACCTGCGTACTATAATAGGGAGGTGAGGAGGTTAAAGAGGGTAATAAGAAGAGAACATAACAGAGTTAAGAGACAGCAGGATAGTAGGAAACAAGTAAACAAGGAATTAATAATAGCAAAAAGGTGGCTAAGGATGGGTTCATGTATGAAAAATATTATCGCTGCACTGACTGATGCATCGTAGAAAACTGAAGGGAAGGGAGGGTGCTGAGACAATTAATGAATTATAATAGTACAAAATATTAATATGACATAAAAAATGCTGTTTGAACGTCTTAGGGAGAAAATTACAGGTTTAGATGCAATATTAGAACTAATGACACAATGTTATGTAAGGTGGCGTAAACGTGACGCAGTATTACGTAATTTTGCGTGATTGCGACACAATTCAATCTTAGAAATGATAGTGCTAATTTATTGTTTGTACGGCTGCGGTTACCATTTTCTGATCTTTTATTCCTTTGGTATGGCCTAATTGTACCATAATATCTAAAATGTTTTCACGACTGCCACAATACACGTTGAATTCGCATACGAGAACAAACAGAGAATAATTGCACAGACTGTTGGTTCCACAAGTAACATGAACATAATTACTCCAGTTGATGTAAGGCAAGTTGGATTCACCTACTGTTGTTACTGTATGAAACCGAAATCATAGAGCTATATCATATACATTGTTTCTTGACAACTCACATCAGTTATGTCGCCATCAGCTGGACGGTAGGGGGCGCCTCTTATAAATCTTGTCCTGGCTATGGTGACTTTAATCCGTATGGTTTTCTTAAGACCGAGCACAACATATATTTCATTACATGGGAAGTAATAACTAACGCCTGTAAAAGCACCACCTCAATGAAATTACAATCTATATTTATCTAAAACGATTGCGTATTCAGAATTTATATCCGGTTTTAACCTCATTTTTGTTCCTATTACTGTATCCCCTACTGTACTACTAATAACGCTTCCTAGTTCATGTTCTGGATTACAAACTATGGATAACTACTACAACTTTCTAGTGTTGAAATTCCTTCACTTCAATACTGATAAAAAAAATATCATAAAACCTTAAATATTGAGGATACTTAAAATCCTCTATTAAAGAGAACAGTTTTCCTTCAAAATGTATAAAAAAATGTGTCCCAACTATCAACACTGTCACTGCGGTTTAGAAGCGAGCTGAAGCGAGGTGAGCGGTGACACTACGGCGTTCATTCGGGAGGGCGCGATTTCGAATCAGCGCCCGCCAACATGATTCCTGTTGTTGATGGTTACCCGAAACCAGTGCAGGTGAATTTCAAAGTGAATCTTTCAAATGGCTGTTGACAAGTTCCCTTCTCTACCTTGCCAAGTACTGTTCCGCCTGCGGCCTCATTCTACATCAACGCGAGGTAAAGCATAAGGCCGAACATGCGATGTTTAATTTCTTAGGATTGGCCGTGAATGTATTTCAATTCCTGGGTCTTCCTTTCTCTGTCTAAGAAAACTCCCAATGAACTCCACACGGCCTCTGTCATGCGTGCAGCCAACTCCCGTGTGTAATTCATACTTATTCGCAGGAGTACTACATGAAGGTCGAGGAATCTGGAGACAAGACCATCATAGAAGTTCCTCAACGTGACTGTGAACCAGAAGCCGACAGTCAGTTGTTTTTTTTTTTTTTTTAACGCTTAACGTCTCTTAACAGCGAGGTCTTTAGAGACGGGAAAGGATGGGGGGCAAGAAATGGGAAGAAATTCGGCCATGGCCTTTTGAAGGAACATCCCGGCATTTGCCTGGAGTGATTTGGGAAACCCAAATCTGGATGCCCGGACGGGGATTCGAACCGCCGTCCTCCCGAATACGAGGCCAGAACGCTAACCGTTTCAGCACCACGCTCGGTCTGACAGTCAGTTCTTCCAGCGATGCTGCTTATAGCGAGCTGTGCCGAAATCTTGCAGTCACTGGCTACAGATTCCACACCATCACACAGCTACTTGAAGGAAGAGAAGACTACCTCATGCTCACCATTAATGCCGACGTGCACCAAAGTCTGCAGTTAGCTGCATCCCTGGCATCATCACATCTCAGATTGATTGCGGATAGCTGTAAACAACGCCGAGGTGTGGGACATTAGAACCGGGCTAGGAACCAAAATCGGCCTTGGACTCTTGAGAAACCTATTAAAGTTACTCCGCGAATCACAGAAAGTTGGTTGAGGCATCTCACATTGGGGAGGAAAGCGGGTTTGAATCGGGTCATCCAAAGTTAAGTTGTCGATAATTTCCTCAAATCACTCCATCTGAATTCCTTCAAACGGTCAAGTTTTAACTCCTTCCGTTCCTTGCCGCAAGTCCTTTGCCGACTCTAATAACCTGGATATCGAGCCATAAAAATGGCGGTGGAGGAAATACACACCAGGTGGACACTGGATATCTCTCCCGTGCGGGTCTCGATAAACCGGCTAATCCATCAGCCGTGCGGCAGGCCAGTGAGTGGTCTCCAACGTCAGAATGCGAAATCGGTAGAGCTGCCCACTAATATGGGAATACAACGCCAATTAACTATAATTGGCGTGGCAGTTTGACACAAGCATATGGCACATAAAGATGGAGCTTGTAATGGATTAAAAACTAAAAACAATCTTTGTTGCGATGCTTTTTCGCAAATCTCATTGTTTGGTTGTGCTAAAATCGGTGGACACGTCAACAAAAACTGAAAACTTAATTTGCCGCAGATCTTGTCATAAATTATCAAAACTTTATTTACCTATAATCTGATCAATTATGGCGCAAGTTTTCGATGTAATATTAAGAGTCTAGCCTTGTCATTAAGAACCTAGCCTTGTCATTAAGTGCCTAGCCTTGTTATTAATAGCCTAGCCTTGTTATTAAGAGCCTAACCTTGTCATTAAGAGCCTAGCCTTGTCATTAAGAGCCTAGCCTTGTCATTAAGAGCCTAGCCTAGTTATTAAGAGCCTAACCTTGTCATTAAGAGCCTAGCGTTGTCATTAAGAGCCTAGCCTTGTCATTAAGAGCCTAGCCTTGTCATTAAGAGCCTAGCCTTGTTATTAAGAGCCTAACCTTGTCATTAAGAGCCTAGCATTGTCATTAAGAGTCTAGCCTTGTTATTAAGAGCCTAGCCTTGTTATTTAGAGTCTAGCCTTGTTATTAAGAGCCTAGCCTTGTCATTAAGAGCCTAGCCTTGTTATTAAGAGCCTAACCTTGTCATTAAGAGCCTAGCCTTGTTATTAAGAGTCTAGCCTTGTTATTAAGAGCCTAGCCTTGTCATTAAGAGCCTAGCCTTGTCATTAAGAGTCTAGCCTTGTCATTAAGAGCCTAGCCTTGTCATTAAGAGTCTAGCCTTGTCATTAAGAGCCTAGCCTTGTCATTAAGAGCCTAGCCTTGTTATTAAGAGCCTAGCCTTGTTATTAAGAGCCTAACCTTGTCATTAAGAGACTAGCCTTGTCATTAAGAGTCTAGCCTTGTCATTAAGAGCCTAGCCTTGTCATTAAGAGCCTAGCCTTGTTATTAAGAGCCTAACCTTGTCATTAAGAGCCTAGCCTTGTCATTAAGAGCCTAGCCTTGTCATTAAGAGCCTAGCCTTGTTATTAAGAGCCTAACCTTGTCATTAAGAGCCTAGCCTTGTCATTAAGAGTCTAGCCTTGTTATTAAGAGCCTAGCCTTGTTATTAAGAGTCTAGCCTTGTTATTAAGAGCCTAGCCTTGTCATTAAGAGCCTAGCCTTGTCATTAAGAGCCTAGCCTTGTTATTAAGAGCCTAACCTTGTCATTAAGAGCCTAGCCTTGTCATTAAGAGTCTAGCCTTGTCATTAAGAGCCTAGCCTTGTCATTAAGAGCCTAGCCTTGTTATTAAGAGCCTAACCTTGTCATTAAGAGCCTAGCCTTGTCATTAAGAGCCTAACCTTGTCATTAAGAGCCTAGCCTTGTCATTAAGAGCCTAGCCTTGTCATTAAGAGCCTAGCCTTGTTATTAAGAGCCTAACCTTGTCATTAAGAGCCTAGCCTTGTCATTAAGAGTCTAGCCTTGTTATTAAGAGCCTAGCCTTGTCATTAAGAGCCAAGCCTTGTCATTAAGAGCCTAGCCTTGTTATTAAGAGCCTAACCTTGTCATTAAGAGCCTAGCCTTGTCATTAAGAGTCTAGCCTTGTTATTAAGAGCCTAGCCTTGTTATTAAGAGTCTAGCCTTGTTATTAAGAGCCTAGCCTTGTCATTAAGAGCCTAGCCTTGTCATTAAGAGCCTAGCCTTGTTATTAAGAGCCTAACCTTGTCATTAAGAGCCTAGCCTTGTCATTAAGAGTCTAGCCTTGTCATTAAGAGCCTAGCCTTGTCATTAAGAGTCTAGCCTTGTCATTAAGAGCTTAGCCTTGTTATTAAGAGCTTAGCCTTGTTATTAAGAGCCTAGCCTTGTTATTAAGAGCCTAACCTTGTCATTAAGAACCTATCCTTGTCATTAAGAGCCTAGCCTTGTCATTAAGAGCCTAACCTTGTCATTAAGAGCCTAGCCTTGTTATTAAGAGCCTAGCCTTGTTATTAAGAGTCTAGCCTTGTTATTGAGAGCCTAGCCTTGTCAATAAGAGCCTAGCCTTGTTATTAGGAGCCTAGCCTTGTTATTAGGAGCCTAACCTTGTCATTAAGAGCCTAGCCTTGTCATTAAGAGTCTAGCCTTGTCATTAAGAGCCTAGCCTTGTCATTAAGAGTCTAGCCTTGTCATTAAGAGCCTAGCCTTGTTATTAAGAGCCTAGCGTTGTTATTAAGAACCTAACCTTGTCATTAAGAGCCTAGCCTTGTCATTAAGAGTCTAGCCTTGTCATTAAGAGCCTAGTCTTGTCATTAAGAGCCTAGCCTTGTTATTAAGAGCCTAGCCTTGTCATTAAGAGCCTAACCTTGTCATTAAGAGCCTAGCCTTGTCATTAAGAGCCTAGCCTTGTCATTAAGAGCCTAGCCTTGTCATTAAGAGTCTAGCCTTGTCATTAAGAGCCTAGCGTTGTTATTAAGGGCCTAACCTTGGCATTAAGAGCCTAGCATTGTCATTAAGAGTCTAGCCTTGTCATTAAGAGCCTAGCCTTGTCATTAAGAGCCTAGCCTTGTCATTAAGAGTCTAGCCTTGTCATTAAGAGCCTAGCCTTGTTATTAAGAGCCTAGCCTTGTCATTAAGAGTCTAGCCTTGTCATTAAGAGCCTAGCCTTGTTATTATACACAGTTTGTGCTCTTACGACGCCTTACGACGTTTTTCTATAAAATTGTGGCTATTTTTCTTTTTCTTCTTACACTCGTGCTTGTACTTGGTTCTTCTTCTGACGACATTTTGATTTAGTTAACTCGGAGAAAGTTTCTCTTCTAAATGATGAAAACTAATGAACAAATGAAATCCGAATTCTCATTTATATATACAAGCGAATTAACTCGGGAATCCCCCAAAAATTTTCAAAATGTATGGCACAACGGTATTCTACAAAAGATATCAGGAACATTCTGCAATAGATAACTACTTATCATATAACCGATAGAGGAATTTTCCGTTAAACATAAACGAAAAGGGTTACCAACTCGAAATTGTAAAATCGGGAAAAATTTCGGGAAAATTTCCTTGTATTCTCAAAAATCGTGGAAAAATTGTCACATTTCGGTATTTCCGTATGGCAGACTCCATGTCGGTAGAAATACCGAAAAATCGGTAGTTTCGAGAACACTGCGTGCACCTAGCCAGCTGGGAGCAATGTCCACACAAACAACTTGTAATCCGAAAACGGTTTGCTGCTCACTAACGCTGATTGCAAACATTAAGTAGTCGGTGATTAAATTAAAGAAATCCACATGAGGAAAAGGTAAATGTAATGAGGGAATAGAATACTGCTCAAAAAAATTATGGTTGGAGCGAATTCGAACAGGAAACCTCTCGAATTAAACTTAATGACAAACGAAAACATCATGCCTCTGTACAAAAGAAAAAAAATATTCAGAAATGTCAGAGCTCAAGCTTCCTTCTTCATAAATAACGACCGCAGAATGCACTCTTCAAATAAAGAATATCCTTAGGTAATGATTGAATGGTTCTCCACAATCGTCACCTCGACAGCCACATTCAGTGTGCACATTACCTGCAGACCACACAGACGTGTTGCGACCGTTCCATTGTTCACAAACGAATAAAACGAAAAACGTCGCATAGAGAGAGAGAGAGAGAGAGACGACGCTACAGAGCGGCTGCATCCAGTTTCACATTGGAGTTTATGATGCATCACAAATGGCTGAAATGCATTGTTTGAAAACAATATACATACACGGAATTCGCACAGTATGTGAATTAATTACAGTCGCCGAAATATGCAGTGGGAAATCGTTTTAACAGTTTGAATTCTCCAGTCACCACATGTTAGCTATCTGTTTTATGAACAACCATTTTAATGTTTGTTTTTCAACTTTCACAAGGACAATTGAAACGTACCTCGTCATGAAACAGAAACATTTTCTGAACGCTTTGATTTTTTTACCGCAGTTATATAAAAAAATTGTGTAGTTATGATACACCGTTCGCTATAGTGAAGGGTATAAGGAAACCGGTCTCAGAGAGACAGCACTTGTTTAAATAAAACTTAATGGCGATCAAATTGAACACGAAATAGGTTTATGTATATTGGGACCAATTTATAGTTCAAATTGTCTTAAAACAATTTCCTATTGCTTGAAACAGTACCCCTGTCTAAGTAACTTCAATCACAATTTTATCAGAATCTTCTATCTTCGATGTTCCTCAAAACAAGGATTTTAATTTTCAAAGTATGAGAGACTGTTGGCTGTAGCGCAGCGCTACTGACCTCGAGCCTGCATTTAACAGACAGCTGAATATCTTCACCAACCTGTCTCGTTTTTCTTGTGTTTTTGCTCGGTCATGTGGTTTGATTGTTAGATAGGATTCATTGGTGGATCCAAGAACAGTAGAGAGAGAGAGAAAAAAAAGTCCCAGAAATCCATGTCGGCGGTGACCTTGGTGACATAAAACCGGCACCACATATAAAGACCCGACATTCCGCATGCAGCATGAGCTTACAAGGGGAGGGCACGACCTTGGGATTTTATTTTGGATGAGACTTTGAGTAATAATTGTACTCCTTTAGGATGTTTACCTCCTGCAATCGTAAGACGCAACGCTCAATAGATTCGGAGAAAACGGCCTTTAAAAATTCAAGCCCTGCGTATATACTAGTGAAATTCCGATTAGGTCAGCAGCGGAATAGCACAGTCAGTAACGAACCTGCGTCTTGCCTGGGCACTCTGGGTCTAGTATGTACGCAGGGCTTGAATTTTTGAAGGCCGTTTTCTCCGATTCTATTGAGCGTTGCGTCTTATGATTGCAGGAGGTACACATCGTAAAGGAGTACAATTATTACGCAAAATCTCATCCAAAAATAAAATCCCAAGGTCGAGCCCTCCCCTTGTTAGTGACTATCGAAGTTTTCCCACCACCGACCATACTGCAATGACCGCAGTCATTTTAGACGCGACATTGTCGTTTAATTTATGTTGTTAATTCACTTTCAGATTTACTGAAGCTGGAATTCGATATTAGTAACAACGCCTCTCTCTGTGCGTCTCAACCTCCGCGGTTGCAAGTCACGAATTTTTCTGGGCACTGTTCTAGGCTCGAATTCTACCTTCCCGTCTGCACTACATAATCTTTTCAACGTTATTGAATCCTGCAATACAGCAAGCTGGTTAAAACCATGGAGGAATTAATATATGGAGACGACGCAAGGGACCTTCACCACGTACTGGAGTGAAACCGGGTAGAGAGAAGTGGGGTGGGGAGGCCGCCATATTGCTTGGCCGGAGAAACACGGGGAATAGGCACAAAAACCTCAAGGGAATCATAAGACAACCGTGGCACCGCAGTTTGATAGTGGATTATTATGTAACTCGACGAGACAGATCAAAAATGAATAATAAATTTTTTTAATATCGTGCTTAGTTCTCGAGATATACTGTCTCAAAAGAGTGGAGTTTATGGTTGAAATTTAGAAGAAACATGTCCCCAAATTCAAATTCGATGATAGATTCTTATGTAACACGACGATACAAATCGAAAATAAAGAATAAAATTTTTTGATATCTCGCTTAGTTCTCGAGATATTGTACCTCAAATTTAAGGAGGTCAGGGTGAGATCTGGCCTGGACCAGAAAAAAAATCACCGAAACCACCATATCTACACTGTGGAAATGCAATATAGGTGTTTTATTTTCTTCCTAGTGATTGTTGTTAGGTTGAAATACAGCCTGAAACAAAAATAAAGTCACCAAAATAATAAGGAACTATATCTATAACTGATTTTTAACATCTCGAAAACCAAGCGAGATATCAAAAAAAAATATTCTTTATTTTCGATTTGTTTCGTTGAGTTCTACAAGAATTCATCATCAGATTTTGGCGCCACAGTAATGACAGAACTGCCGGTTATGATGCACACTGGACCAAAAGATAATTTTGCTGCACATGCAATCTTATTGATGACAATGATGTTCTATCCACATGATCTTCTGAAAAATGAGCTGTGAATAAGTAACTATAATTAGTTGGGGTCCAATTTTGTCTCCTACAAGCTTTGAACCATTTGGATCGCTGATCTTCATTCTTTGGAAACCTGTATCAAAGAAAAAAATATTTTATGTATTGGCTTCACAGAAGGTAATTCTTTTTAACTTGAATAACAAACTGTTTATTTCTACAGTCCTTAAATTTTAGTTCATGTTCAAATAGGTTATATTTTCACATTCCATTTCAGTAATCGATAAGAAAGATTTCAAAACCTAGAAAAATAGTTGTAGACATATTTACGAACAGAAACAAGTCATATCTGAAATTTTAAAAATAGCATAAATTGCTCCAGATATCGGGAGATAGGCAGAGCCGAACAGACAATTCACAAGTTGTCCCTGAGACGTGCGTAGCGCGATTGCAATTGAGATAATCTCGACTCAGTCGGCTTGGAGAAGCCAGCGAGTGCGTTTCGTGCCATTAGTCGTTAGAAATTTCTAAAGAGAAAGAAGTGCGGACGAATATTTTCGAAATCTTTTAGAATATACTCCAATTGTAGGAGAAACACAACAAAAACTACATAAATAGCAAAATGGGGAAGAAGGATTTCAAGTTTTGCTCAAAATTTATAAGGCACTAGCTCGTACCCGCGACTTCGTAAGCGTGGATTAAGAATCTTTTTGTGAGAATTTAATATATAAAGTGGTTGGTAACGAATGATAGGTCCCAAACAACACAGAGTCGGCATAATATGACAGGAAAGCTACCACTATATCATTCTACCGTCGAACCTGCCTCTTGAAGAGAATCAATTTCCAACATATTTCTGTCTCAAAATTTCGTGACTACAACTGTTAATCATACTGGAAAAAATATCCTGTGCCCTTCATACAGATTTGCTTGTCAAATTCCATCAGTATCGATATAGCCATTTAGTCGTCAAAACGTAACAAAAAGACAGAGACTTACTTCCGTATTTATAGTATTACTAGCCTCGTACCCGCGACTTCGTACGCGTGGATTAAGAATTTTTTTGCCAGAATTAAATATAAAAAGTTGGTAACGAAGGATTGGTCCCAAACAATATCGAGTCGGCATAATATGACAGGAAAGCTATCACTATATCATTCTACCGTCGAACCTGCCTCTTGAAGAAAATCAATTTCCAACATATTTCTGTCACTATTCGATAGATTTCAAAATTTCGTGACTACAACTGTTAATCATACTGGAAAAAATATCCTGTGCCCTTCATACAGCTTTCCTTATAAAATTCCATCACAACGATATAGCCATATAGTCGTCAAAACGTAACAAAAAGACAGAGACTTACTTCCGTATTTATATTAGTATTACTGTGGTTCACACTCACACACTGACTGCGAACAACACCTGAGGGATCATTATAACGTAAAAAAGTGTACACCTACAAAATTGCACGACTACCTACGATTTGCCTCGCATTGCACCCCTAACTTTATAATATCTACAGTTTAACATTCAAACCAAATAACCTACGGCCCAGGCCGGACTCTTAAGATGAAAAACAATTTTTAAAAATCTTAGCCTTTACGGAGATTTGAACCGGAGACCACGACCTTCGTAAGCAAGCTCTTTAGCCACTGAGCTGCCAGTTTACTACACGGAAACACGGTCTGGAGACGTCCACATCCAACGTGTCTGTCTATCGCCGTATTTCGAAGTTATGACACAACATGTGTTATTTATACAGATAATTTTTCAACCAAATGTAGACAGTATTTTTCTCCTTGTTTCAAAGGATAAGTGTGCAAAGTTTCATCGAGATCGTATGAAAACTGTGAATTTGTATGAAGAACAAACAAACCAACAAACAAACAAACATACATTCATCTTTATATATAATGATTACTGCGGTTCACACACACATCCTGAGGGATCTTTATAACGTAAAAAAGTGTACACCTACAGCATTGCAAGACTACCTATGATTTGCCTCGCATTGCACCCCTAACTTTCTAATATCTACAGTTTAACATTCAATCCGAATAACCTACGGCCCAGGCGTGACTCTTACGATCAAAAACAATTTTTTAAAATTTTAGCTTCCACGGAGATTTGAACCGAAGACCACGACCCAAAAATTAGAAAGCAAGCGCTTTAGCCACTGAGCTACATGACCGCTACACGAAAAAACAGTAGAAAGACATCCATATACAACGCGTCTCTCTATTGCCGTTCAGTAGTATTTCGAAATTATGAAACAACATGTATTATTTATGCAGATAATTTTTCAGCCAAATGTAGACAATATTTTTCTCCTTGTTTCAAAGGATAAGTGTGCAAAGTTTCATCGAGATCGGATGAAAACTGTGTATTTGTATGAATAACAAACAAACAAACATACATACATTCATCTTTATATATATATATAGATTGGACCAGGGAGTAACACTTGCAGTATTTTCTCTTTCTTAATGTAGTGTTTTAGACATTTGTATTTTGTCCGGCATGTTTAAGGTATGATGTCTGAAAGCATTTCTGGTGAAATCGACGAACTAAATTTCATATCTGCATAGGTTTGTCTACTTGCCAAAAATTGCACAGTAACGACTAAGCGTTCTCTGGCGATTATACTTTCAAGAATTAGAGTATTAATGTAGCAGTGTTTCTGCAAAACGTTCAGAATATACTATGAGGAAATTTTTAAAATCGGGCTTTAGGCTTCTCAAAATGTTCATGTAAGATAACTTTTTTCTTAATAAAATCAATGTCTTCACCCAATATCTTCTTTTTCTTTAAGTACAAACTGTAGTACAGGTGACTGTAAAACGATGTCTACTTTTTGTTGATTTCACCTAAAAAACGAACCATTGTTAACGAAGCGTGCACAAACTACGTGGCTCGGTCCAGGGGAGGGGAGGGGGGAGGGGTTGGCTGGAAAGCAACGCTGGGCTACGTGGAGGGAGGGGGGTTCCGAGCCAGGCCATGTAGCTTTCCATTAATAACATTTTTCACAGTTAAAATGAGGAACAGTGCACACAACAGCATGTGAATATTTATTTCCCTGAGTTAATTATCTACGTATGTAGTTACGATAGTCTGACAAAAGAAAACAGTACAAAATGTCTTCTGGAATTAAAAGGGTGGGGGGAGGGGGGAGTAGAGGCAAAAGCCGCGTAGGGCTACAATTTGGGGGGGGGGGTTCACAGGAGGCCAAAATGGAGCTACGTGGTTTATGGACGCTCCCTAAGCTCTTGTAACTAGCAGTCACGCGATCGCAATGTAAACTAACATATTGTGATGTGTGAAGTCCCATATGATTGCCCTGCAGGTTGGGACCGAATTATGTCGCTGCAGTCGAAGCAGGCTTCGCGAGCGGTGGCGCAGCAAGTAGCCGGAGGAGGTAGTGCTCGGCCGATGACTGAACGCCGGACAATCTAAGACCATTTCTAGATCAATAAAAGTAAATTTCACAAAGTTGTGGCACTTTTAAAGTGACAATGTCTAAGCGAACTAGCGGCACCTGGCGAGCCTTGGACGCAGTGCACTGAGGAACTGAGCGGAGGAATTGTGGAGGGGAGAGAAGAGCTCTGTTTATCGTTCTGAAACTTTCGTTTAAGCAGTTGTACGAGACTAAGCAGTATTTTCTGTTCAGTATCTAGTTAGAATGCTCAGTAGCCGAGGCGACCTTAGGGGTTGAAGAAGCAGGGCAGCCGCCGAGGCATTGCTCTTGCAGAGGCCTCGCGCAACAACCCGACCAGAAAAACTTTATATTTAAAACTTTTTATTTGAACATTACCTATTAGTTACAACAGTAAAGAAGTTGGTTAATTTGTAGTAATGGGTGCCTAATAAAATTTCTCATTTAGATTTATTCAATGTTACATTCTTATAAAAGTAAGATTAACGATATCAAAATTACTTACTCCATCAGCAAATAATATTTTTTGTAATTTTACTGTAAAACATGATTTAAAAATTTATTACTATTTGAGTACCGCGCCTTGCGCATCAGGAACCTCACTTGAACGCTCGGTTTTGTTACTTTCATCGCGTTTGTCATTTACGCTCAGAGAATTGCTGTGTTTCATTTCGTTGGTCAGCTCTATTTCGCTAGCAGCCACACCGTGACCACACCGACAGTCGGCCGAGTGTAGGCTCGCCTCCCTCGTGTTCACACTTGGCCGTAACTAGTCCGTGTAATGCACATGCTCCTACTCAGTCTTCCTTAACGTTTTCACGTGATATTTTCTCGGAACCTATGTTCAAAAATTTCCGTAAAATTGAATAAAGTATGTTAAAATACTTTCTTTACCTGTCTCACGTTATCACCTCACTGATATTCAAACGCAATCTTCACAAACAATCATTGAAAGTCTGTAGCACACTATACTGGATTGAAAGATTTCCGAGTTTCTGAAACGGAATCGCAATGAAATGTCAAATCGCTTCGCAGTTGACGTGTTTCTTCTGTTTGTACTTATTTTGATTCATTCTTTCTGTTTGTACTTATTTTGATTCATTCTATATTTTTTATTACTAAAGAATGACATCACTGAATATTTTAATTTAAATACATACTGCAGAGATGCTGTATAAAATTTCATTTAATCTTAAGGAGCTATTCACAGAGTTTGTTACCAGCTGCATCGTGCATTTCTATTAACTTTGAATTTAAACCACGCAGTGTGCTAACATTTTGCATTAACAAATCAATGTTTTGCCAGAGGTAAAATCCAATTTTGAAGCATGTAAAAGTTGCAACCGAGACCGGGATTTTAACAGGGGATCCTCTTTACCCCAATAGCAAGCTGTAGCCATGTGAGACATTAGGCAACATATATAAGAAATGAAAAATTTGTTTTCAACCATAATAAAATAAATGTACTCTTTCTCTATACATGTGATTTTTTATGTATTTTTTTATTTTATTGACACTTGGCCTGTTAGCCATACAGTCAATATACATTATATTTATGCATATACACTCAATGGAGTCACTGGTGCAGGATTTGTAATGAACAAGAAAGTAGGGAAACGGATGAGTTATTATGAACAGTTTAGTGACAGGATTATTTTGATGAGGTTAGAAACTAAGCCCGTCCAACCACATTAGTACAAGTATATATGCCAAAGTCACAGGAAGATGACGTAGAAATAGAAAAAATATACGCTGAAATTGAAGAATTAATCCAATATGTGAAGGGGGAGGAAAATCTAATAATCATGGGTGATTGGAACGCAATAGTGGGAGACGGAAAAGAGGGGAATACTGTAGGAAGTTTTGGTCTACGAGAAGGAAATGAACGAGGAATCAGGTTGCTAGAATTTTGTGAAAGATATAAGCTAGTAGTGGCGAACACACAGTTTAAGAACCATGCAAGAAGAATATACACCTGGAAACGTCCTGGGGATACAGGCAGATATCAGCTAGATTATACCATGGTCAAACAGAGATTCAGGAATCAAGTTCTAGAATCTAGACTGTAAAGCGTACCCAGGAGCAGACATAGACTCGGACCATAATTTGATAGTAATGAAGTGCAGGCAGAAATTCAAGCGAATAAGGAAGCAGTACAAGCAGAACAGACTGGAAGTGAATAAACTGAAACAATCTAGCACAAGAGAAAAATTTACAGAAATGTTAGAATTGGGTCTAAGAGGTAACTCTGAAAGGAGCTCAACCGACGACGAATGGAATGAATTAAAGACCGAAATAATGAAAGCTGGCAAAGAAACATTAGGCTTTAGGGAACAAGTTGCCCGAAAACCTTGGATCACAGAAGAAATTTTGCAGCTGATGCATCAGAGGAGAAGGTACAAACTTGCTCAGGATGAATCAGGAAGAGAGCAGTACAGGCAATTTAGAAATCAAATAAATAGGAAATGCAAAATAGCAAAAGAAAAATGGCTACAAGCAAAGTGTGAAGAAGTAGAAAAGGAAATGGTCGTAGGAAACGTAGATGTTGCATATAGAAAGATCAAACAGAATTTTGGAGATGAAGAAAAGAGGCATGAACATTAAAACTGCGGAAGGGAAACCTCTTTTAAGCTCAGAAGATAGAGCTAACCGATGGAAGGAATACATTGAGAAACTGTATGATGGGGACGACTTTAACAATAGTGTAATGGAAAAGGAAGGTGATGTCGACATTGATGACTTAGGAGATCCTGTTTTGAGGACAGAATTTAATAAAGCTCTGAATGACCTGAAAGCATATAAGGCAGTTGGAATTGATGATATCCCTGCAGAACTTCTTAAATCTCTAGGAGAGGAAGGAATCGAAAGATTATTCAAGCTGATATCAAAAAGTTATGAAACAGGAGAAATTCCAACTGGTTTTAATAAAAACATCATCCTCACACTTCCAAAGAAAGCACAAGCCGACAAATTTGAGAATTATCGCACCATTAGTCTAACATCACATGCTTCAAAATTACTGACCAGAGTAATATACAGAAGGATGGAAAGGGTAGTAGAAGAGATAGTAGGTGAAGATCAGTTTGGGTTTAGGAAAAATCGTGGTACAAGTGAAGCAATTCTGTCTTTAATATTAGTACTTGAAGGGCGGATCAAGAAAAAGAAAGATACTTTAATGGCATTTGTTGATTTAGAAAAAGCTTTTGATAATGTTAGGTGGGACAAGATGTTCAAAATTTTAAAGAAGTCAGGTCTAAAGTATCGAGATATAAGAATACTCTATAAACTATATAAGAATCAAGTGGCTGTAATAAAAGTAGAGAATCGCGAGAGACATGCATCAGTTAAAAAGGGTGTGAGACAAGGTTGTAATCTATCCCCGTTAATATTCAACTTGTATGTATAAGAAGCAATGAAGAAAGTAAAAGAAAAATTTCCATGTGGCATAAGTTTTCAGGGAGAAAAAATCAGTATGCTACGATTTGCTGACGACATTGTCTTATTAGGAGAGAGGGCTGAGGATATTGAGAAGTTATTGAATGGCATGAACAAAATACTGAAGGAAGATTTTGGACTGAATATAAATCAAAGAAAAACAAAACTGATGAAATGTAGCAGAAATGATACCAATACTAGCAGATTAAATATAAAAATAGGATCGGATGCAATAGGAGAAGTGAGTGAGTTCTGTTACTTGGGAAGTAAAATTACAACCGATGGCCGAAGCAGGAATGATGTTAAAAGCAGAATAGCACTAGCAAAAAGAGCCTTCATGAAAAAGAGAAACCTTTTAGTTTCAAATATTGATCTAGGAATTAGAAAGAACTTCTTAAAACTCTATGTGTGGAGCACAGCACTTTACGGTAGCGAAACATGGACTTTAGGAATACCGGAAAGAAAGAAACTTGAAGCATTTGAAATGTGGTGCTACAGAAGAATGCTGAAAATTAAGTGGACAGACGAAGTAAGAAATGAACGAGTTTTCGAAATAATGGGTGAGAAAAGAAGTTTATGGAAGAAGCTTACAGGAAGAAGAGACAGGCTTTTAGGTCATATTTTGAGACATGCTGGATTGGTTAATGTGTTAGTGGAGGGAACAGTCGAAGGTAAGAACTGTAGAGGTAGACAGAGATTAGAATATATGAAGCAGATAATTGAGATAATTGAGGACGTGGGTTGTAAGGGGTATGTAGAAATGAAGAGGTTAGCACAGGATAGGAATGGAGGATTGCATCAAACCAGTCTAAAGACTGACGACAGCAAAAAAAAAAAAAAAAAAAACTCAATTGCCCACATTTACCCAACCATATATACAAATCACTGTTTATATTATAACATCAAACATACTTTTCGAATGGTATACAACAGAAATAATAATCTACATAACATTAAGAAAGTACACATCAACACTGAGGACATAAAGTTATAAAGATTGTTAGATGGAGAAGTAAAGGTTAAAAATGTTTCACAGTAAATTTTGATAATACATGATTTTTATAGTTTATTAGGTTAAAATGTAATAAAACCACAACCGTCTAGTGTTCCATGAACGGTAACTATTTGCAATATTGAAGAGTAGGGTGGGATCTCCAGATTATATCTCTATATTGTTTCTTGTTATAAAATGTACCATCTTTTGGTATATAGAAATATTTCCTATGGCAAGGAGATGGCTGACATTGACTGGATATCTTATACCCCAATGTTTCAAGTCTTTTCAAAACGTGTCCGTTACTCCCTTGTATTTTTTACATCCACAGAATATATGGTTTGTATCGGCCTCGGACTGCCCGTCACACTGACAAAATGGGGAGTTCACTAAATTCATTTTGTATAGATGACTTCCGAATCTCCCGTGGTTGAATTTTAATCTCGATATTATGGTGACTGCTTTTTTTGTGGCATATTTCTTTTGGTACCACTGTGTTCTTGGTATCTACGGATGTATCAGCCTTTAATGTGCTCCTTCGTGTTGGTTAGTGGATTTCCACATGTCATTCCAGGTCTCCATACTTTTTTGGCGAAATAGTGGGATTAGATCACTTCCTATTAAAAGTTAAACTGGGTTTCCTGTTTGTGCGGCTATTTATGCAAGAGCATCCACTCTTTCGTTGCCATGTAGTCCGACATGCACCTTGACCCAGATAAAGGAGATCTTCATACCTTGTTTGTTTATGTCGGTCATCAACTCCAATATGTTATACAAAAGTAGAGTCCTCCCTCTATCTTTTATTCCATCACCGAGTTTTTGCAGTGCCGATTTGCAGTCTGTAAGACCAACAGTATTCTGAATGTGCATCTCTAGCACGTATTCCAGCGCTTTAATTAAGTATTGCAAACAGCACGGTTGTGAAAGAGGATGTTTCCGCGCGCATCTTAAACAGCCTTTCTCACTATGTTAGTGCTATCAAAAAAGGCACTCCAAACCATGTTGGCAGTCTTTAACCCATCTGTATAGATATATATACCACTCGACCCATACCGCTTAGATAGTCACTTAGAAGATTATTGTTGCTAAAGGCGTCCTCTGAATATCTCAGATTTTCTACGATCTCGTTCCGGATCATATGGGTTTCGTAGTCAACTTCGTAACATGGTAATATTGGGAGAGAGAATACATGTTGCTGATATTCATTAAGCTCAGCGATGGCCGCAACTAGAGGTGGGCTGTTCCTTGTGGGTCCAGTAAGTAGAGGTTGATGTTGCTGCCCACAGGGCGCGTATGTTTATTGTAAGCGCGTTTCCGGTTTTCTGGAACTGTTTTTTTATAGAATTTTTACTGAGATATTGGCGCCTCAGTGCGAGTGGCATTTCTTTGGTTTCGACTAGCAGTGTATTGGTTAGCGTCGACAGAAATGCCCCCAAGCAGAGTCGAAGAGCTCGGTACTGACATTTATCCAGGCGGTTCAGAAGTTGATCGGACGCGGATCCGTAAAGTACACAGCCATAATCTAGGTGAGGTCGTACCGTGGCTTTGTAGAGGGCTATTGAGATTTTGGGATCAGCCCCCCACCAAGCACCGTTAGTGGCTCGGAGTATGTTTATTGCTTTATCGCACTTCCCAACTGTTTCAGATATCTGACACGTCCATCTTAGCTTGTTGTCTAAATATAATCATAAATATTTGACACACTTTTAGAATGGCAGTGTATATGGTCCGAGTCTTATGTCTTCAGCTGCCAGTACCTTATGACGGGTGAAGGTTATTACTGCGGATTTTTCTGGTGATATTTGGAGTTCGTTGTCCTTTAGCCAAGTCTTGAGTTTAGTTAGCGTTTTGCTAAGGTGGAGATAGGTGTCCTGAAGGTTCCTGGATGTTTTGTAAATGCAAAGGTCATCCGCATATTGTATGAACCAGGTATCTGGTGACAGTGCTCTGCCAATGTCACTACAGTATATGATGAACAGGACTGGTGCCGGGATAGAACCTTGCGGGAGACCAAAACTTGTACGCCAAGGACCAATTTTGCCAGTTGGTGTCATAATTATCAGGACTCTGTTTTGCAGAATGTTACAAAGATTTAATATAAATGTTTCAGGCAGTTTCATTAGGAGCAGCTTTTGTACTAGAATTTCTGGAACTAAATTATCATATGCTCCAGTCAAGTCTGATAAACACACACCATGTGTACTTGTTAGCTGTCAAGCTCTCTTGTAACTAAGTAACTAGGTATGCCAGAGCGTCAAGCGTACCAAGGCCTCTTCGAAAACCGTACTGAAAATGGGGAAGTTTTATATAGTGCTCCACGTGCCACTCTATTCTGAGCCTAATCATACGTTCCAGGGTTTTATACATACCAGACATGAGAGAAATCGGCCTCTATGATGCTGGGTCGCATGGATCCTTGCCTGGTTTGAGGATAGGGACTATTCTTATAGTCTTCATAGATTCGATGTCAATGCGTTGTAACCAAACGTCATTCATTACTTTTAGAATTGCTAACATGCCTTTTCTTGGCAGATATTTGAGCATGGCGTAATGGATGTTGTCTGGCCCAGGCGATGTGTTCCTACTATTACTGACAGACGTTTCAAACTCTTCCAGATTAAATGGTTGGATGTATTTTCCCGTATGCTGATCTTGTCCATCTTCTCCAGTATCTTCTCTAACACCTCTTGCGTTGCGGTACGAGTTGAGCGGTTACTCGATGAATTACGGAATTTTCTTATCTCGTTCCACACAGTGATCGGGGAGGTGTTACGGTTTAAGTTTTCGTAAAAAGCTATCCACTTTTGCCGCTTTTTCCTTTCCAAGAAGCTTTTTACTCTGGCCTGAGTTTTACTTAATAGAATAAAGTTTTCCTCCGTTGCGTGTTGTCGATAGATTGTTAGGGCTTGTTTTCGTTCTTGAACTGCCGCGGTACATGCTAAGTCCCATCAAAATGCAGATCTTTTTCTCTTTAATTTGACTGGGTGGTTTTCGGGAATCGTCGTAAGAGCCACTTGTTCTATTCCGTTTAATATTTTCTCATAATCGTGCTGCGTATCCCCGGTTTCTTTGAAGTTTGAGAATATATTGCTTGCTGCTTTTCTGTAGGTGCTCCAATCGGCACGCTTAATGTTCCATCTATACGTGGGTTTTCTTCCTTCGTATTCTATGTGATGTCGTTGATAAGACACTGGTGTCTTTTATGGTTGTCCAGACAGCTGTGTGGGAGAGGTGGGTCAACGCCAGAATTATATCTACAGCTGATCTCCGTTCTCCTGGTTTTGATATCCTTGTGTACGAGCCGTCGTTAAGGACCACTAGTTCCTCTTCTTCTGCTACCTCCATTATCAGTCTTCCGGCAACGTCCGTTCTTTCACTCCCCAAACCAGATTATGACCATTTACATCGCCCATTAAAATTACAGGTCGGGGAATTTGTTTCACATAGGAGCTAATAACCTGCTTGCTTACAGTCGTATTTGGAGAACGATAAATTACTAGTATGGTCGATTCAATACCGTTAACGCGCGTTCTTATAGCGCATCCTTCTATACCATTTATTACATTCCTTAGTTTCAGGTTGCGGAATGGTATGTTTCTTCTAATTAGTATAGCCACTCCTCCGTAACCTTCTGCTCTGTCGTATCGCTCGATATTATAGCCAGGGATGTTGAATTGTTCCTTGTTGAATCGAACCGAACGTGCGTTCCAGAATAAAATATTGTTCACCTGCCTATTCCCCGCTATTGTCGCTTAGCAATAAGTTGGTGACACATTGTTTAAGATTGGATGGTAAAATTCCAGAAGTGGCCATATTGAATATCGTTACAACCATCTCGCAAATCTATTCTATAATCTGTTCATTTATAGGTACAGGTGAGGGTCTATAGGGATTGTTGGTGATTGGCTCTATGTCGGGTCTGTTGACATCATAGTATAAGTCAGACGGGATGTTTTGAGCTGGGTCTGTTGGCCGACCGGCGCGGCGGCCGACTGAGCTTTTTTTTTTTTTTTTTTAATGGCCTTCGGTCATTGCGACCATTTAGCCAGCTCAAATTTGTTTTTGTACCGAGTATTGCATCAGGCTCTCATCATGATATTGTGAACACTACAGTGAGGACAGCACAAGACGAACACAACACTTAATTAAAACCACCCATGCCCGAGGCCGGACTCGAACCGGCGGCCCTTGCAATGCGAAGCCAGCGCGCTAGCCACTACACTGCCAGGGCCGGCTAACCGATTGAGCTGTTGTTGAGGAAGTGGATGCCGGCGGCTCGTAGGTGGAATGCTGGTCCGAGGTAGAGGCAGAGCCGTTATCTTTGAGGGAAAGCAAGGTTGTTGTACAGCGCTCTGTGCTGAGCGTAAAACAGGCAATTGCGGAAAATTGTTCTCATTTCTGGTTAGTGGTACGGCAGTCCTTTTCGCATAGGTGTTAATTGATTCAAGTGCTATGGCTTCCTCCCATGATATATTCTCACGGGCCATGCGGAATTTAATTTGTTTCTGTATAATGAATTCGGGACAAATACGATCCGTTGAACGATGGCTGCCCCCACAGTGTACACAGTGTGAATTTCCCTGATAAGTACATTCCTTCGTGTCGTGTTGTTCGCCACAATTTGCGCAACGCGCAGCACTGCGACACATTCGACTTGTGTGTCCGGAACGGAGACAGTGAAAACAAGTTACCACGTTCCTCACGTATGGTTCAACACTGCAGCGAGTACTATGAATGTATACATAGTTCGGTAGCCTTTGACCAAGAAATGTCACCTGTACTAGCTGCCGAGGTATTAGTTCTGTTGC
Source organism: Vandiemenella viatica (assembly GCA_031002005.1). Classification (NCBI taxonomy): domain Eukaryota; kingdom Metazoa; phylum Arthropoda; class Insecta; order Orthoptera; family Morabidae; genus Vandiemenella; species Vandiemenella viatica. The sequence continues at coordinate 3,965,501 of JARYHS010009186.1, read as the reverse complement.
TCCTTCCTGCACTACTTTCCGCATGATCCGACGGACATGTAAAACTTCCGTATCACACTCAATTTCTTTCTTTAGCTCGTCTTCCGAAAAGGACGTGTCTGCATTACGTATAAGCCCTTCCTTTACAGTACAAAATCGTGGTATGTAGAACTTAATTTTTTTGGGATGGTTTCTGACTTTAGCTATGCAATTTTCCCACACTGCCGAGTTGAGTTCTACTTGCAGATTTAATGCCAGGTATTGTTTCTCGGATTATTTTCCCTACAGTCATGGGGTGTAACCTACCGAGATGCTCATATTCGGCGAAGACATAGAATGGGCCACCATCACTTTCTCTAAACAAGTAAAACTTGCTGGCTTCAATATCACATATGGCTGGGGAATTTAAATTAGAATACTTGCTTCTTGATTCTTGAATTTTGACCTTTTTAATTGCAACGTTGTCACTTGTTTCTGGCAACGATGACCTCTGTCGCTGTTTACCTCGAACGGCGGTCTCGCACGAAGTCTGGTTCACTGCGTCCACGTTCTGCTGGTCCATCAACTGCAAAGCTGCATGCTGCTGTACTGGTAGAATAGCTTGCTGGTAGAAGCTGCCGGAGACGTCTTGCTGTCGACTGATATCGCGCTCGTCTTAGTCCTTCACCGACCGCCTGGCCGGGTTCATCTGCCTCCATTTCTAGCATTGCGAAACTGAGACTGTGTCTCAGTTTCGCGTCGGGATTGTCGTTGTTAGTTAACACTTGCTTTATACCACTGATTGAAACAAAAATAAGGTTAAACTTGAAACTGTCAATTTCTTGATGTCTACTGCTCCGAGCGTGTGTTACGTAGTTTCCTTCTAAGTACGAGGAAGTTATCGCTACGAATGCCGGAACTAGACTGTGATGTACTTTGTTGAACGTAGGGGATTCGTGACAAGATGGTGGCTGACTAGGTATCTCGATTTTTTTTTTTTTTTCTTTTTCTTATGGCTTTTCGTCTTGTCGACGTTGAGGTCATTAAGGGCGGGATAGGACTGGGGAGGAATTAAGCCATGGCCTGATTTGAAGGAAGCATCCCGGCATTCACCTGGAGTGAGTGATTCGGGGAAACCATGGAAACCCAAATCTCGATGCCCGGACGGGAATTCGAACTGGCGTCCTCCCGAATGCGAAGCCAGAGCGTTAACCACTCACCCACCACCCTGGGTGGTATCCAGAGAATGCAACACGCAACTTGGTGAATTGAGACTGATAATGAGCAAACCGAGCGTGGTGGTGTAACGGCTAGCGTTCTGGCCTCGCATTCGGGAGGACGGCGTGGCGGTTCGAATCCCCGTCCGGGCATCCAGATTTGGGTTTTCCATGGTTTCCCAAATCACTCCAGGCAAATGCCGGGATGCTTCCTTCAAAAGGCCATGGCCGAATTCGTTCCCATTCCTTGCCCCCATCCTTGCCCCCCATCCTTGCCCCCCATCCTTTCCCGTCTCTAAAGACCTCACTGTTGAGAGACGCAAAGCAGTTAAAAAAAAAAGATAATGAGCAAAATTTATCCTAAAACCAAGTCATCTTGTGAAAAGAAAAAAAAGCCCATCCATCAAATTAATAGCATATTGCTCTTTGTGTCTTTATTACTTTTTTAGATTTTTTTTTTTCATTTTTTAAGTTAAAAAAAATTAAGGTAGGTCGCAATTTTGTTGGCAAATTTCATATGGGTAAGTGGAGCTACGATTTTGAGAAACCCTGCTTCAGAATGACGCAAACCACATTTTACAATCATCCGATGAACATGAAAATGAGGTTGAAAAAAAAAAATGGCCATAAAGGACCAAAAATTTTCGAACTGCCTCCCTATGCTTCTCCTTATCACCAGCCGGACGGGGGGTGTAGGGCGGGACGCGGTGTCCTTTGAACTCGCTTCAGTCGAGTTACACAGCGCAGTGACTCAGTCTAGTGAGGCCCGACCTATATGCGTTACAAAATCGCTTATAGAGCATATATCTGTCAGTAGCTAAATAAACAATAAATGATATTAAGTTTTAGTGTATTTTACGTCATTAACAGTACTTACAGTAAAGAGTGAGTTGTTAAAAAGAAAACTGTGTAAAACTACTTGTAAATTACAGTATTTCTGAGTTAGTTTTATGTGCAAAACAAGATTTATGAAATGAGTTCGCGTGATGGTGATGCCGGTAGAAGATTTGACTTGGGTAGTTCGAAAAGTAAATGAGCCATCAAAAGAAAGAAGGTGCTTTAATTAAAGATTTTAGTCATAGAAAAAGCCACAAACATTATTTTTAAATCCCCGCGTATATGTTTCAACACATTTATATACCTTAGTTCATCATCATTAATAATTTATCGTCTTTATGTTTTATAAATCTTCTTATATAATATTTTAAAATTCGAAATTGATTTATTTATAATTTTGTGTATCTCGTCAATCATAATTAATGCCTACTTTCGATTCATATACTTTGCACAAGGAGACTCACATCAGTTAAGGCCGCCAGTGCTTAGAAGTTAGGTAACTAGTACATTTTGTTTAAAGTTAGGGTTTAAGCAATATTTGATGTTTCACTGGCTTCCTGCCAAAAAAGAGATGTATTAATTTTAGCACATGCGCCGACTACTATCTATTCATGAGTTTACACTTTCGAAATATTGTCTTGTACACGCACATAGAGTGTCTCAAAGTAACTGCTTAAATGAAGTTGTGCTCTGTCAGTAAAGCCGGAATACAAAGGAGAAATTTGGTTAATATTACGAAATATCGATGTTTAACAGATGTTCTGTGTTCTCCTGAAGCTATTAAACAATTTGTTCGTCATTTGTGTTGTGCAGGGAACGCCGATTTGTGGCCGAGGTCTCGTGCAACTTGGAGCTGTCTTCATTAAAACTAGGTGCGCGAGTCTCGCCGGGCGTCGAAATTCATTAAGGCGGGCGGGTTGGCGTCCTTGTTTGAACTTTGCCTCGCGACGCGGCGACCGCACGGCGACCGTGGCGCCACCGTCGACAGCAGCATAGCCACCATTAATTACGTCACGGCCTCTACTTACAGTCGCCAACAGTAACAACGATTTCATTTCAGTCAGTACCGGGTCAGCCACGTAGCAAGAGTTAGCAAATGGTACGGCCCCCGCGCATCCAGGGGGCCCTGCGCCTACAGACGGGCTGCTTTTTTTTAAATTTGTTGTACTGAGATTTACTATACTGCTAAGTGTCTTATGACAAATGCGAGTCCCATTTGATTGAAACTCCATGATTCTTCGGAAAATAAGGCAAAACAACAGTTACATCACAAAACAACCTTAGCTATTTAGTCCAATGCAGCATATCATGATATTAGTCCTGAATTAACACTGATCACAACAAACGTAGATAACTCTGTTAATAGACTGATAGATACACTAATGCCCCACACTGATGTGCAAGCATGTCTGGTAATTTGGAATTATGCCCCAAATTTGGTAATATCTGTCGCCAGGTCCACTGTATCTATGTCTTAAGAAACCAGTTCTATATTATTTTCATACTATATACATCTGCAGAAACCGCAGAAGCTTAAACATTTCTTGAGATTTGAAGTTACGAGGAGTAAATTAAATCCTTACGACCAAAGAAATACGACGATTCCCATCAGGTTTTGACGTTTCTCAAGCATTTATTTTTTGGGCTAAAGGTTAGCCGATTAATTACTTACCTTTGGCATCGGTAATTATTTAAATTTACTTTCGCACTAGAAATGAAGTGGAAATGGAAAAGGGAAAGGGGGAGAATTGCAATATAACTCCCAATCCCGAATCTGTAATTCTTGTTGAGAGCAATTGGGTTATTTATTCCAGGAATTCGTATGTTCTAGTAAGGATCTCGTTTGGATCTAAATTTCAAAATAAACAAAATTGGTAAAATTTATGCGGATAACTGTCACAAAGTCAAGGAAATATACAAATAGTATGCAACCAACAGAATCGAGTCTAACAACGAATCGTCCATCGTGTAAGCGGTTATTGTAAAGCAAATCATTGCCTTCGTGTCCAGAATTTCGCTAAACATATATATATATATGGGCCCTACACACACACACACACACACACACATATATATATACATATATATATACTGAACAGGCTAGAACCTCTGGTAGATCCACAAATAGGTGAATACCAGGCAGGCTTTAGAATAGGAAGATCATGCATCGAACAAATCTGGAATCTGAGAACACTCCTGAAGATAAGACAAACAAACAATACCGTAATAACATTTATGGATTCCAGGAAGGCATATGATTGCATAGACAGACAGACGCTCTTTGACATAATGAAAGAATACGGCATAGATAAGAAGACAAGGGCTCTGATACAACAAACACTCACGGATACCACGTCTAAAGTGAAATTTATGGGAGAAACATCATAACCATTCAAAATTTACATAGCTGTCAGGCAAGGAGATGGATTATCACCGATTTTATTCAACATGGTATTGGACAAAGTTATAAAACAATGGGAAACACAGGTCAAAGGAATACAGCTAGGAAGAACACGACATACCAAAACAATCATAAAATGCTTGGCATTTGTGGATGACCTGGCAATTCTCAGCAACAATAGGCAGGAAGCACAAGATGCATTGGAACAGCTACAACAAATTGCTGCCAAAACAGGGCTACAAATTTCGTATGAAAAAACGCAGTACATGGAGAAACAAAACAACAATATACAAACAATATACACAAAATTTGGAAACATATTTCCGAGAAATTCAAATATCTAGGGAATACATACAACTAGGAGGATCTAACAAGCTATCAAATTGGGAAAGATCAGAAAAGCTTCAGAAGGCTTATAGACTCACATGGTCATATTATAACAAAAGAAATATATCAAGACAGGCCAAACTCAGACATTACAAAACAGTGGTACTGCCAGAAGCATTATATGCATCAGAAACAATCACGATTGGGGCTTCAGGCATCACAGAAGCGGAAAAAGTTGAACGCAAAATCCTTATAAACATATTTGGAGCAATATATAGAGACGATATATGGATGAAAAGACCAACGAAAGAACTATACGAACATACAGATCGATTGACAGACATGATCAGAAGACGTTGATTACAATTCTATGGACATTTACAGCGAATGAACAGCACTACACTCACAAAGAGGATTTTTTATGTGGTAAATGGTTCGCTCAGGAAAACCAATTGGTTCCAGGAAATAGAAGAGGACTTGAATCACGCAGGGATCAGCAAGGAAATGACACGGGAAAGGGGACAATTCAAGAACAAAATTATGAACACAAAATTTAAAATACAGAAGAAAACAGGAACAAAATGGACAGAACACAGGAAACAGGAACACAGTGAGCGTATGAAGAGGATTTGGGAAGAGAAGAGGAAGAAGACAAGTACAAACAAAAACAGAAGAATCATGAATAATTTGAGTTTAAACACTGTCCTCAAGGGCAATAATGATTAATAATAATAATATATATATATATATTCTGCTAGTTAGTAGTCGAAAATACTAGCGCAAGTTTAAAAGAAACACCCAGGACTGTAGTAACGCCTTTCCTAAGTGGCGCCTCTGTTTCCACGTTTACCCGCCGCACAGCGTGGTTGAGTTGTGGCCGGTTATGTCGGGATTAAGGACCTGCACGAGTCCAAACTTGATATTCTGCGCGTTTATATCTATACCATTCCCGTCGTCACCCACTATCACTACTCTATTGTGCTCAGTAAAACTCGTACAAGGGAACCAATTATAACCTATTTATTTATTATATTACTAAAAACTTATTGTTATTTTCAAGCTTTAATACTAATGAAAATAACAAAGTGTTATATCACAGACAGAACAAAAGTCTACAATACGTTTTAGTGATAATCTACAAAAATCGGAATGTAAAATAATTTTTTATTTAGTTATACACAAACTTAAGATATACCAAAAATTTAACTAATTTTGTTTTTGTTTTTAACTTACCTATCATGCTTTCAGTTAATTCTAAATCAATAATACAAGCGAATAAAGATACGAGATTAATCACTAACAATAGCCGATAATCTTAACTATTTACTTTATAATTAAAAGCTTTAAACTAATAACAAACGAATTTCCAATTTATTGTACAGTATTTCAATTTATATTTTTTTTTATTATTTACGAATAATTAATATATGTATAATTATATACAAAATGATATATATTGGTTCTTAAGGCTGAATTCGTATAATATGGTTATCAAAACATTTAATTTCCTTGTAATACCATTTGAAAATTAAGTGCTTGAAAACAATTTTTAAACCGCTATTTTCTGAGCATGCAATGTTGCTCAGGACATTTTTTCGCAATTTCTCAATAAATTAAGTGATAATTTTCCTCAGAATACATCTTTCATTTTTTTTCCAGATCGTCGCTGCCGCTTTTCCTGTTCATCAGGAAGATCTCCGCAGCATATAGGGACTGACGTCTGACAACAGTTTTTGTCATTCTTTGAAATACACTTCTTGTTGTAATGATTTCAGAGACAGCTGTTATGCTACGTCGAGGAGGTCCTATCGCTACCGCTGTGGTGGACCTGTTCACCGATACCGGAATCGATCTTCCGACGGATGCCGACTCTCGCAGTACTTGGTATTTTAGTTTTCTCCTCAATCTCTTGTAGGCTTTGAACAGCAATGGCAGTATCTTTATAGTCGTTGCTTAGGAATTTGATGCCATCTCCGAAAGCCATGCTCCTGATTTCGATCTTTCGTCTTCCGGCTCCGATGGTGAATGGTTTGCTTCCAATATTATTCAGTGCAAGTTTCCACGTCTTGATGAATTTATCAAGCACCAGATTGAACAGAGTCGGTAAGAGTTCATATCCTTGTCTCACTCCAGTTGTGATCTCGGAACTCCAGGACAGTTCTCCTCTGATGTCTGATCGACGAGGCTGCGCTCTCGCAGCACTGTGAAGACTGTCTGGTGGTCACTCGAATCGTAAACCTTCTTGAAGTCTATGTATACTACAGTGACGTACAAACTTCGCGTATGTTTTAATTGCAGGATGGTTTCTAGAATGTAGATCTGCTCGCTACAGGAGCGTCCTGCTGTAGTGGACCAAGGTATTTATTTGGAGTTATAGGGAATTTAGGGGTATAGAGGAAGCTAGATCAGTTGCGACAGCGACTGTAAACAGTTGCGGCCGAAGGAAAGTGTTACCCGCAAGGCGATGACCCACTTAGTAGGCCAGAACAGTCAGCATTTGCATGCGAATCGCGACGTAATTCAGCCAGGATGACCGTAACAATCATCGAGATGTTTAGCTGGTCAGTATCCCCGCCGCGAAATTGTAGCGGGGAGAGATGAGAAAAACTGGGGAGCAGCGAAGGAAGAGAGGTCTTCCCGGTAGCGTCATCGAAGTCTTCGAGGATGAGTCTGCAGCGACAGCCGAAGTGGATCACCTGTAGCACCGCTAAGAGCAAGAGCAGCGGCTGGAGGGTGAACGCAGTCCTCGCCAGACAGGTGGGAATGGACCCTCTCAGACAAAGTTAACAATGGGGAAGGTTAAGTCCGATGGAGGTTAACAGAGAGTAAATATCTGTCATTATTCGCAGGGTTAACTGACCTGGCTATCACAAGTGATTGACGATCCACAGCGGTGGCTAACTGCTTATTGTGTACTTAATGGAATAAATGTAAACTATTGTGCTAGAGTATCATTTACTGCTCAAATGACAGGAGGGTTATCCAACTCATTGATATGTTATCCTCTCGGGGTAGCAGAGCGAAAAAAAAAAAAAAAAGTGAAGCCGGTCCACCACACTCGCTGATATTCACCAATCGTGTGACCACACTGATTCTCCACCTAGTTCTGCAAAATCCTAGACAGAACTTTGAAGGCAACAATCCGCGGTAGTTGTTGACTTCTCCTCGCTATGGTTTTTTGTGCAATACGCGTATTAGTGCTGCCCTGCAGACGTCAGGTATCGTTTCGGTGTCCCAGCAGTCAGTAACTTTCTGGTGTATGGCCTCCGCGATAGCACTTCCGCCTGCTTTAAGGGCTTCCGCAATGGTGCCATATTCTCCAGGTACCTCGTTAATCTTGAGTCGTTTGATGGCGGTAGTGACTTGCTGCATACTAGGTGGTTCAGATGGGGGGTTGGCATTCATTGTATCTCCCACAGATAATCTTTCCTTCGGATCTTGGCAATTGAGTAATTGGTCGAAGTACTTTGCCAGAAGTTCCACGTTCCCATGGACGCAGGTCACCTACTTTTCTTCTGAAATCTTGAAGGCATGGTGGATTATACTACTGAGAGCTCTTCTTCGAATGCCCGGTAGAAATTTGCAGTGTAGTACAGCCTAAATTCTTCATCCAATTTCCCACACCTCGAACGATCGTAAGGTCCTCTTCACACGCCTAATAGTCTTAGCAGACTGTCTTCTCGCCATTACGACATCATTAGAATCATCCTTTCGCTTAGTTGAGTTCCACTTCATCCAGGCTGTGGCTCGCTCGTCGACTGCACAGTCGCACTCGGTATTCTACCACCTGAGGCGTCGCTTGCTTCGTGGATGGCCGAGTTAATTCATGGTCTCACACAATGTGGCCTTCAGTTGGTTCCAGCCATTCATTCCTGTTTGCAAGATGCCAGTTGCAAAGCGTTCCGTATTTTCGTGGAGACACCGCGGATCAACCCTTACTGGAGCAGTGTTAATGGAACCCGTCGCTTTTGAAGAATGATCCAAGTCAACGTTTCAGCCTTTGCGAACTGTCACGTTCATGATCTCTTTGTATAAATAATTGAAAGGATGTAATAATTTTATTTCTGCATTTCAGCACTTCTTTCGATCAGTTCGGTAAGTTCCCTTTTATCAATCTTCCTTATGACATGATCATCAGCACTTAGTGATTCCTTGAACGGGGGCATTGGTTCAGTGACTTAGGTGCATCCACCGTATGCTAGAAATTTAGATTATGACGCCAGCCCAGACGCCAGGGTTTGAACAGAGGCCAAAAGTTTCTTCTGCTCCTACCAGTGTGAGAACTAACTGTGGCAGATGTGCAAACTCGTTGAGCAGAGGGAGAAATACCATGGTCGCGTGCTCCTGCGGCAGGCTATAGCCACCGCAGCCCTCTGCGAGCCTACAGTCAATATTATAACCGCTTGTCAGATATGGGAAACTCTTCGTACATTTAATTCTGTATTATGTTTATACATACAAGGAATCCAGGAATGAAAGGATAATCCTGCAACTGCAGATACGTCACATCATGTCCTACTAAGTGACAAAAGATTATTTTCGTAAAAGCCTCATCATTTTCGAGATATTGATTTTTTAAATATTTTTTCGAAATATGTGACTCCTTTTCAGTTTAATCCAGGCATTTCTACAAATTAAGACTTTTCGAACCATTTTTTTTTTTACTTTCTCAAACATATTTGAATCATCTAAGACAATGCTTTTTGTCTTAAAATGACAAAAATCCTTTATCTTAAATGACATAATTATTTTAAACTTCTTTTCAAATGATTGTTTCATGGTAGTTAACTCTGCTGAAGAGACCTTTGTGCATTTTATCATGTCATAAAAAATGATGATAATGGTTTAAGAAAAGGTTTTTTTGCTATGTTGTGCATACAAGTAATAGAATAAATAAATGCAAGTAACATTTTTTAATTAATTAATTACAAAAATTGTTAAAAATTGGCCCAATTTTCTCTTATGCATGGAATAAACTGAACAAAATACATGTTTGAAAAAAATTTGAAAAACAATATCTCGAAACTGGTGAGACTTTTACTAAACTAAAATTTTGTTATATAGCAGGAAATGATGTGACGTATCTGCGGTTGCAGGATTATCCTTTCATTCCTGGACATCCTGTAAATACTAGGAAAACTCTGTGATGTAATTTCAGCAATACATTACACAAATAATAAATTCAGCATGAAAAAAAAATACGTGTGCCGTAGGGATTACATGCTAAAGAATCTCAGGACATCAAACCTAGCATCCAACACAATCCCGTGAATAGGAAGTCAGGAAACTGGTTTGATAGGTTTTTTTTTTTTTTTTTTTATCGAAATTTCATCGTTGGAAATCGAACTGAATATATACGGTAAACATATGCAACTGGTCACTATCTACCTGTCCTCAAACACGACGGGCGTTAATCCTATTGAACATAACACTGGAAAACTGTTATGCTGCTCTAGCTTGCCGACCATAATCACTTTTGGATTCGACTATATTGGCTTCAAATTCGAACCATGAATAGAAACAGCAGCTGTCTGCGACCACTAGAAGGAGATATATGTAGGTCAAGATCTCAGTCGTATTATGCAATCACTTTGTTTAATACTTTGAAGCCAGTACATATCTCACCGAGCATGGACGGAAGGTGAGTGGTTAACGCTCTGGCATACCATTGAGGAGGAAACGATTTTCAACAATTCTATTGTTCTATTGTTATATTGTAAACAATGGGTGTAGTCATGCGTCACTAATTAGGCCACAAACCTAACCGTCACCTGCCTTCCCCACCCCACTAACCACAGTTTCAGATAATTCCTCCCTCTCCCCTCTCTAATGGGGCAGCCATATATGAAGCCACGCCGCCCATCGGGGGCCTATTGTTCTATTGTTAAACCACCAGCTCCCTCTAACCTGCCAACACTCATCACAGATGCCTCCTCTCCCTCCTCCTCCTCTCCAATTGGAAAATTACATATGAAGCCATGCCGCCCCTCAAGGGCCTATTGTTCTATTGTTAGGCCCCATGCTCACGTCTAACCTAACCGTCAACTGCCTTTTCCTCCCCACATGAGCGACCTGGTGTTGAAGCTATGTCTACCTTCAGACACCCCACACCGACCCAGCCTTTCGTGGGGCAGGCAGAATGTTCAGACACAATGGCATTATACCGTTCAGCTGCCAACGCAGGCTCTCTCCACTACCCAGCGCGCCTCCTTTCATTGACAACGGGAAAAATACCGTCGCGGGTGTTAAAAGTTTATCTAACTGCATAAGAAAACATTCCACTTGAATCTGAGTTGACTTTTGCAATAAAGTTTTTATACAGCATATCACTCAAGAACTTACAAACTAAGGTAACATTCATGCATTCGTCTGGAGTGGCTTGTCACACAAAATAAATACCGAAAGTTCACAATAATTGTTTTTCAAATATAGTGATACAAGCTGAATGTATATCTGAGATGATCCCACCCCAATCAATGACTTTTCGAAATTCGGGTATGCACAAGCTATAAATCTATATGCGAAACTTTATAAAAGCCATGAAAATTTCAACGATCAGACAAAATTATGTTTTTCGTTGAATATGAATAACTTTCTTCAGATAGGCCTACGCATCAAAATCTTCTCTGCTTGCTTGGCAATTCTGAAGCTTTTGAGCACACACGTACACATATGGCAAACACAAAAACTTCATCGGAAATAGTGCCCTCTATTCCTGCGAGAGGAGCGAAAATATTGACTACTTGAACTGTGGTTTGTGGCTTAGAAGTGGCATCTAACTACAAAGCCAGAAGGATGATAAACGTTTCCCTCAATTTAGTTACTTGTGACGGCACACATTATTTTTTAAGTGTGTGTTGACTCTTCAGAACTCTACGAAGTTTCATTATTTAGCAGAAAAATTTGATATTCTGAAAGAAAAAAAATTACCACGTTTTAGTTTACCTAGAGACTGTCATTACAGCAGAAACTTCTTTTTTGTCCACATATCACGCATTTCTGTAATCCACACACATTATATGAATGGTATTGTGATACACACACGTGTAATTGTTATGTCGACCATTGACTTCATTAATGGACGAAATTTAAATGTTTTTACCAATTTTTGTTATGTATGACCAGGTTTCATGATTTTGTACATTTTCACACTTTTTTAATGAAATTCATAGAAAGTGCCGCATACTTACTTATATCCAACAAATTTATTTCTTATCGAGTGTTGGCGTCTATTACGATTCGGTCTTAAGACTAGTATGATGATGCATGATGCCTCTACAACTAATGAAAAATAACTCGAAAGACTTTATTTATGGGAGATGGGTAAAATAAAACAAAGTGAATAAATTACAATGTTTTTTTATTCACACTTTTAACATGCATGTACTATCACAAACATTATATCCTGGATTGTAATTCTTAGTTACTACATTGTTAACAACAGGCAATACAAGTAAATTTTTATGTGCAATAAGTTCATATTTTTGTAGATTATAATCCAATGACGACCAGTTTGTCACTTGAGCCACATAAACAGCATTAATATATATATCAACCAGTTTTTGCCCTGTGGCCATTTGATAGTCTCGTAGCACTTTGGTAGATAAAATATCCACAAATTCTATGTAATATCTTGCAACTAGGTATCCCAACCTCTTCTTGACGGTCAATGCGCTGAACACGGCACACTATGCGTCGATGAGATTCTTCCAAGTCCAATCGCAAAGAAGACGCCTCTGGTAGGATCAGTATTTGGGTAAAAACATACAGTTTTCACCCTTACAACCGTGACAGTGTGCTCGCCGAGTGGAATGTTGGTCTGGGAGCTGCCTGTGTTGAACAAATCTGACACTACATCCAATACTTCAGTCATCATTCTCCATTCTTCATACGTTTGTATAACTTTGGTACTGTGTGCCACTTTTCGAGAACCACTACTGGCTCAAATTCATGCTTAGACGATAAACCTATCGCCAAACGCTTAGAATCACCAGCGTTGAGCTGATACACTGACGAGAACAACAATACTATGCTGGCCATTTCTGAACACTGGCGCTAGCAGTCTGTTTGAGCAGTAAATAGTTCTAGTCCGTGGTGGTGGTGGGAAACGTGTTTAGTCTTGTCCATGGAAGAGCTGGTTCTGTATCTTGGAACACCTGTTCCACAATCAATTAGTCTGTCAACGACACTTGCTGTGAGGGAAGTGGTGATGGTGGAGGTGGGTGTAAGTCTATTAAATCCTGTTTCTGGAAGACCACTTTCCCCACGATTCATCAATCTGTCATCAAATGCTAGTTTAAACGTGTGTGAAGTGAACTTAGCAACAAGAGGTCTACAGCTTATCATTATAACTGAATACTATTTGGTCAAATGCAACGGGTGTATGATGTATTTCGTGAAGCGTTGATTTAAATTTGCATCATACAGCTATTTCAATTGTGGGGCGCTAATGACCTCGATGTCGACGCGCTCTAAAACAAAAACAATGTCAATTCTGGAAACGATTAACTCATGCTGTGAAGAGGTCACTTTTAATTCAAACACTTATAATTTAGTCACCTATCATTTCTACGAGAGTGGTGGCCTCTCATTCAGGAGGATACCGGTGTGAATTCTCATCTGGTAAACAGATTAAGGTTTTCTATGCATGTGGGTTGATGGGTAATACACGATGATAGCAGTTGTAACCATTTAGGAATGAGGTAGACGTTTCTCACTCCAGTTGAAAACATACTTAAATTATGGGACCACCCAAGAAGTTGTGTATGCTAACTCTTGATCTCATAAAGACGCTTTGGCGTCTTCATGTTGGAAATTATCAAAGGTTATATCCATTAAAATAGTATGAAACACACCGTACTGTTAGCTTGACCCGATAAATCCATAAGTTCTGCTCTGGAGAAAGGTTACGAGATTATACCACAGGAGATATTACGAGTGCGCCAGAACGATACAGTGGGATTCCACGTTAAACTGTGGTTCCCCCATCATATTAGGTAATGCTGTTATGGCCAAAACCTCTGACACCAGGCAATACACACCGCACGTCATTACATTTTATTTGTAAGTATAGAGAAACCAGGAGTTGTTGTCCTGCTTGACACTTATTCCCAAAGTCAAAAGATACATGTCTGTAATCAACTATACATAATCCTTCATCTTAACAAGCGATCTAGCATTACACTTTATGTCTAACGATGAAATCCGAAATTCAATGTAAGTAAATATCAGCCTGGATTTGTCTACTCCGTTTTATGAGACTGTTTTAAAGCGCATTTTAAACCTGCTATAGTGTTTGAAACTGTACGGATTCTTAGAGTTAAAGAATTTTATATAAGCATCTCGTAGACCGAATTTTTGTAGGTGCAAGCAAACATTACGAAATTGCTAAATCCAAGGGAATCGTGAAAACCAGCAGAATTGATGTTGGTATGCTCGCTCCACATCCCACACCAAACAACATTCATATTCAGTCTGCAGCTCGGCTACGCACCAGATGTAATACAGTCACACAGAGACACAACAACAAACCCTCACAGACACGCTTAAAGATATACTGACATAAAAGAAAAAACAATAATATGAGGAATAATCCCCTGAAAAATACGCCATTTACATTCAGATAGAAGATAGTACGTACTCAGATTCACTTTTGTAGTTAAATTTGTAACTACAGCGGTATTGAAACAATACACATTTGATTATACCAAACCGTTTTGTTTATGGCCGTATTCATGTGACTCTGTAGGCAGTCTGCTCAACTAACCAGTGGCGAGTATCAGAAGCATCGAATAGACGATGCTGCGAATTTTTTAAAAAAATAATGTGTGCCGTCACAAGTAACTAAATTGAGGGAAACGTTTATCATCCTTCTGGCTTTGTAGTTAGATGCCACTTCTAAGCCACAAACCACAGTTCAAGTAGTCAATATTTTCGCTCCTCTCGCAGGAATAGAGGGCACTATTTCCGATTAAAGTTTTTGTGTTTGCCATATGTGTACGTGTGTGCTCAAAAGCTTCAGAATTGCCAAGCAAGCAGAGATTTTGGTGCCTATCTGAAGAAAGTTATTCATATTCAACGAAAAACATAATTTTTGTCTGATCGTTGAAATTTTCATGGCTTTTATAAAGTTTCGCATATAGATTTATAGCTTGTGCATACCCGATTTCGAAAAGTCATTGATTGGGGTTGGGATCATCTCAGATATACATTCAGCTTGTATCACTATATTTGAAAACAATTATTGTGAACTTTCGGTATTTATTTTGTGTGACAAGCAATCACTCCAGACGAATGCATGAATGTTACCTTAGTTTGTAAGTTCTTGAGTGATATGCTGTATAAAAACTTTATTGCAAAAGTCAACTCAGATTCAAGTGGAATGTTTTCTTATGCAGTTAGATAAACTTTTAACACCCGCGACGGTATTTTTCCCGTTGTCAATGAAAGGAGGCGCGCTGGGTAGTGGAGAGAGCCTGCGTTGGCAGCTGAACGGTATAATGCCAGTGTGTCTGAATATCTGCCTGCCCCACGAAAGGCTGGTCGGTGTGGGGTGTCTGAAGGTAGACATAGCTTCACACCAGGTCGCTCATGTGGGCAGGTTAAGTGGCCTTATTAGTGATGCATGAATGCAGCCAAAGGCAGGTGAGGGTTAGGTTACTTATTTAATTAGCGATTCATGACTGTACACATTGTACTAACCTTATTAGTGACTCATGACTACACCCATTTTTCACAATGTAACAATAGAACAATAGAATCTATTACCTTTGAGTAATCTAATTAGTGATGCATGACTGCACCCAAAGGCAAGTGAACGTTAGGTTACTGATCTAATTGGTGACGCATGACTACACACATTGTTTGAATGACCTTGAAACAAGCCGCACACTACAACTCTCGACGTCGAGGAGATGTAAGCCGTAAACAAAAGCCGTGCCGTCCTCAAGGATGGTTTAAAAATGTTGTTACAAATCTTAAATATACACTTGTAAAATTCGTTTTAATTCTATGCCATATTCAGTAATTTTTACATTTACCCGAATGAATCCCCTCTTTAGTTAAAAATTTACGAAACAATGTACTATTTTTTACGAATGTATTTGGAAATGTAATTAATACCTCAATATAATAATCAATTTGGTGTCATTTGAAAACCTGTTGTTGAATCTTGAATTGTTTTTTTTTTTCCAAGATTTAACACCTATATGCAAGTTTAAAATTGAATCGAATTATATTACCGCACTGTACGGATAGATGCGGTAACCGTGATCTTGGAACTTAATTTATGTTAACTCATGTGGTATACATCCAACATAGTGAATCATGATTACCATTGGGGTTATGGAAATTAATAGAATGTGCTGTGTGCGGTAGGACGGTATATGCGAGATAGTATGCAGGTGAACCTCCATAAATATCTCCTTCTCACGAAAATTGTGCCACAACAAACACACTCCCCCCTTTTTTTTACTCTTTCGGGTAGTGAAAAAACTGAGCGCAGAAGAAGCCATCATTCAATGTTTGCGCTCTTTATAATCTGAATCGACGTTCAATCTGTTCATGGTACTACGTGCGTCCGCCGAAACAGATCTTCTTCAAAGCGTTAACTAAACAAGAGACACTTCTCTCTTTCTTACACTGTTGGCAAGTCAGTTTGTATATTCCTGACTGTTGATATTTATTTTCAGCTGTATTACTGTTAAAATGTTTTTGGATGGTGTTATTGGTTTTGAAGGCTATATTTATTCCCATTCTTCTGAGAATGTTACTTATTCTGTATGTGTTAGTCTTCAAGTATGCCATTGTGTGCCATTGTCTGTTTTCTTGTTGTGTGTCTTTGGTGAGTGTGGTTTAGGTTTGTCTGGTGGGATGGGTGTGTTTGTTGGCCACATTTGCTTATTTGTTTTTTTAATTTTGTAGTTAATCTTCTGTACCATCTCAGTGTTATAGCCGTTATTGGATGCTATCAGCATATTATTACTGAGCTCTGCTGTATAATTTTCTTTGGAGAGGGGTATCTCATTCATTCTGTGTAACATGTATCTGGTAGCGGCTTGTTTGTGGTTGATGGGGTGATTGGAAGTAGTATGTATAATTGTGTCTGTGGTGGTTGGTTTTCTGTAGATGTTGAAACTGTGTTTATTATGTATCTTTTTTATTGTGAAGTCTAGAAAGTGTATTTCGTTTTTAGTTTCTCTTTCGATGGTGAAGGTGATGTTTTTGTGTATATTGTCAATGTCATTGTGGAATTCATCAATTCGTTGGGGTGGTTCATCTATAAGGCAGATTATATCATCAACATATTTAAACCAATATAGTATCTTGGATTGTTTTGTAGGGATAATTTTCTGGAATATTTAGTTCTCTGACAGATCCATAAAAATAGCTGCCATCATCCCAGAAATTGGACTCCCCATGGGTAAACCTTCTTCCTGTATGCAGTATTCTTTATTAAAACTGAAGTAGTTTTGAGAAGTTATTAAGTACAGAAGCTCAATTATTTCTGTGATAGTTTTGGGAGGTATGTTACTGTGCATTTTAAGGTTGTTTTCTATCTGGTGTATGGTTTCAGCCACATACAAATTAGCACAGCATATACATACACCACAGCAACCATAGTATCATTTGATGTGGAAAGTATGTTCACAAACATCCCTGTGGCTGAAACCATACACCAGATAGAAAACAACCTTAAAATACACAATAACATAGCTCCCAAAATTATCGCAGAAATAATTGAGCTCCTGTACTTAATAACTTCTCAAAAATACTTCAGTTTTAATAAAGAATACTACATACAGGAAGAAGTTCTACCCATGGGGAGACCAATTTCTGGGATAATGGCAGCTATTTTTATGGATCTGATAGAGAACGAAATATTCCAGAAAATTATCCCTACAAAACAATCCAAGATACTATATTGGTTTAAATATGTTGATGATATAATCTGCCTTATAGATGAACCACCACAACGAATTGATGAATTCCACAATGACGTTAACAATATACACAAGAACATCACCTTCACCATCGAAAGAGAAACTAAAAACCAAATACACTTCCTAGACTTCACAATAAAAAAGATACATAATAAACACAGTTTCAACATCTACAGAAAACCATCCACTACAGACACAATTATACATGCTACTTCCAATCACCCCATCAACCACAAACAAGCCGCTACCAGATACATGTTACACAGAATGAATGAGATACCCCTCTCCAAAGAAAATTATACAGCAGAGCTCAGTAATAATATGCTGATAGCATCCAATAACGGCTATAACACTGAGATGGTACAGAAGATTAACTACAAAATTAAAAAAACAAATAAGCAAATGTGGCCAACAAACACACCCATCCCACCAGACAAACCTAAACCACACTCACCAATGACACACAACAAGAAAACAGACAATGGCACACAATGACATACTTGAAGACTAACACATACAGAATAAGTAACATTCTCAGAAGAATGGGAATAAATATAGCCTTCAAAACCAATAATACCATCCAAAAACATTTTAACAGTAATACAGCTGAAAATAAATATCAACAGTCAGGAATATACAAACTGACCTGCCAACAGTGTAAGGCTATCTATATTGGACAAACAGCCAGAAAATTCGAAATCAGATTTAAAGAGCACATAAGGGCATTAAGATGCTCAAATCATTCTACATATGCAGAACATTTAATTGAAAACAAACATGAACATACAGAAATGGGAACAGACATGCAAATATTGGCAATCGATAACCACAGGAAAAACATGTTGACAGTTCAAGAAAATTTTCATATACAAAAGGCACTAAATGAAGGGGAAAATGTGATCAATGAATACATCCATCTTATGAATCGGAGACAATATAGGACTCTAGAAATGAACCCGCATTCAAACAAACCACTACAGCAAAGATAAAACTTAACTTCAGTAAGCAAAGTAGGTTGGTGATACATATATCATAGAAAATTAGCATCTTTGAGTAAGAAATCATAAACAATAACAGAAGTTTGTTTCAAAAGCTACATTGTGTGTAAATACGTGTATATATATGCTTTTCATAAAAAAAATGTGATTTGGTTATGTACGCAACTGAAAACATCTCTTCGCGAACTTAACAACACTACCTACCTTTTTTTTTTTTTTTTTTAAAAAAATTAAGTACAGATTTATATTTCATGGTTCCAAACTATTATTTGTCAAGTGCGTCGGTTTTATTGCTTTTAAACTAAAAACTAACTTGCGTATGTAAAAAGGTTTTTGCTTTTATTTCTGAGAAGTAGTGTTTGCGATTTGCGTAAAAAGCAAACAGTAAATGTGGCACGTCTATCTACGAAGTAGGAAACTCTTTGTCGTTTGCGAATTGATATTAATGGCAATTCCTAAAAGAACTATGCGTTTTTGCGGGATAAAATCTATCCCATGTCATTTCGCACACAATTAACTGACTTAATGCCAATTTTCATTTAAATATGTTGAGTTATTAAGGCGTGATTGATTCCAGAAGTACATACAAACTAACATCCAAACTTTCTCATTTATAGATAGATAGATAGATCGATTAACCTTTTGTTTTTAATTTGTGTATCTAATAAGCTGACTCTTCTTTGCATTTATCTTCATTCAATGTTACCTTACCTTAATGAGTACCTTAATCATTTAAATCATATCTCCTTTATCGATTTAGTTTAGGTGTCAAAGGAGATAAAGGGCTCGTAACAAAATTAAAAAAAAAAATCTCGTGACATAAGAACGCATTGCAGAATTATTAATACTTTCGCCATTTAAGGGTCAAATTACGAAAAATTCCTTTCTTAAATCATTACAATGATACTTCATTTAACGATTTCACTTAGTTATCCTGGGAAAAAAAATGGCTTGTGACACAAAAAACATTTTTTTTTTTTTTTTTTTAGAAATATTGACATTTTTGTCATTTATGGTCGAATTTGAAGAAATTACTTTCTTGTAATATGATATGATCAAAGCTAGTACGGTATCTTAATGTTTAAAATGATACTTCATTTATCGATTTCGGTAGGTATGAAGGAAGACAATGGCTTGTGACAAAAAAAAAAACCTTATAGAAATAATATATATGATGGTATTTGAAGCGGGTAATCGAAAACTTGTATTGTGATGGGTGTGTTGAGGTGGTTTATTATGGAAGGAGATGCGAAGCACGTCAAACGAAGTGATGTCGGAAAGCTGAATCAGCAGAAGGCATCATATAGTCAAGAAGTTACGTTATGCAAATATCATCTTTTACAAAAATATACTCAAGAGAATTGGTCATACTAAAAGTTCATACGAGATAAGCGTTTTAGTTAGTACATGCATGGCTGTATTTATACGTGATATTTTTATCTGTTATAGCATGAGCTATTAGTTCTTTAATTAAAAATCTACCAACAACATAGGCCTATAACCATAACTTCGATATAAAATTACTGTTTCTGTATCTTACAGTCAACGGGCAGGTAAATCGCAGTTATGTATAGTAATACGAATCCGTATACCTTACACAACAGGTACTCTTTGTTCCTGATTTTTAATTTATCAGTGTTACAATTGTTATAGTGTTAATACTGAGGATATCATAAGGGTTACTTCCGTTGGACATCTTATTTATTACGTTTCGTTTATTTTGATGGTTGATATTTAGCCCATAATTGATATATATTATAGAAATGCTTCTGGGGTGTCACCTTCGAACTTTTCACCTGTTGAAGACAACAGAGGCTGTTTGTCGAATCGTCGCAAATGGAAGAACTGATACGGCAGAACACCCGAGACGAATTTCTGTCATCTGTACGCCGGGGAAGACTCAATTCTCACAATTGATAAATGTTGCGGAAACGTAACCTAGAAAAAAATTGCGAATGGAAGTATCTTCGAACCCACGCCTCCACCAGCTGTGGAGAGGGAAAAAAAGCATCAGCCGAATGGTAAATGGTGTGACTGGGATAATCAAAGAGTATATTTCCTAAAAACTGGTTTAGAAACGTGGTTGACAAATATAATGACCAACCATTGTTTGCTCAATGTTAAAAATACTATGAATTTTTCCGCATTTCCAAGCATTTGAAAGTTCTATTGTCATGATGTAGAGTTCACGGTTGAGAGTATGAACATAATATTAATTGAACGAATAGGCCAGTATGGTTAGAAAGTCAGTCAATGTTGAACTTTAATAGCGGTTAATTCAATTAAATCGTCGCATCATCATCTGTATGATTTTGATGTTAAGAAGTCTGCAATGCGGCATGAACACGGTGTCGGATGACATTCCTCCTACCACATTCTTCTATGTCTGAAGCCGAAATAATTATTGAAATAACCAAATCGATTGATTATAAAGGAACGATAACACTTTTTTCGTAATTTTGATAACAATTGTGTATTGATTATAAAGGAACGATAACACTTTTTTCGTAATTTTGGTAACAATTGTGTATTTTTTTTTTCCTGGAATAAACAGTTGACAATTCGCTAGCAAACGCAAATATATGCAGAATACCGAAAACCAATAAGACAGTTTTAATTGAATTAGTTACACTACCTAGTGCTGAAGCGTTAGAGAACTGTGTGTGACAAATACACACAAAGGTTGAGGGTAAGTAGAAATGAATTACGAAAGAACACTAATGGTAAACTAAATCACGAAATATAAATAAACTATTTCTAGAAAATTAAATGGTTTGGAATATTAACACCTTAATTTTGTTTTCAACATACCATATTTAGAAAGTAAGCTTAACTTGATCGCAGTAGAACAGCTTTAGTAGTAATAATAATAATTAAGAACAGTAAATAAATAAATAAATCCGTCTTCAATGTGAATTAGTGATTCCACATTTTAAATCTGGAAAATGGCAGCAGGAAAACTTTCATATCTCTCATTGTTTCAGACTAAAACTGATACCACTATAAAATTTTCTGCTAAGCTTTACTTCCTGCGTTCAAGGCCCGATGGGTTATAGGCAATACTGTTGTTTGGCAATCGGGAGGACGTGAATTCAGACCCCGTCGGGCATCCAATTTCAGTATTCCATGGATTTCGTAAATTTCTCCAGCAGAACTCAGGAAAAGTTCCTTCAAAAAGCTGTGCCGGAAATTCATACACGATCCTATTTACCAATACTATCAGGTTCATATCACATTGGCGTCGAAGAAATCAAGAAGACGGGAAAAAAGAACGTGGTGCATATGTGGTAACACCCTAAATGGTTTTCTGGAGATCATAGTTTTGAATCTTCACCTGGCCATCCAGATAAGGGTGTTATATGGTTTCCTCAAATCACTTCAGGCGAATGCCTCGATGGTTCCTTCAAAAGGCCGTTACAAATTCCTCCCCATTACCTGCCCCCCATCCTTTCCTGCTTCTAATACCCTCGATGAGATGTAAAACTAGAAGCAAAAGGTAATTTCTAAAATAAAAATAATTACATTTCTGTGGTGTGTTTTGACTTTTTCCTTGTTGGATTTATCTTATTCAACGGCCGACCGTGGTAGTGAATGGACTAGAGTGCTATTTCCAAACATTGAGAGTCTCTAGTTCGGTGTTGATTTAGGGCTGGTCGTCGTCGAAATAATTGTGGAGGAAAAAGGACCGGGGGCATGTTTCGAGAAGGAATTCGACCATGGCCATTTCACGGAATCATCCTGGCACTCACGGAGTGATTTTGGTTAATCATGTAATATCGTAATACGGATGGATGCACGAAGATTTGAACCCCTGTCCTTCCGAATCGGATGGCTTCGGCACTACCGGGAATCACGGTCAGTGGTGCGATTCCGGTCAGGGGCATGGGTGTTAAAGTAAGTGTTGTTGTATGTCTTGTGTTGTCTTTCAATTGTATGAGTAAAGGACTTGGAAATACATCAGTACATAGGATATTCACACAAAGCGGCTTAGCTGGATGAATGGCTATCGGAATGAATGCCATTAAAAATTTAAAGACAATTTTATTGAACCAAAGGGCAATTTGTCGCCTTCAAAAGCAGCTCACAGGTCCGTCTCATCTCACAAAAAATATTTTCATTGTTTGATGCCAACTAGTAAGATGGCTGAGTTCTAAAAGGTATTAGGATAAACAATTTGGAATGTAGGCGGACTGAAGTGAAGCTCTTTAGTACACAGGGAGGGTAATTAATTTCAGTTGAGTGTATAGGATTTAATCTCTTTAACACTAAGTGTGGTCATT
Organism: Vandiemenella viatica; assembly: GCA_031002005.1. Classification (NCBI taxonomy): domain Eukaryota; kingdom Metazoa; phylum Arthropoda; class Insecta; order Orthoptera; family Morabidae; genus Vandiemenella; species Vandiemenella viatica. The sequence goes on along the minus strand of JARYHS010009186.1, from coordinate 3,942,542 downwards.
ATGTAAGAAGAAATTCTTTTTTTTTATTTTTTTATTTTTTATTTTTGGTTTCTGGTCAATTGACCATTTCACCAACCTTTATTATACATTTGATCTTATACATTGATTTACCATAAATTGATTCTATTAGATAGTGTGTTTACCTTATTTTACATTATTTACCAATTTACAATATTGTCGCATTTTTCTTGCTTTACAAACTTGATTTTCTCCAGTAGTTTTCTTCGTTGAGAGTTGATCTTCATGTGTTTGTGTATCCGTTTGTAGGTCCTTAGTAGAGTGGTGTTTCTTGTATATTTTTTGTTTCTTCTCTCTTTTGTCTTCTCCGGCAGTTGGTTTTGTCATCTGTGAGCCTATGGTGTCGTGTTGACTATATCGTTATTTGTGCGTCTTGTTAGAATCTTGCTAGTGTCTGGTATATCTTGATTTGGTTTGTAGACAGCAGGCATTGTATCGATGTAGGGAGGGGTACTTGCATCGCTGCTAATTTGCTAATTAGGGTGACGCGTGGGAGATTATGTTTGCTGCATTTGAAAATAATATGGTTGAGGTCTGAGATTTCCTCCCCGTCTGCTTCGCATCGTGGAGAGTCCAATACTTTTATCCTATGTAGGTGGCTGGGGAAGGCTCCGTGGCCTAACCTCATTCGTATTAATGATGTTGTGAGATGCCTTTTGGATTTAACCACGTGTTCTTCATGACTGTTGGTTGGATTGTGGCATAGTGAGAGCCCTTGTGCAGTGACGATGTTTTCCAGTAGTCTTGTAGATCTTAGTAGGCTTTTTGCTTGACGGGGGGGAGGAAGTCCGTGTAAGGAAGCGGAAGTGGCAGCATCATCCCCTCCTTGGCTCCCTGTTTGGCTAAGGCGTCCGCTCGTTCGTTATACAGTAATCCTGCGTGTCCTTTGATCCACATATACTTTATTTCTGGGGTTTGTGTAGACAATGTCATTTCAATTAAGTCCATTATATATTTGTTACTATTAAGGTTCCACTGTGGGTTTTGTAATCTTTGTAGGGTGCTTCTGGAGTCGGAGAGGATTAATATTTTTTTAAACTTTTGTTCCATTCCGTATTTTAAGGCTTCTTTAATGGCGATGATTTCGGTGGTGTAAATTGAGGCTTCACAGGGAAGAGCGAAGCAGGCTTCTTGGTTGGTACTGGGGCAGTAGTACGCGCTGCCAACTTGGTGTTTGGTCTTGGACCCGTCGGTGTAGATTTGTGTGTAGCCCGGCCAGGTCATTGATAGAAGCATCGACGCTGCTTGATGGTTAAGGTCAGGGGGAAGTATATAAGTGCTGAGAGTTGGAATGGAGCATTCGAACGGTTTCGTGAATATAGGTAGAGCTGATTCTTTCGTTATGAGAGGTTCTATGAATCTGAGTTTGTAATGGCTGTAAACTAGAAGCGGGCATCGTGGGGGTCTTTTCCCTTCAAACGGCCCCATTATATTACTTAAGGTTTGAAGTTTAGATCGTAAGATGTGGTGGGAATAAGAGTAACGTTGGAGAAGATATTTTTCTGCCCGAAGCTGGCGTTGAAGATCTAGAGGAAATTCAGCAGTCTCGATCAATAGGGCGTTTGTAGGGGTTGTTCTCATTGCTCCGACGCAGATGCGGAGTGCTCGGAATTGTATCTAGTCTAGCTTACGTAGAGTTTGCTGAGAGGCGTTGCCGTATACGATGCTGCCATATTCGACATGAGGTCTTATTAGTGATCTGTAGAGCTGTAGAGAGGTGGCCGGGTCTGCTCCCCACCATGTATGTGCGACTGAGCGCAGTATGTTGAGTGCACCGCTGGTTCTAGTTGTTATGTGTTCTACCTGGGGTTTCCAGGAGAGCCTGCTGTCTAATGTTAATCCGAGAAATTTGACTGTTGCGCGGACGGGGAAGGTGCATTGTCCCAGTTGAATTTGTTCTTGCAGGAGAGGATTTTTCCTACGAGTGAACAGTACTGCCGTTGATTTTTGAGGGGCTAGATGTAGGCCATGTTGGTGTAACCATGTTGTGAGCTTTTCCACGGCTTCCGAGATCCATCTGCGAATCAACTCGAACCATGTGGCGTATATATAGATGCATAAGTCATCTGCGAATTGTAAGGTCTTGATGTGGGGTCCTAAGATGTTCTCCAGATCGCAGGTGTATATGATGTATAGTAGGGGGCTAAGTATTGAGCCTTGAGGAATACCTCGGTTGACGAGATATGGCCCTACTAGTGCGTTGTTCTTTTCTCGGAGGTATATTGTGCGTTGGTAGAAAGCTAAGTAAATACCGTTAAGGACGAAAGTCGGGATGCCCTTTGCTTGATGTTTTCTCACGAGGAGAGAAAGCTGGACGTTATCGTATGCGCTTGAGATGTCTAGGAATCAACCCATTAAAAATCCTTGGTTCTTGAATGTTCGTTCAATGTCTGAGGTGAGGATGGTCAGGTTGTCTATGGTGCTGCGTCCTTTCCGGAATCCGAATTGAGATGTGGGGAGTTGATTGGAATGTTCTAACCACCATTCTATACGGTTTTTCCAAAGTCGTTCGGCGGTTTTGAAGACGCATGATAACAGGGCGATTGGACGGTATGATGTTGGAAGTTTTGGGTCTTTTCCAGGTTTTAAAATTGCAACTGTTATTTGCGTTGACCATGCTTCCGGTAGTTTATTTGAAGACCATAGTTTTTGGATAAGTTGTATCAAATGTATTTTTGCTCTTGGGGGGAGTTGTCGAATCATAGCGTAATGTATATGATCGTATCCGGGAGCGGAGTCGCTGGATGCAGTGAGTGCTTTATCTAGTTCCGCTAGAGAGAAGGGTCTTTCGAATCCTTTGTATGTGTTGACTTGTTCTTCTGAATTGATGATTGTCTCGAAGGGAGGGAGGGAGACGATTGGCGGCGCTAATATCGCGGCGATTTCTTCGGCTTTGCATGTAATTGTTGCAGGGGGAGACGGTTTCTTCTTCATTCTTCGTATCATCGTCCATATTTCTTTCGGTGGCGTGTCCTTCGAGATTCTGTTGCAATAGGTTTTCCAGCTGTTTAGTTTCTGTTGTTTGAGGAAGCGTTTAACCTGAGCGTTTAGTCTTTTATATTCGTTGTAGGTCTCCCAGGAGGGTTGTTGTTTGTACATTTTAACTGCTAATTTTCTTTTAGCTATCATTTTGGAACATTCCGGGGTCCACCACGGGCAGGCGATTGAAGCCTTCCTAGTATATATGCGACGTTCTGGGATAGTTATGGTTGCGGCGTAGTTAATTAAGGAAATTAAGGAGTCATAATTTTCAATTGGAGAAGCGTTTTGTGTGCACATGTGGAGTTGAGCGTCTATGATTTGGGCATAACGGCACCAGTTGGCTTTGCTGATGTTCCATTTGCTGGATGGGTAGATTAGTTTTGGTCCTCTTGCAGTAAGATGTGAGATGGTGATGGCATGATGGTCTGATCCGAGAATATATGGGATGGTGCTCCATTGGAAGTCTGTGGATATGTGGGGTGATACCAACGTCAAGTCCACCGCTGATGGTCGAAGGCCTAGTCTTAAAATTTGGGTTGGGGTGCCGTCATTTAGGGGGATCAAGTTGTATTCGTCTAGTAGTTCTTTAATTTCTTTCCCGATTGGTCTTCGTATTCGCATCCCCACATGGTACTGTGGGCATTGAAGTCTCCGCAGAGCATGTATGGAGGTTCAAGCTGTTTGAAAAGATTATGCCATTCATGTGGCGCTATTTTGCTTCTTGGTGGTCGGTATAGTGAGATTATTGTGAGTTTATACTCTGGGAGCGCCACCTGCACTGCTACAGCCTCTAGGTACGGGACGTTGGTTAGGTCTAGGTCTAGGGCTCTGAAGTCTAGGGTGGTTTTGATTAGGAGGGCCACTCCGCCATAGCCGTCTGTTCGATCTTTTTGTATGACCGAATAGCCCCGAAAGTATGCTGGTTTGCTGAGCCAGGTTTCACTGAGTGCGGCTATAGATATTTGCTGGGTGGCTAGTTCTTTTTGTAGGGTTTCTTTATTTGCCTGAAACAGATCGGATGTTCCACTGAAGAATTTTAAATACCTCCATTTACTGAAAAGAGATTTCTATTAATTGGCGGATTGCCCCAGTTGAGAGTGTTTGGCCAGGAGAGTTGAGTGCTTCTGTTATAATGTGTACTATTAGCTGGAGGAGCTGGTCGATTAAGGTGTCATGGCTTGGGGTGGGAGATACGTTGTGATACTGAGGTGGATAGGGATTCTGGATCGGTGGAAGAATCTGACCTTGAGTTAGAATATTTGATATTTGTTGGTGAGGGGGCGGGGAGGCGGTAGATGTTGTATCGCCGCCGTGGGATTGGTCGATATTCTGTCGGCCGAAGGTTGCTTAGGTTGGTGGGGTGGAGGTGGCTTGGGAGACGGGTGGGATGTGGGGTGGGGGTTGTGGATAGTATGGGGGAGCATGACTATGTTGATCAGCTGCTTGCATCGAAAGATTTCTATTTTGAGGAGGGCTGGGTAGCCATGTGGTCTTCTGAGTGAGGGGCGGGAATTCCTCCTCCCTCTGTGGTGTTGGGTTGGATATAACTTTCTGCGCGTAACTATGGATTGTTGGGGTGATGGATGTCTGCGTTCCCAAGGCGTTGTAGGCTTCGTTGTATTTTACTTGTTTTTGGTGCTGGAACGCTGGACATAGTTTGTCCGAAGCGAAGTGTGGTCCTTGACAATTAACGCATCTAGGTGCCAAATTTTCATTACACAGTTCTATAGAGTGGGGCCCTCCGCCTTAGGAGCTGCGGCAGTTCTGAAAGCGGTGTCGAATCGCCAACATTTTTTACATATAATTGTTTGAGATATATAAGGCTCCACTGGACAGCGCGTTCCTAGAATGTACACGTATTGAGGTAAACATTGAGCTCTGAAGGAAAGTTGACAGACGGGAATGGGGCGACGTTCGCCATCTTCCTGGTTGTTTGCTTTCCTGGTGAAGCGCTTGACTGCTACTACTGGGTAGTCGGACTCTATTTCTTCCATAATTTCCCTTTCGTTGAGTGTGATGTCTACATTTCTAATAATTCCGAACTTGTGGATGAAGAAAATTAGGGATATACGCCTCGAGGTTCTTGGTTGTCAGTACTGGTAATTGCACTAATGTGTTAGCTGCTGCGGCGGTTTTCGTTTCTATTCGGATTCTATTACGTCCAAGTGTGCTAATATTTATTATATTATCTTTAATCTGAGGATTATGTTGGAAAAGAATTTTTCCGATGGCCATTGGATGCAGCATGCCGACATTTTTGTCCATACTTTCAATAAACACATAAAACGGACCTACATCTGCTCCGTTGTATCTATTGTTTTTGCTTGGCTGTTTCTGGGTTTCTGTTTGTAGCGGCCTATCATTAGGTTGGTTAAGCTGTCTGCTTTCAAGGGTACAATTTTGATTTAGTGCAGTTTCTTTTGCCCGAACGTTGCTTGTCATTTCGGTACATAGTCGTTTACTAGGTACGTCACTGTTATCTGGGATATTTAACGGCACTTCTACTGTAGGTTGGGGCGTTAGTGCTGCGGCTGTACCTGGTACGATGTGATGCTTCCGAAGGTTCTGCTGGTCTGGTGAGTCGTTTACGGCTGCTGTTGTATATTCCATCGTCTCGTTCCCATCGGGGAGGGGGGCTCGCAGCTGTTGCTCTTGTGTCGTATCTGGTGTTGTGGCTGGTAACATCAGGTATTCATCTTGGTTGTAGCAGGTGGTTAGGGCTTGCTGGATGGATTGCCCCGTGTCCGGGACTAAATCCATTTGTACTTCTTCTTCTTGCGTTGCTTCTTACACTGATCACTATTATCACTTCACTTTAGGTATCCACGCTGTGTTACACACCGGCGCACTCGACGGTACGTGGATAGCGCTGTTTGTTACACTGTCGCTAGAGGTAGAGGAAGTTGTTTCCTCGGCTGCTCGAGTGGAACTGAATTCTTTGTTTTGGATCAAGGAAATCACAGTTCAGACACAAGGAGGAAATGACTGATCTGACAAACGTTTCCAGGAAGTGTTTATTAACCAGTGGCTGTGAGGATGTGAAGAACAATTGTTCAATAGAGTTAGCTCTAATAAGGTTTGTGAATATGACCATCCGTACGCGAAATATGAACATCACCGTTTTGAAATATCACCCTGGTATTAAACTGAAAATATTTGGAGAAAACATGAAAAAACGAAATCTGATAGCAGACGGGAATATTGAACCGGCGCAATAATTCTTCTCACTTTGGGAAACATCATGGCTTTTTCTACAAGCAAGAATGGTCTTGGAAAAACACTGCTGTCAGTCTTACGGTTAGTGACGTTGGCTACTTCCATAGGCGGTGGAGCTTTAAAAATTCTTATGATGCATTCTGAAAGAAAAGGATGATTGCTTTTTAAAAAGGGAATATGCTGGATTTGTATAAGGAAAATGATGTTTTCTTCGAGAAACTAATTGATAGGTTATATTTGTTGTTATAAAAGTGTGTGTATTATAGTTGATTCCGGCTTCATCAGAATCTATATGATTAAGATCTCATAAAGAATATTTTCTGTGAGATGAGACGGACCTGTGAGATACTTTTGAAGGCGACAAATTGCCCTTTGGTTCAATAAAATTGTCTTTAAATTTTTAATGGCATTCATTCCGATAGCCATTCATCCAGCTAAGCCGCTTTGTGTGAATATCCTATGTACTGATATATTTCCAAGTCCTTTACTCATACAATTGAAAGATAACACAAGACATACAACAACACTTACTTTAACACCCATGCCCCTGACCGGAATCGCACCACTGACCGTGATTCCCGGTAGTGCCGAAGCCATCCGATTCGGAAGGACAGGGGTTCAAATCTTCGTGCATCCATCCGTATTACGATATTACATGATTAACCAAAATCACTCCGTGAGTGCCAGGATGATTCCGTGAAATGGCCATGGTCGAATTCCTTCTCGAAACATGCCCCCGGTCCTTTTTCCTCCACAATTATTTCGACGACGACCAGCCCTAAATCAACACCGAACTAGAGACTCTCAATGTTTGGAAATAGCACTCTAGTCCATTCACTACCACGTTCGGCCGTTGAATAAGATAAATCCAACAAGGAAAAAGTCAAAACACACCACAGAAATGTAATTATTTTTATTTTAGAAATTACCTTTGCTTCTAGTTTTACATCTCATCGAGGGTATTAGAAGCAGGAAAGGATGGGGGGCAGGTAATGGGGAGGAATTTGTAACGGCCTTTTGAAGGAACCATCGAGGCATTCGCCTGAAGTGATTTGAGGAAACCATATAACACCCTTATCTGGATGGCCAGGTGAAGATTCAAAACTATGATCTCCAGAAAACCATTTAGGGTGTTACCACATATGCACCACGTTCTTTTTTCCCGTCTTCTTGATTTCTTCGACGCCAATGTGATATGAACCTGATAGTATTGGTAAATAGGATCTTGTATGAATTTCCGCCACAGCTTTTTGAAGGAACTTTTCCTGAGTTCTGCTGGAGAAATTTACGAAATCCATGGAATACTGAAATTGGATGCCCGACGGGGTCTGAATTCACGTCCTCCCGATTGCCAGGCAACAGTATTGCCTATTAACCATCGGGCCTTGAACGCAGGAAGTAAAGCTTGGCTGAAAACTTGATAGAGGTATCAGTTTTAGTCCGAAACAATGAGAGATATGAAAGTTTTCCTGCTGCCATTTTCCAGATTTAAAATGTGGAACCACTAATTCACATTGAAGACGGATTTATTTATTTATTTACTGTTCTTTATTATTATTATTACGACTAAAGCTGTTCTACTGCGATCAAGTTAAGCTTACTTTCTAAATATGGTATGTTGAAAACAAAATTAAGGTGTTAATATTCCAAACCATTTAATTTTCTAGAAATAGTTTATTTATGTTTCGTGATTTAGTTTACCATTAGAGTTCTTTCGTAATTCATTTCTACTTACCCTCAACCTTTGTGTGTATTTGTCACACACAGTTCTCTAACGCTTCAGCACTAGATTGTGTAACTAATTCCATTGAAACTCTCTTATTGGTTTTCGGTATTCTGCATATATTTGCGTTTGCTAGCGAATAGTCAACTGTTTATTCCAGGGGAAAAAAATACACAATTGTTATCAAAATTACGAAAAAAGTGTTATCGTTCTTTTATAATGAATCGATATGTTATTTCAATAATTGTTTTGACTGAAATAGTGACATTCGTGGTTATTTGAACTGAAGAACTCCGAACTCTGCCTCATAGCGTCTGCGAGTTTCTTGCTGCGCGGGCTCATTTTTTAGTCTTGGTTAAAGTGCTGGGTATGAGAGGTCTATTTCGTCATGAATTCAGTTTACCACTGTCTCCTGCGATATTGGCGTCTAGAACGAAGCATAATCGGAAGGCGAGGGGTCTCGCTAGTAGTGTTCCCTACTGTAAATTAGAAAAAGTTCGATTTGTGAAGAAGAGAACTACCATGTCTTACGAAGAACCAATTCTAGGGCCAATGACCAATATATTCAGCTATAGGCACTAAGATAGTTTCAAACAGACAGAACTAATGATCTAACAACTATGACGATAGTGAAGAATGCACTACCCCTTTCAAATATTGTAACAATATCTAACATCATACGATGTACTATGTGAAATGAAACTTTGTAAGTTGCCACCGAATGTGCTTATCTTCCGCTATTCTACGAACCCAAGAGAAGTAGATCCCCTGTTGCTTCAGTGGACATGGCAATATCGAAATCATTAAACGCGACGGTAGTAGGATTCACAGGCAGTGTACCCAAAGTAGAATGCTGATGAGCGGGAAAAGGTGTGACGATCGTTCAGAAAGAAGCATAATCCACACACCACTGTGGGCTCGGAGTGGACGAAGTTGCCCCCTTTCTTTTCCGTGAAGTTGAGTACACATTGGGCCAACGAACGGCAGCCAATATATTGGGGCCAGTGTTGGTCCCCAAGGCATTGGCGTTCGGCCTCTCGTCCTTGTCAAACCCCGGGGTTGCCGCACAGGGCTTGGGTCATGTTGAGTCGCAGTTGCCTCTGAAAACTCGTCGAAGTTGCTAGTGGTTTGTGTTCTAAAGTAAAAGTGACGTTTTATTATAGTTTAACCGGCTGGAATTATGAGCAAAGAAGCGGATTTGTCAATTGTCACAGCATTGTATATCATTTATTTTACTGTAAGCATCTGATCATATAAACGAGAAAAAACGACGCTGCTGGATTACCTCTCTTTTAAAATTAGGATTGGGTGTGTTGGGACGAAGTTAATGTTTGATATTAAAGCTTAATTGTAATACAGCCTCTTTCATGTTATTTTTTTCTGAATAAAAGATGCAGGTTTCAGTTTTTTGTTGGTTCACGTCGGGTCCAAAATTTTCAACGTTGATAAGTCTTTTAGAACAGCTGAATCATGAGCAGAAAAATTAATAGTCACTCCGAGATAATTAGCTACTGTGGATGTCAACAAAAATTACATTTTCATCTTCACATCTCGTACATTAACTTCTTGATGCTCACTTATATCCCTCCAAACGTCTAATCTCTTCAATTTGTTTTTATGTATCCAGTTCGTAAGGCCACATAAAAATTTTAGTTCCCGACAAAAATTGACCAGTTTTGATACGGTCTCACTATTCCACTCTAAACTCCAGTGTTCTTCAACAAAATAATAACAAATTCGTAAACACACACCCTTTAGACAAGGAAAATAACCCAATACTGAACCAACGTTGGTTTGGCGTCTAAACCGAGAGGGTGTCTCAAGGCCAATCCAGCGCTAACCCTCTGATGTTACCACCAGTAGCCGGAACCGCAACCAGAACCGACGGATTCGTTGGCTCTGATTTGCTCTCCGCACACACTAAACAAATATCTCCGAACGTTGGGGTTGGTCGCCAGTCGTCGGCCGCGACTTGCTTAGTGTGTACTAGGGGTGTAACAGAGCTCTGGTTCCGTTTCCGCAAGTGCGGAAGTTCCGCAAAATTTTAACTTCTGTTTCCGTGTCTGCATCTTTTAAAACGGAAGTTTAGCGGAAGCTAAAATTAAATCAAACTAAACTGAATTGGTGTGACTGGTAGGTCTGACACTTTTTTTTGGAAAAAAATAGGAGTACATTTGTGTATAAAAAATAAAATACACTATGCTTTAAAGAAAAAATCGCTTTTATTGTTTGGGTTTGAACACATATTCATCGTTGAATTTTGACACATTAAAAAAATACTTAATCTATCGAATCACTTCCCCAGCATCTGTACAGTCGATAAAAGACTCAATTGTGTTGTACCTCAGCCAAGAGAAAATTGCCACAATCACTCCAGATGATTGGATGAACGTTGGAAAGTATGTAAAAATATTCAGGCCCTTTGAGGAAGTCACCAGGGAGTTCAGCAGTTCTCAAGGAATGATTTCGTCCGTTATACCACTCGTAATAGTTATTGTTAGTACTTTGCAAGTGGAGGACGTAAAACCTGACACTTCAAATGATTTCAAAAGAGTAATTGAAGGAATTACAGATGAATTAAATTCAAGATTTATTGATTTGAACAAAAAATTCTATGCATTATATGCATATATTTGGATCCACGATATAAGACGAAATTCTTTAACGAGATTACCAAGCAGGAGGTAGAAAACCAGTTAATTCGAATTATGACTAAGAAAAATGAAGAAGAAGAAGAGATGATAGATCAAGATGAATACTATCCTTCTGATCCCGATAAAAAGAAAGAATATGAACCTATCGCAAGTTCACAGAATCTCAGCCTTCGACAAGTAAGACATTTCCACAACATTCATTGGTGATATTAGAATCTATTTTAAACTCTAGTGATATCGAGGATGATGATCCTTGTTACCAATTAGAACCCGTTGCGAAGGCAAAACAAGTGTTACAAGACTTCTATTAAAAGAAGATCCTCTTAAGTGGTGGCAAATGAACGCTCACAAATTTTCCATGTTGTTACCATCAGTTCGCAGGTTGCGTCAGCTCCGCCTAGCAGTGCTGCCAGCGAGCAGTTGTTCAGCGGAGCAGCCTTACTTTATGATGTAAGAAGAAGCAGTTTAAAAGGAGAAAAGGCAGCTAAACTTTTGTTTTTAAAATATAACTTTCCACTTTTAAGTTTCTAATATTAATTAAGTACTTAGAAAAATACTATTTCTTAATTAAAAGTCAGTTATTGATTGATTTGGTTTGATTATTAAAATAAAAATCATTATTTCGATTGGCACTTTAATTAAATATGAATAATATACATTTTCAAACACTTCCGCTTCCGTTTCCGCAAAATCCAAATATAACATCTGCTTCTGTTTCCGCTTCCGTAATGTCGCTTCCGAGCCAACGCGTGAAGCCTAGCCCACCCGTGGTGTGCCCAGACTACTAATTGCTACAGTCCAGCACTTGTAGAATTCAATTACGAACCCTAATGGCAGAACAAAAGAGAGTCCACGGGAGTAACTGTTCGCACACATTCTCTCAATCTTTGCTGACGGCTCGTATGTCTGGTCGCTACAGAACATAGGCTGGACTGGTGCTAAGAATTTAGTTTTTTGGAACATATCAGCAGAAAGCATTAAGAGTTACTGATATTTTATTAATTTTTATGGGAAATTCTATTTGTAAATAGCAGATTTTAGGTAAAAGAAGGAGGAACTGAAAGTATACCCTAAAACTGTAAAATCTGATTACAGTGAATAAAGAAAGAAATAGGCTCTTAATTGCATGAACATTTTGAGCATCTATGTGAGATGACTTGGAAAGAATAAGAACCTACTTTATGTCAATTTGCTTGCAGCCTTTATAAAATCAGGGAGTAAAATCTGCTACGCTTAATTGAATCCGTCTGTAAGGTATATCTGCATTGTTATGCAAGATGTAGCACATCCCTTCAAGAATTGTGCTGCGCTCGACCTATTATAACTGGTATTTTCTGCTGAATTATGAATAGAATACGAAAACGAATATGAAGGAGATGTCCTACCGCGTGTGCGTTCCAAATCTGGAAGTAAACAATGATTTATAGAGAACGTTTTTCTATTGAGGCCAGCCCACTGGAGACTCGCACCTCACGTGCGGTGAGTTAATTAAGATTTCTGCCGATCGTTTACGAGCGCCGCGCGTTATGGCCGAGACAATGGCTGTCCGTAATGGAGTTGTCTTGCTTTGCGGAGCTTTACGACAGGCCGGCGTCCGCGCCACTGTTACATGTTGCCACGTCGCGAGCACATGTCTTTATTTCAATCGTCAGCAAATGCAGTTGGCAAAACTATTCTACTTAAGTGAAAGAATGTCTGTTGTTCATGCATTGTGTCGTTAGTGGTAGCCGTGGTGCTGATACACCGTCAAGCTCACGTTTTGGCGCTAGTAAGAGCGCACGTCCGACTCATAACCAAGCGCACACAGGCCGAACTACTGCGCCGCATGCTCACGACATGAGATTTCTTTTCCTCTCAACGGCGACACCGCTACGTTAAAGAGTGATTGTCATCTAAAAAGGACATTCAATTGATAGCTGTACTAGAAAAAGTTGGATATACTATCATCCTAACTCAGAATACTATTGTTCTGTGTGGAGTCCCCATCAAAAGGAGTTAATGGACGCTTTGGAGAAGGTCCAAAGAAGAGCATCCCGTTGGAGGGAAAGATTAAGGGTGATGTTGAAGGAGTTGGGTTAGGAAGACCTGGAACATCGAAGGCGTTGCTCTCTACAGAAGCTAATTGAAAATTCACGACTGACTTATTTCGGAACGACAGCAAACAAGTATTTCTACCAGCAACATTCATATCTAGGAATGATCGCAAATAACGTTAGGGAAATCAGGACCAGAACAGATTCATTTCTACACTCATTTTCTTCACGAGCGATTAGGGAATGGAATAGGAAGGATTTACCGGGAGAGTAAACTTAAAATCCGACAGTAGTAATTGTCGATAAACCCCTCCGGCCATCCTGTTCTGGGTTTTCCATGGTTTTCCCAGATCACTGCAGACTAATACCAGGATGGTTCCTCAATATATCCCATGGGCGCCACCTGCCATATCCCGTATATCCCTTACAAACTATTACACTTTCGGATAGGCGCAATGCACTCTCCGCCGCACACTTTTAGTGTATCGGGGAGTAATCATAATAATAATACAAATAAAAAATAGGAAGAATTGTTCTAAGTGACTGATCGAGTAATATATTCTGTAGAAATAGTAAGCACTAACAAACTAGCGTTTCACTTGGCAACCACACTGTCTTAAATAATGTCCGGAGCGAAACTCCGCTTTTTCAACAATTCTGCTCCTTACAAAATCACCATGGAGCATCCTGATTGACACTTAGCCTGTAGCGATCAACAAAATCGATACAAGAAACCATGAAGTTACAACAAGCTTAGAACAGTAGTCGAATCTTTTTTACTTGCTTTCTCAACCTCATACATGGCTGAAACTGGTTTTAGTCTCACGAATGGACATTTGACAACAAGGAGTATTAGACTGAACCTGGAAAAACCTGGTGATTTGCGACTGAAACTTTTCAATTTCAAATGGACATCAATAATCTTCAGACACGCATCCCACTAATATCAACTATTTTAATAAAAATGAATTTTAAGATATTTTTAAGGTATTGAATAGTAGTTGTAACATATTCAATGACATTAAGATGTAGTTTTCATGAAACATAACTTATGTTAAATTATCAAAGACAATTTATGATACGTAATTTCGTCAATATTTTTTAAGATTATAATAACAGCGGAAAATATTTCTCGTTTTTGTTAATGTTGTTGGATGGATTTCATGAGGTATGGAAACTATAAATTCGTTAGTTGGGTTATTATGCAAGTTTCCTTATTGTTCAACATCAGAAATTCCAAATATGATTTCATGTTTTTATTAAACACTTAATCTGCGTTTAGAAAATAAGCCAAATATTCTATGAAGTGTCCGACGGGATGAAAAGACCTCTGTAATAAGCGCATATTCACATGGACAAAACAACTAATCGACTTTGTTAATTTAGAACTACGATAATCCAAAAGTACGTACTTATGTCAGTGAATTAGATGTAAACCTGTTGAAACAACGAAATTTTCGCTATTTTTTATTTGTATTCATTTCATCCTTCTACCAATATAAAGAATGAAACAAATAATCAAATTAATAATTCTACTTGTTATATTAATAATTTCTCATCTTAATCATGTCGAAGCAGTCTCCTAAGGACTGATTTCAGAACTGGCCAATAGGAAATGTTGGTGGGAGATTTAATTCACCAAGTATGGGGCCAAGGTCGTGTGACGTCACTGGCGGCTGATCCAAATGAGCCAATGGGAAATTCTGGCACCAATGGAGGGGCGTGGACAATGCGAGACCACAATCAGAGGAAATTCCCATGATGTCATAGCCCCATAAGCTGCTTCTCTCGGGAAACCAATCGCGGGCTTGAACAGTGGAAGTTGCCATGACGTCTAATCCCCACGAGTTCTGGGAACGCGACCTGCTGGGGTGTAGCCAGTGTGGGCCCACGGACAGTGGGAATCCTCAGACTGATCGTGGGCATCTTCTGTCTCTCTCTAGCTACAAGCTCCAGGCGTCTGGACATCTCATTGAGGTCACGTGCTTGGTCAACTGTGCGCCCGCCAGAGAACCTTCTCTTCCTAGATCGAAATGTAAGGATGTTTATAACAGTGCTTGTGCGAAAGCTATCTGCTGTTTCAGAGAGGAATTTTGGACAAAGCCTCAAAAACAAGGAGTATGGTAGTCTGAAGGCAACATTTTGGAATGTGTCTTAAGCCCCAGTGCGGAAGCAAGTAAGAAAGATCACGAAAATAACTAGGTGGACAGCACACAACAAACAAGGAATGCAGTGCACGTCATGCAGTATATGAAAGCCCCCGCTTGAAGTGTTTACATAATGATCAGCAAACAACTCCGGTGCGCCATTACCGTCACAGAAATATGTCAGCTCTCAGCCAAAATAGTTATTGTATGTCAATTTTTGTAACAAGGATCAATAACTATAATTTTCTAAAGGTAGCCGTATACATCTTCAGCGTTATGTATTTTCAAAATGAAAATCAGTAGTTTTGTTCTAATACCAAGAGAGTATAAGCCCAAATTAAGGCATTCTAACTGAATAAAAACCTAGCTAAAGACGTTTAGAAAGCATAACATTTTCGTTTAAAATACTGTAAGGGCTTAAATTGAAAACATGTATATTGCAGAATTCAGAAGGAGTAGAACATCGATGAGCTGCTTTGTGGTGAATTCATGAAACTGGTTTGAATAAAGTAGAACCTTTTCAATATTATTAAATAAGAGAAATTGCTGCTTAGCTGGTATCACCTACAGAACATTTCTGTTCCCACACAACAGTGTTATTACAGTAAATATGCGATTAATCAATCAATCCTTTGTGATGCAGTACAGCAATACTATACATACGTTATTACCTTAAAAATTAGACCTATGAGTTGTAGCCTAAAGTTAGAATATTTCACTAAGCTCCAGTAAATCAAACAACACATGTCATTCCCTTTTTCATCGCCACAACAGTGAAAAGCGGCACCTAAATCATTTTTACATCTAAAATTTCATTGTTTGAGATTAGTCCAAGATGCTTGTTCCAGTCCGTGGCTTTATTGCTACAAGTGATAATTAATCACTCCACGACGCGTTACTTCGTGGTCATAGTCCTCTCTTCCTTTCCACATAGTGCTCCTAATCAAAAATTCATTTACCTAAGAAGTTAGGGAAATATACCTTCCTTTTCACATCGTGTTGAATTAATGACTGATTCGTTACGAACCAATATAGTTATGTTTGAAAATTCCCTCCAAATAGAAGTAATCTATGCTCTGTGCATTAAAATCCTAGTACTAAGATATTAACTTTAGCCAAGTCGTTTTAAAAACCAGTTTCTTTCCTCACAGACGTTTCAGATGTGATTACATGTTAATCGCACCACCAATTTAGTCTCCACTAATGTCAAATGAGCCGTCCTGTTATCTTTTCAAGCCCCTTTGTCAGTTATCCATACTCGATTATTGATCAAAAGGACAAGAACCCCGTGAAAAACATTAGCGATATGATTGACAAAGCCTTTTCTGCACTGTCGATTTTTTTTATTTATTAATTTTTTACAAACGAATTATTAAATACACACCTATCATAATTTCTCACTTGGGAAGGGAAACTGAGAGTTTCATTTTTTATAGCACGCCATTCAGTAGTTACGCTTTTTATCGCATTCATTCAGCAGTTACGTTTTCCGCCACGAGATGTAAGTGTTTACAATAAGGCGTTACAAGAAAGCATTTCGTATTCATATGAGAGTGGGGACTTTCCCGGCGTATTGATGCAATATATTCTTCACAGGAGTTCAGCAGGATAGAGTCGTAAAATGACAACGTTTCGACAACCGGCTCGGTTGTCTTTATCAGGTCCACTACTTCAGATATTATTACCTGAAATCATAAACTAGTCGAAACGTTGTCATTTTTATCACTATCCGGCTGAACTCCTGTGAAAATTCATTGCATTTGGTATTGATTCTTATTTTCAACTTTGCACAATTTTAATATGTTTATGCTAAATTGTGCAGCTTTCCTGTAGTAATGTATTACTACCTCTGACTCTTTTCGGACATTGAAATCAAGTGTGAGCTTGTGGTTATAGTCATCTCTTCTCTCCCATGTGTCGCACATACATGCTGAATGCTTCAATAAGGCTAATGTGACGATTTTAGCTGTTCCCAGACAGATGGTAGTCCTTTGATGAGGTGCATTTCGGCCCTCGTCAGCTGATCAACTACACGCTTGGCGTCACAAAAGGCATGCGGTTGTAAAATCAGAGATTGCAATTTTAACATTGCGATAGTGAACAAATCTCGTAAAAGGCAGCCAACTCTGTTTTTAATTTGGTAGTCTGATTATCAATTCTCAAACTGCTGCTCTGAAATTTTCCCTAACGTGTCGTTCTTGTCCCTTGTCTTGACGTCTACTCCCTATTATCATCTATTATTATTGCCTAAATGTCCCGGTCTTCATTAATTTCTTATATTTTTTTCTACATGTAGTTTTCAGTCGTCCCTAAACTTTCATAGTATTTTTGATGAGTACACCCATACATTCTCTTGTCGCTGTTTAACACTCGATATGTAAACATGGAAGAGTAAAGAACAAGTAAATGCGCTATCCGACTCATCTTACTGGGCAAGATCAACAGTGAAAATTTTTTCAAGAATTTGTTAATACCGGTGAAGGATACCACGGATCTGTCATAACGTGAACTGAGTGAGGGCAAGTGAACGAGATTGTGATTTGGGTCAGAAAAAAATGATTCACTAACGATTCGAAACCCTCCCCTGGCTATAAATAAAGTTTTTATTTGTTATTATTATTGGCTCAAGCCACTATGGAGCGTTTATGAATAGTTCTTTCTTAACGCTTGCTTCCGTTCCAAATACCCTTTGAGTCAAGCTAATAATTATTCCTTTCTCTCCTGTGAGCTGCATTTCCATGATTTAATAATTTTTGGTGGAGGGAACCAGGAGTCGACCATATTACATAATTTATAGCAATCTGCCACATCATTATCAGAAATCCAAGTGGAATACAAGTCATTTTGTATCTAATTCAACCACATGCTTGCCACATTATAGCATTTTATAACCGAGAATATCTGCTTGGTGAAGGTGTTGTTGAAGGTTCTCGTGATATGACACGTCGTATGCTGCTAGGTGCCACGATTATCAGTTCAGTTGGTAGGTTCCGTCCGTGAGCGTTTCCATTCATGAATTTTCCTGAGTATAGGACATTCAGTTTTTTTCCAGACCGTCAATGGTGCCTCTCCTGCTCATCACCAAGGTCTCCGCAGCATACATAGTAACAGGTTTTGATGTTATTCGGAATGCTCTTCTTGTTGTAATGGTCTGTACCACTGGGGTTGAGCTATTCACCAAGATACAGGAATCGATCAACTTTTCCAATCTTGCCTTCTTGCGGTACTGACTTTGGAAGTACTTTGTTTTTTCGAATGATATCTTTAGTACTGTCTTTGCCACATTCTCATTAGATTTAATTTTACTCTCCTGTTAGAAAGATAAGGGTACACAAGAACTAGTGGAAACGTTTTTAAGAAAACAGAAATCTTATACTCCCGTGGACTTGAAAAAGAGTTTTGAAAATGCTTAACAAAGCCAGTTCTCAAGCCGTTAATTAAAGTCCGTCCAGCAAAGTACAATACGAATTAAACAATTTAATCTCCAAAGTTGATCATCGTTGGGGTCCTGGTGTTCACCCAGTGAAGAAATATGTATTCTGAGACGATGCGATTGAACTTGCTGAAGATTGAATTTACTTACGGTATCGACATCAGGAGGATATAGGCTCATTCTATGGAAATTACTTTTGTAATCGTAGAAGATTATGAAACGGGCAATATGTTGGTCCAAGGATTAAGTTGTAATAGAACGTCTCAGACTGGCAGAAGAAATGTTGTGTACTGGTGTCTAGCAACCATTGGACTTGACGATCTATGATATGTTGATATTGTGGATATGATACGGTAATGTCATATAAACATTAGTTACAATAGAGTTCATGAAAGACTGCAATGCAAAGAGATCAAGCTAATAATAGACTCGGACGTACACTGGACAACTTCAGAAAATAAATCAAAACGACGCGACGGCTGATGCCATCACACCAGAAAAATTAGTATCTAAGCTCTTTCCTGGCCCACAATTAATGATCATCTTTCACGTAGAAGGCGTAAGTAGTGAGATCAGATGATAACTGGGATTTTTTTCTCATTGGACAAGCTGCAAATATATTCCACTAGTCCGCTTGACGCCAGAGTTTTAAGTTCTTTGCGAGGCGGGTGATTAATATGGGGACCACGATGTCACAGGCCGCTGGTGGGGGAGGCATGGGGGCTGTGAAGGGGTGGGGTCTTTCTATGGTATTTCCCATTGAGGTCAGCAGTTAAGAATGCGACCCGTTATTCCTGGCGTGCCAGGCAAGTAACGACATGACTCTATTACACCGCTACGTTTCGTAAGCGAATAGGCTTGATGACAGTAAGGTTCTTTGCACCAGGCAACTTTCCCTCCAGGACAAGTGTTTCCACCGGACTAGGTGCCTGTTTTGAGTAACGGCTAACCGCCTACAATAAGACTACGCATTGGCCTAATTGCCCAACATAATAAGATCTGTCATAACTTGGATCTCCCCATCCACGACGACACGGAAACCAATTTCTACAGACCTAAGTCGAGAAGTCGAAGAGTAAAAACTGCAAAACAGCTTATATACAATGACTTTAACGAGAAAGAAGCATGGAGATTGTAGTGGATAGCCTCAGCCCCACCACAATGGCACTCCCTGTTTGACAACCAACAGGCACTAAAGGGACTCGACCTTCCCCGTAAGACCTGGGCTGCTCTCAACAGAGTCAGGTCTGGCCGCGGCAGGTCTGCTTCATCTCTTCACACGTGGGGAATGAGAGATTCACCGAAATACGACTGTGGTCAGAAAGAACAAACCATCGGTCACTTGACATTTGATTGCCCACTTAGAACCTTCAGGGGCTCACCGAAAGACTTCATAAATATTTCAAATGAAGAGTTATATTAGCTGTGCTATGTCTACTTTAATTTTTACTTGAACTTTTAAATGTAAAATTGTATTAGAGTAAATGTTCTAATATATTATTGATTATGTGCTATATGGTCATAGGATATACAAACGCATTTTCACTATCACGCCTCCAAACAGATGACTAGTTTATTTTAAGGTGAAGGCCTACAGGTGCTACTTAATTTCATGTTTTAAGTATTTTTTAATTTTCGCAGCTAAAATGAGCAATATATTTTTGTGATGATGAAATTTGAAGCAAAAAGTCATCTTCGTTTCTTAGTCTTATTTCGTGAAAAAATGTACTGCAAATTAAAACAAGGCTAAACATAGTCTGACTCAATTTTTATTTTAGTTATAAATCAAGTCGACAGCAAAATTCCATGGGCCATTAAACAGTGGCAGTAAGTGCCTAATATATATACCAATCTTACACGTTCCACTCTTCCTCCATGCAATAACTTAAAAGAAGCATGATTTATGCAATAGTTTCGATGTTAATCTGTTTAATATCTCTGAAATTATACTACCTGCCTTTGAAAATAGACGTTCGGTGGGAACTGACGTTATTGGGACTGTGAGATATTCATGGGCTTATATGTATATATATATATATACCCTTTTCTACGGCTGCCGCCGTTTGTATTTCCGTTGCGCTCCATCCCACCAGTCGTATTCCAGAAGTCATTTGTTTAACATGGTTTTTTCTGCTTCCTTCTTCCAACCCCTTAGTGGTCATCCTCGTTTCTCTCTTTCCGGTGGTGTCCATTCCCAAACGTTTTTTGGCCATCTGGTGCCTTCCATTCGCTGAAGGTGACCGAGCCGCGTGAGGTGTCTCCATTCTGTAGTGTCCACAATGGTGCTTTATACACTCATTCGTTTTCGTCGTGGTTCTGTCATTTATAACCTGTTATAATTTCGTCATTACAACCTTTTCATTAGTAGTGATGTGTCTGATGCTCGACTTTTGATTTTTGTTTTGTACGCGCTAGCACTTGCATTTACATGAATTATTAAAAAATAACCAAGGATTAATGGATAGACAAATCACAACTGCAGTTACAACCCCACTGACGGCTGCACGAGTAGAGAACAAAACAAAGCTTCGCGCATACTCCAAACGTGTTGCACGACCCGAAGAAGCGACAGCTTAACAACCGAAGATAATGTAACCTAACCCCCAAGTGTCAACAGTAGCCAGTTGAGACCACTTTCCTATTTACAATAAGAACTAGAGAAATGCCAAAAACATGTTCTGACTATCAAGTTCTAAAAACTACAATGCTATCAACATAAAAAGACATCTCGTGTTCTTTTCGTGGCTTTGTAGTTTTGCCATTAATTGTTCATTGTCATTTTTGTATCGATACCTCCCAAAAAGTACTGATACGAGTAAGTGAACAGTATGAAAACTGTCGAGTACGACTACGAAAGTATCGGTATCAAAAGAAAAGTACTCGACACCAAGAGTTATCTATAGGTGGCAGCGATAGAAGGCACAAGAGAGCGCGGGATGTAAATCCTGTGTCCGCAGCAGATAGACGTAGATGTGGCTGAAATTCATACCGGCTGCTGGCTATGGGAAGCGCTCAGTGATGGCTCTGAACGAGCGCGCATTAAGCTTCTGCGACCCTCGCTGCCAACTCCTCTAATTGCCCCATTTATAAAATCTCGTCTGCGGCGCCGGGATAATTATATGCGGCATCTTAATGGCTGCGGCTGTCGCCAGATGGCGTGCACAGCGTCGGGGTTGGCCGCCACCACCAATACCACCCCTCTCCCCCCCTATCCCCCCCCCATACACCCCCTAATAAAAACCCTGTCATTCATCACTTAAAACTGCTCATCGTAATTTCTCGTTGGTCATCATTATTAACATGCAAGTCTTTGGGGAGGAACGTAACAATAACCAGCGTGTAAAGTTGTGGGGGTGAAATATGTCATCTTTGACCTCGTGACGAGGGAGTATCATAGCATTCTCTTAGCTGACTATGCAAAACCGGAGTCCACGACGGTCAGTACTAGGAGATCACCGCCAGCCACCATAAGCTTACATCAAGGGGTTCAAGAAGCTCTCGATTCGTTTCTTAACTGAGTCTAATAAAAAGGTGGTTTCCTGAATAACAACAACATCTCTGGAACAGCTGGCGCCAACTGCCTGTAACCAAAACAAATAGCTCAGCGTGAAGATAAGCAACGGAGTGGTGTGACAACCGTCACAAGTGATACTTCACTTCTAAACAGCCCTGATGAGGACCCAGGTTGAGCTTCGAAACTCCGGAAGTAAAACATCGGGCAATAAAGCGGGAATCGCGGAAAAGTAAGTGGACTATTTGATTAATATAACGCCTGCTAAGAGCGTACAATATTGTGTCATTGACCTGCACGGGCTGGAGACTTTTAATATGTGTAGACGGTCTGAGATTTTATGTAAGAAGAAAAGCAGCACACTAGCGAATTTAACGTACATGTTGAGATGTAGAGACAAGTATGTTATCCCGAATTGTGTTCGCATCAAGCACATTTTGACATAGCCAACACCCGAAATAATCTCTCTCATGCAAGTATGTTTTGCTCCGAGAACGTATACACGATTTGCGGAGAAAATTGTATAGCGTTGATAAACAGATGGATCAGCTGAGAGTAACACTTTCTAATAGAATCTTTCCTTTTCTTTGGACAAGTTTGACAGAATGGTCACGGAGGTGGCTTGCGACACGTTGAACAAGGTAACTATTTCGCAAAAGGCTAAATTTGAAAAATCAGTGAATAATAGTGGTATTACCAGTAAGACAACACACCGGACAGCCGTCAAGAATTTATCGTTGGGGATATCAAATAAAGATCGGGTTTCAATTTTAAGTGAGGGGTTCAAATTCGCAGTGACTCCATGTGAAATTCCGAAAGAAGAAGTGATTGTAGGTGTAGAACAAGTATTTCAGCAAATTCCAAAATTGGTAGCAGTTAACGTAAGTTTGAAGGTGGCCACTATTTTAAAGAAAGCAGTACCCCCCTTGTCAAATATCACCGGGAAAGAAAGAAAGGCTTTATATTAGTATAGAAGAATCCGAACATAGTAAATCCACCTGCCGAAAATGGAAACTATACAGTGGTTTTGTATAGTGATACCTATAAAGAAAAATTTGAGCATTTATTAGAAGACAAGACGTTCAAAAAGTTGAACAAAGATCCAGCCGAAAAAATGGGAAAGTTGACTTGGGAACTTGTAAATAAATTAAATCCGGAATGGACAGTGAAACAAACAATAATAATCAGCAATCCGATGATTCTGCTCTTTTATGGCCTTTCGAAAATACGTAAGAAAGATATGCCTCTATGTCCAATTGACTCCTCAATGTATGAATTAACAAAGTTTTAATCGAAAAAACTAGAACCCCTTATGCGTTGCACAGAGAGTTACAGCAAAAATGCGACAGGATGTACAATGTCACCTCTAATGTAACGATCTTCTTGTCAGCTTCGATGTAGTGTCACTCCTTACCAACGTTCCAGTGCAGGGAGTTATAGATATAATACAATAATAATTTAAAACCAATTCGTGTCAGCTGTTTCAGCTTTGTTTCAAGACGACATATTTCCAGTGGGGTAACAATGATTATGAGCAAAAAGATCGACTAGCTATGGGCAGGTACTACCCTCTCACCGGTAGTAGCAAATTTATTTACGGAAAAAAAATTGAACGTGAAGACATTACGACAGCTAAGAACAAACCGTCGATCTGGTATAAATACGTAGATAACACATTGTGATATGGTCACATGAAGAGGTGGATTAAAAGTTTTTCGGACCATACTAACAGCATCCACCCAAAAATAAGGTTCACTATGGAATTGGAAACTAGTGAGCAACTGGCTTTCTTTGATTTTCTGGTGAAAACAAAAGAGGAAAAATTAACACAGACTGTCTACAGAAAATCTACACATACGGACTTCTACTTAAATGCTTCAGCTCAAAAAAGCGCTCTGATCAAAACTTAATTTTTTTAGAGCGGAAAAGGTAGCAAGAATTTCTTTCTATGGACCTATTCAATTTTGAATCCCTTGACTTATCCACCGATACTGACACTCTGTTCATAAAATTCACTGACATATTGAAGTCAATTGTGCTGAAAAAAACTGGAATGTCAAAATTCCCATGTTGGTTCTCTACAGAGCTTATACAATTGGTCATAGAAAAGAAAAGACTCCACAAAGCTTATAAGCACACCTTTGATTATGAGTACTATGTCCTGTTCACAAAATTGAGATATCAATCTCGTCTCTTATCCAAAAAATGCTTGAACATGTGCAATGTACTATTCCTGGCAATCCCAAATTATTCTGGAATTTCATCCGTAACACTAGCAAAGCTGAAGGAGCACCAAGCACGTTAACATTTAATAATCACTTTACTTCCCACCCATAGCAAATGTGTGATCTGTTTGCACAATACTTCTCTTCAGTATTTACAACTCCATCTTCGTCTACTTCCAATATCCATTTCAGTACTAGTAATAGTCTGAGTACACTTGCAGTCACTGATGAAGATGTTTATAAAGCATTGGGCAAGCTAGACTGTTCGTAGAGTTGTGGCTCTGACCAAATACCACCTAATGTTTTGAAATACTGTAGAGTCTTGATTTGCCATCCTTTAAAATACTTGTTTAACAGGTCTCTAAAGTCAGGAATTTTTCCAGATGTATTTAAGCTTGGTCATGTTGTTCCTGTGCATAAATTCGGATCGAAGGAAGATGCTAAGAATTATAGACCTATTGTTATACAATCGGTGTTAGCAAAAATCTTCGAGAAGTTGGTGCTAAACAAAATCTATCCCATGTTTCGTAACATAATTTCTCCAAAACAACATGGTTTCTCTCCTGCAAAATCAACAGCAACTAACCTTGTGATTCTTCAAAATGAAATAATTAGAGCATTTAGTGAGCGAAAACAACTCGATGTCATATATCTTGACTTTTCAAAGGCATTTGATAAAGTTAGCCATCCCCACCTTCTTACTAAGTTGAAGGAATATGGCATAGTTGGTAAATTATTGGAGTGGTTTTGTAGCTACCTCAGCAACAGAAGGTTGATTGTAAAGGCTTTTGGCTCATTGTCATCTGCTTTCGCAGCAACTTCTGGAGTACCTCAGGGTTCACACCTAGGACCATTGCGGTTCAATATATTCATAAATGATTTAGTTAGTGTTTTTGCCAGTTGCCTTTTCTTTGCAGATGACATTAAGATTTTCAAGAAAATCATTACTCGAGACGACTGCTTAGATCTTCAGAATTGCTTAAAAGCTATTGTGAAATGGTGTCAACAAAACAGTATGAAACTTAATGTTAATAAATGTTCCTGCATTACTTTTCACCGCACTAAATCTGCATTACATTTTGAATATGAAATGGAAAATCAGCTACTTAATCGCTGCACAACTGTAAGAGACCTAGGAGTTCTTCTGACGTACAATCTCAGTCCAGAAGAACATGTCCACAACATATGTGCCAAGGCATCCAAGTGCCTGGGTTTATTGGCACGCACTTCCAGATTTATTAATAATATCCAGACACTCAGGCTCTTGTACTGTGCCCATGTCAGACCCATACTTGAGTATTGCAGCGTTGTATGGTTGCCTCATCAGATCACACTCATTCAACACATTCAGAATCTTCAAAATAAGTTCTTAAGACTTATAGGTTGTCGCATGGGCTTTCAATACAAAGACGTTCCGTTGGTTGCTGTTGGAACCTACCTTGGCCTCCATCCTTTGGAGTCGAGACGGAATGTTCATGGTGTCCTTTTTCTGCATAAACTAATCTCAGGTGTTATAGACTGCCCTGAAATTCTCAGACATGTATATGTTCGTTATCCGTCTGGTACACGGTTGAGAGAACTATTTGGTCGTTGTTTTCACTGTAACTAATTTGTTCATAAATAGTGGTAATTGTGTTTAATAAGTAGCTATCATAAGATATATTAATGTAAAAATGGTTTTTCCGTTGGAATAAATAAAATAAATACTGAGTGCATAGAAGAAGAAAGAAAACACCTCCACGACGTACTACAGAAGAGTGGGTATAGCAGTCGAATGGTAGCCCACGTCTTAAGCAGAAGGAAGAGGAAAAGAAGTAAAACATAAAAAGAAGGCCTTTGCACCTTCTATGAGAGGAGTAACTAACAGAATAGGAAAACTGTTAATGAAAGTCATTATTCAACCTGCCTTCAGAGGTCAGAATAATATAAGAGGCATTTTAAGATCAGCTAAGGACAGCAGATCACTATTACAAGTAAGCTGAATATACGAGCGATTGTGTGAAGGTGTATTTTGGCGAGACTTCCCGAACAGTTATTATTAGTAGACTAAAAGAACATTGTCGTCACGCAAGACTCGGGCAAACAACAAAATGAGCTGTGGCGGGACATCAGCTAGAAGAAGGGCATAAAATTCATTGCGAGAAGACAGAAATAACAGCACAACCGAAAAGTTTCCTAGAACGGAAAATAAGGGAATCGATCTAAATTTTCAAACAGTCCATAAGTCTTAATAAAGACGGCGGCTATGGCTTAATCGAAATGTGCACTCGTGAACATTCGCAATACAAAATCTACAACGACAACAACATCTCTGAAACAGCTTACACCCACTACCGATAGCTCAGCGTGAAGATAAACGGCGGTCTGGTGTGAAAACCGTCACAAGTGACACTTCACGTCTAAACAGCCCTGATACAGACCCCAGGTTGAGCGGCGAAACTTCGGAAGTAATACATCGACCAAAGCAGCGTGTATCCCAAGAAAGTAAATGCAATATTTGTGTAATATGATTCCCACTAAAAACTGAAAATAAAATTTCAGCAGTTTCACCCTCAATGGATTTTAAATTTAAATTTTTTGCCTTATTGCCATTGGTAACATAATAATACCTTTTTAGTATTGGATACAAATTGGTTTCATTATGATTTGATGCTTTGGATAAAACCGTTACAAATGCTGTATTTTTCAAGTGTTCAAGTATTTTATCACAGTAATTTTTAAATACTGATTTAATAATAGCCTCACATTTTGTCCTGGCACCTGAAATTGTAGAACTGTAAAACTTTTTCAATAATTTAGTTCTACCGTCGGGGACAGAATTCGCGAGACCCCTCGCCTTTCGATTATGCTTCGTTCTAGACACAATTACCTCATGGGACTTGTTTTTTATATATATTTTTTATTTTCTTACAATTACATAGCACAACACTTAAGAATATATTACGCCCTGTTTGCACCTTTCTTCACGATAAATTCTTACAAGTGCGCTAGTTGACAGTTATTAGAATCAACTATATGCTATCTGGTCACTTAGCTCTGTGGAATGGTGTCACAGGCTACCGTCTCCGCCACAGAGAGGCGGACCAGACTCTACCATCTAGCGCAACCACAGAACACATAAATAACAACTGAAACAATTACATTAAGTGTAAGGTTTGGACAAAAATTTCATAACTAATACTATTTCACAAGATAGCAAAATTTACCTCTTCGCTATCTAATGTACAAGAATATAAAACAAATCTATTTCAACAACAATAAACCATGACCATTTATAACACTAACTACTACTAAATACTAATACTAAAAGCTATTCACAAAAACAGACATAAAAAATTACACCTCCACCTCCGGTATTCGCCTTACACTCCTCTGCTGGAATTCCGAGGTTCTACTCCTATGACTACATTACATCCAAAGAGTCCTATTAATTCGCAACCTCCGCCTGGAATTCGCTTATAATACAGCTACTCCTCAGGTCGTAGGGTGTGCCTACTTATTGCACTCCGACAGTGTCGCGCTGTCCAGGTCGTCTCTTCAGTCTCGAACTCCCTGTCTCTGCTGCTCGAGTCTTTGCAGATAGAGCCGCTCGTGGAGCTTCGAGACCTCGTCGGTCACGCGGTCCAGCACCTGCCACTTTTCCACATCTTGAATGATATCATGGATTGGTACATCTCGCAGCTGATTGCACTCAGGTGTTCTGGCGGCTTCTGTTATGGCACAGTGCCAGACCACGTGTTCCGGGGTACCCTCCTCACCGCATTCGCACAGACTAGTTTCACCTAGCCCTCTCTGATGTAACGTACTGCTGTATGGACCGTGACCTGTAATATAATGTAATAATCCCGGTGATGGGTTAAGATGTTGCCAACTCAGTCTTTCTCGCACGTCAGGTATAATGGAGTATGTTGTTCTTCCAGTTTCACTATCCTGCCATTGCAACTGCCACTACCCCAACAATTTCCGCTTTAGAAGTCGCCGGTACTTCGACTATTTCTTCCACCTTAGCCAGGTTTCCAGTCCTCAGCCAGTACATTGCCCCTCTACGTCTCACTTCGAGGTCCAACGGCCATATTCCCTTCACAACAGTAAAAGCGTTTGTGGATACCGTGCTGTATGCGCCACTTAGTCTTATTAACACTCCTCTTTGGACTCTCCTCAGAGCCTCCTTCGGTTTGACCAATCGAAGTCTATGTCCCCAGCTACTTGCCGCGTACCCGACTAGTGACGCCAGGATTGAGTCATGGTATCTTATTATTGTTTTCTTGGTAGATGGAATCTTCTGTGGCTATCTTGATCGAAGAGTTGCCAATCTTAATAATTGGATCTCTTTTCGGCCGACCTCGTCTTGTGTGGGTTGGAACACCAATTTTCCAGACGATCCACAGCAGCTCTGCACCTTGAATCGACTTCCTTCCTGTTGTTACCTTCTATCAGCACAAGCAGGTCATCAGCAAAAGCCACGGATGATAAAAGCCCTTCGAAACCATCCAATCTTTCCAAGGCTCTTTCAAAACTCGTGTCCCACATTTCTGGGTGACCAGCAGAGCTCTGAGGGCAGCCCTTTGTTAGGTTTTCTCAATTATCTCTCGGGGATATCTCAGGGTAGCCTATCTATCTCTACAATAATCCTTAATAACCGCGTAAAAATCTCTTGGACATTGAATTTGCCTCAAACGGCTATAAACGCAGGCCACCATAAGTTGCCAAAAGCCCCTGAGATGTTCCCGAAGAATCCTACTACATATTCAGACTTACTGTTACTTTCTGCAATCTCTCGTTCCACGGAAAATCACGTACCCCCACATTCCTCCTGAGAGGTATTGCCTCACTCATGGCTCTTTGTATTGCCCTTGTTAGTTCCCTAGCCTAGTAATCTACATCCAGAATAACCATGATTCCCTCCAGCATAAAACCCCTTGACGTAGCTTATCTCAGGATGCTTTCCGCAGGTTATATTTCCTCACAGCAGAATTTTCTACTCCGCTTATCACCCTTTCTCTGGACAACTTGAATGAAATAACGTTATGATGACTGGTGGTTAGGTGATCAGAAACTTGACACCTTTTCAACATATTTCCTACTAACTCATTTTTCAACGTTACATCTATATTTGATTCCGCTTCTTGCTTGTTATTATATGTTGGTTGATTATCCGGCATGTTCCTAACTTCCAGCTGAAGCTCATTGATCGTCTCTTTTAGCAGCTCACCTCTTTCATCTGTGCCGTCACTGAACCAGAGCGGTGATCTCGCATTCGTATCAGCCATCACTATGATCCTGTGACCAGCCATCTCATTGCAAATGCGGCGCAGCTTTTCTAAATATCCATCTATTTCATCTCTATATTGGAAATACATCGTTACAAGAACCACTTTACACCAGGTGGTACAGATCTACACACATATCACTTATTCCTCGCAATACTGTGTTATTTTGGTGGTTGTTATATTTTTTATTAAAAATCACCACCCCCGCCATTGGTGCGGGTCCCTGCGTTATTATTTGTGCTGTTAGTGGCATATATGGGGTTCGGCCCTCCTCGGAGCGCGAATCCTGCAAACATAGTGTATGGGGTCCGGCCCTCCTCGGAGCGCGAATCCTGCAAACATAGTGTATGGGGTCCGGCCCTCCTCGGAGCGCGAATCCTGCAAACATAGTGTATGGGGTCCGGCCCTCCTCGGAGCGCGAATCCTGCAAACATAGTATATGGGGTCCGGCCCTCCTCGGAGCGCGAATCCTGCAAACATAGTATATGGGGTCCGGCCCTCCTCGGAGCGCGAATCCTGCAAACATAGTATATGGGGTCCGGTCCTCCGCGGAGCGCGAATCCTGCAAACATAGTATATGGGGTTCGGCCCTCCTCGGAGCACGAATCCTGCAAACATAGTATATGGGGTCCGGTCCTCCGCGGAGAGCGACTCCTGCAAACATAGTATATGGGGTCCGGCCCTCCTCGGAGCGCGAATCCTGCAAACATAGTATATGGGGTCCGGTCCTCCGCGGAGCGCGAATCCTGCAAACATAGTATATGGGGTCCGGTCCTCCGCGGAGAGCGACTCCTGCAAACATAGTATATCCCAACTATTTTCTTCAGCTAACTTGCGGACCTCTTGCAGGACCAACTTGCGGCGCCTTGCATGTAGTTGTATAACCTTTCATGTAGCCATTAAGGGCGGCGAGTATACACATTACGAAGTGGCCACTTTTGTTGTGGATCGAATACGATCCTGCCGTAGGTCATCGCGAGCTGCTTGTAAATATGGTGAGGATTAAAAATCTCGTCTCTTTTGTCAAACACTCTCTTAACTGACATGAGTAATTCCGATGGTTCAGCTGGCAATTTACTCGCTTTTAATTGGATCCTATCAACCACTTCTAGTTGCGGAAATGCAATAGTCCTAGTAAGGTGATGCAGTGTCATTGTTAGTATGGGCTCCTGCTCAAGTCGAGATATCCGAACGGTCTCTTCTCTTAGATAGACTATTAGTAGGGTCAATTTGTCGGGTTTTTTCTACCCTGCCTTGATCATCCTGCACTGATGCCGCTCCTCACTCTCCCATTATCGAGGTTGGGCCTTACACCCATCCTACGTCTGCTCTTCTAGGTCTAGCGGAACTCTCCTGCCCGAGTTCTATAGTTTGAATCCCCATTTCGCATGTAGTCACTTCATGCTCGATTCGATACTTCGCTGCTCACTGTGCGTCCCTGCGTCTTTTAGAAGGTGACTTTTTTATTTTTGATATTAGTTTGCGTCTCCATAATCGGTCCTGCCAATTACTCTTTGCACCTCATGGAATAGCATAACTGGTAGGTGGTACACTAAAATCAAGATATAATAGACCTTCATATCCCATCATCCAAGACAAAAAAAGTAGCGTGCACAAGAAACTTGCAACCAAACAGAGGCGAGGTTCAGAGTTCTATAGTTAAAACAGTTACCAATATACCCTTTGAGTTTATAACAATTACTAAAAAAAAAAAACGAAATCCGTTGATTTTTAAGGAATTATAACGCTTCACTCGTAACGCTGATAGTTGTCCCAGCTTTCGTTACACACAGCGGACACTCGCTAGCAAATGCAGTTATATGATCAAATTAAATACTACGAATGATAAAACCTTTAGTTAACATACGCACGGAAAAAAAGAGTTTTATGACAGATAAGAGTGTCTGAATGAAGTAAGTCATACTTACCAGCTCTGCGGCATTATAGAACCGTGTATGACATATAAGCTTAAAATTTAAGGGTAAGTAAAAAGGTGTTTTACGAAGGAACGCTAATGGTAACGTAAGCTGCGAAATATAAATTACGAGGGTATGGTCTAATATAAGAATCAATAAGTTATAGAACACCGATATAGTCCAGTACTACTATGATGAGGCATGAATCAGGCTTCGAGTACTATGATACCCAGAAAACGAAAACCCCATCAACTTATATTTGCTCTCTATTCTGCTTTTTCATATTTTACTTTTAATATTTATAAATTCAACAAATTCGTTAGAAGAAACATTTTACTCCACAATTCTTTTAATTGAACTTATTATTTTGTATAGGATACAACAAAACATCCACTTTATATCCAAAAAATTTAGTGTATATTTCTAACCTAAGTACGTTTTCAGAGGAGATTAGGAAGGCACCTCTTAGTCTAGTGTAAATACGGCAAACTCGTTGAAAAGGGATGGAGGCGGAACCCTTGTAACATGTCCAGCTGGTCGCGTGTAGGGCGATAGGGCTGGTCGGTATCGCGGTCACAAGGGCCGAAAGAAGACAGAGAGCAAAGAGCGGGAGGGAAATCAGCAATGGTATTTTCACGGAACCATCTCGGAATTTCGGGAAACTGTGGAAACGTGAAACATGAGGCCGAGAAATGAACCCGCATTCTCTCAAGGACTCAGCCTCGAAGAATACCTATCATCAAAGCGTTCCACGTTAACACTAGGAAACTCTAACCAAGATTCGGTTCGAAAAAGTTGTTTCAGCTGATTTAATTAAATGCAAGAAAACGTTTCACAGATTATCGATGTGTTTTCTCTTTACTTTAGTGGTTGAAATGTGCAGAAGTACTGTAGCAACAAAAACTTCGCTTTTTGATAATTTCCGACTTAAAGAAGGGGAACAAGCGGAAGAAAGAAATAAAGGTGGACAATAAGAGGGGATTGAAGCCCGTTCGGAACTGATCTCCTCTGTAGGGCTCAGATCTAATAAAAACTGGTAAGTAACTTATAAGTTGACACTGCATAAAAAGTTGCGCCGGAAGCTGAGCGGAAACTCCGGCTGATTTGTTTCAATCTGATTCCCAACTTCCGCCGGCGCTAACAAAAGTAATATCGGGGGCGGTCGCTCTTACGTAAGGAGCAATTTCGCAGTCCTGTGTGAGCTGCCCCAGGACTCATCAGGACTCGCGAGTACTGATACACTCGTCACACGAGTTTCAAGGGGGTCACCTTTGCGGGAATGTTAAATCTGAGATATTTCATCTAGTACCACAGCTCAAACGCATTGTAAAGCTATATTCTGATATAACTTCAAAACCACTTAATAGATTTTGAAAGGGTTGTTATAGCTAAAAATCTTAGCGCCAACTTGAAATATGAGATTTAAGGCATCACACTACATAAACTACTGGTGAGGGAAATAGGGTTACAAAACTTTGGTAAGACAATTGTTTGAATATGGTGGTGTAGTTTGGGACCCACATTTTGGGTAATAAATACAAGAGTCGGAGGGTGTGCAAAGAAGAGCAGCTAGATTTGCTTGTGTAAATGATCACAGGACGCAGTCAGTAACTGATGTTATAAAGGAGCTGGATTCAGAGTCATTGGAAGACTGGAGGAGGGTGAAGAGAGTGCTGGCAGTGTGTGATGGGGTTTAGAGGGATATTGGAGCATGGAAGGGGAAAGACGACCATAACCATAAGCCGGCGCTCGGTTTCATGCATAAGGCAGTGGGAAAATTTTCTTTTGTGGGCAAGGGTATCAGGGATTGGAAAAAATTATCAAGTGAAGTGATTAATAATTTACGAAAAACGCCGAAATAATTTAAAATTAAAATTAATAAATCGTAAAAGTAGTTGGGGAAGGAATATAACACTCAAATTATACACAATAATTTAAAAAATAAAATAAAAATGGCTAATTAGATGTCTGATGGAGTTTGTGCTTCATCGCAATTAAATTAGTAATAATAGTAATAAGAAGGGCATGTAAACCTTCCAAGTAAAACATACTGTATAATAATTGATTGTATGATGATGACAAAGGCAGGGTGAAAGGACAAACGATTCGGCATTAAAGATAACTTGAAAATAGGAACGTGAGAGGTGTAAATAATAAAGAACAAGATGTTGACAGAAGTTATATAGAAAGGGAATCAATATTTCTGTAATTACAGAGACAGAAAAGAAACTGAAGGGAACAAAATAAATCAATAAATATGCAATGATTTGAAGAGGAGTTGCATGAGAAGAAGGAGCTGCAGTAGGAGTGGAAATATCAGAGGATAGGAAATGGAAAAAAAAACAGTTACTCTGTGATCAGTGAAGGGATTCTGAGATTGAAAGAAGAGAAGGGAAACCTAAGCATTATTGCCAAATATGCCCCAGAAGCAAACGAACAAGAAGAAACCTTCGAGTAGTGATGGATGAAATTAGTGAAAGTGATTTTCTAATATTCGCCGGTGATTTTAATGCTCGGTTATGAAACAGCCCAATTCCAGATGCAATGGGGAATAAAGGTCAATTCCAGTTAAATGAAAAAGGTAAATTTTGAAGAGGATTTGAGTACTTCAATCAGTTAAAGATTACTAATACATTATTTGCAACAAAGGATATCCATAGGTTTACATGGACAGCACGAGGTCAAGAGGTCAACGATCTATCACTGAGGACAGAATTACTACTAAAAATTAGGTCCAGAGGTAGTAGACACCAGAGTGTATATAGGTAATGATATATATTCAGATCATTATCTCGTTATTTCGAAAATAAAAATGCTTGCTAAATGGAGAAATAGACTGAATAAAAATTTATAAAAATATCAAGAAGTTTATAAGGTTACGAGATAAAGGAATAAGACACTTATATCAAAGCCGTGTACAACATTTCTTACTGGAAAATCCGACAAGTAATGATTTCAACAAAGAATGGGAAAATACAGCTTCAACAGTTCTGAAAGCAACAGATGAACTCATCGATAAGAAAAAGAAATTTGGAAGTAAAACTGGACTTAAAATTTGGAATGAAGACGTTGTATAAGCAGCGAAACAAAAGCAAAAGTCTTATCAAAAAATGATAAACGATCGAACCCCAGAAAAGGAGAATGAGTATAAAAGAAGAAGAAATATTATTAAAATAATAACAAAATAGTTCAAACAAGAATTATGGGATAGATTAGTAAGTTGAATAGAGTGGACAAGAGATGGCTAAACATCTAAGGAAAAATCAAAATGAAATTGCTAACATAAATATATTTGAAGAAGAACATTGGGTAAATCACTATGGTATAACAGCAATTACAAAGAGAAAGAAGAGGATGTAGGTGTAGACCATGCTGATGTTAGAGAAACCGATCAATAGAAAAACTCCTGGACTGGACAAAATTAACTTAGAATTGATTAAATATTGAGGAATGATTCTGAAATTCGGATATTTACACTTAATTATAATGTGTTGGAAAAGGAGACTCATCCCAAAGAATGGCGGAAGTGCAATAGTTATTTCACTGTTTAAGAAAGGAGGTATAAATTCACGTGATAACTATCTAGGAATAAGTTTATTAAAAACTGCATGTAAAATATATACATAAAAAATAAACAGCAGGGTCAAGGTAACAACAGATACTCTTCTACTAGGTGAACAGTGTGGGTTTAGAAAAGGAAGATCCTTTATGGATAAATAACATATTTTGCCTGAAAAAGATACTGGAGAAGAGAATTTAATTTAAATACGTACTTGGCTGTTGTGGATTATGAAAAACCGTTTGATAAAGTAAACTGGGAGCAACAATGGGAAATAACGCAAAGAAATTGATATCCAAAACATTAAATACAAGTTATACAGGATATGTATGACAGGACACAGATTGATTTAGATCTGGGATGTAAACCTAGAGCAGAGAGAACAACGCTCTAATAGGTGACTTGGTTAGAAGATGGAAGCAACACGTCCATCCTGGAATAAAAACAAGTGAAAGCACATATATAAACACAATGCTACTTGCAGATGATCAGTTTATACTGTAGGAAAATACATATATTAAAAACTATCGGTAAAGATTACGATCTGCAGCTGTCTCGTCCAAAAACAAAATACGGCGTGGCAAGGGAAATATCCTGTGGTACTCAGAACAGTGACAGACAATCAGCCAACACAAGTCTCAAGTTATAGGCCTACCTCGGGTGTGAACTGTCTCTTAATGAAGATAACGAAGTGAAGAAGAAACTTCATCAATTTAAGTACATGTGTGGAACAATTCGAGGAACACTGGAAGGTAAAATACGACAGGAGACGCAACTCAGATTTTATAAAACAACGGCAGTACTGGCTCTGCTGTGCAGCAGTGAAATATGGGTAAAAAATGCAATACAAAAATAAAATTCAGTCATCCGAAATGAAGTTCCTAAGGTCAGTAAAATGTTGTTCCCTAAATTAAAATAGAAAGAGAGAAGATAAAAGGGAAGAGCCAGACATCTCCTCTCTGAATGATAGAATTTTCCAAAAAAGGGAAAATTGGAAGAACCATGTCCTAAGGATGGGTAATGACAGATTTCCGAAGCCTGCCCTGCAGTACCGTCGTACAGGAGGAAGGGATAGTGGTAGACCCATACACAGATGGTTACTAAATTGAGGCCAGAGCAGCCTTTGGCCTATCCGGGAAGAAAAAGTAAGAACGTAAGGGGCAGATAAAAAAATTGGAATCTGATGGAAACAAACAAAGGAACACGTTACTGATGGCGATGCCGAATGTTCATGGTACACGAGAAAATAATTACGATAATATGGAAGTGTACTGTTTACTAAGTCTGTAGTATTGGCATCTAAAAAAGCTTAAGAATACTTGGAACATGATACCTCTTACAGAATTTAATTTCATTTAATTGCAATGCGCGCGCGCTACGGTGGCAATTTCCCTACACACCTTTCCTTTACCCACTTACTTTTTTCCTCTACTAATTTCATCTTTAAATTCTTTCAATGATTTTGGTAAATTATTCATCATTTCTTTTTGTTACTTATTCCAATCCCTGACACCCTTACCTAAAAAAGAGAATTTTCCTACACCCTTGTGCCTGAAATCGAGTGCCAGCTTGTGGTCATGGTCATCTTTTCCCTTCCATGCACTACTTTTCATTAATATTTCTCATTAATGTTATCTACACTAATATTATTCAATACCTCATCAGTCATCACCAATATACGCCTTCTACACTCCCATGACCCTCTTCACCCTCCTCCTGTCTTACAGTGAATCCTATTCCTTATCCCATTTATCATATCTGTTACTGATTGCGTTCAGCGGTAGTTTACAGAAACAAATCTAGCAGCCCTTTTTTGCACCCCTCCAACTCCTGTATTTGATACCCATAATGTGGGTCCCATACTACACTACCATATTCAAGCAACGGCTCTACCAATGTTTTGTAACCCAGTTCCTTTCTTTCTCTCGTACATCCCCTCATCACTCTCACCAACAAGTGCAGAATTTTGAAACCCTTTCCTACCACCTGTCCAATGTGTCCTGCCCTGATAAGCTTGTTATCAAATGTAGTGCCAAGGGGTGTATTTACAAGTCTTCAACAACCAATCCTCTCCCCACCTTATAATCATAATCAACCTTTAGTTTTATATCTGTATATCTATTAAACTGATTCTTGTTTGTATTTATATTCATCCCATGTTTACCAACCCAATTATATATCCTGTCCAGATCACCCTGCAGCATTATAGCACCTGAAAAAAAATCTAATTTCTGATAGTAAACGGTCAACAATGGTCCCAATAAGCTACCCTGCGGCACTCCCATTTTTACTTCCACTTGTTTTGATAATGAATTTCATACCATAACTTTTAGCTTTTTACCTTTCAAAAATACCTCTATCCAGCAAGTAATTTTCTCATCCACTCCAATAGTATTTACCTTATTTACTACAATTTTATGGCTCACTATGTCAAAACCCTTTGGAATGACTGACGTAACAAGATTCACATTTGAATTTCCCTCTGAAGTAACGAATTTTGAATAAGCTTTTGTGCTCTTATTGCGGATCGCGATATATTACGGCCAGCCAGTTGTGGATTGTGGAGATCTCCGCGTAGGGTGAACTCTGTGGCCAGCGGCTGCAAGACCTTGCCGGTATTAACCACGCAGGAAGGCGGCCATAGGAATAACTGTGTCTGCTGCTGAGAATATTTCATATTCTAATATTCTAAAGTTTTCTACAATGCCAAGTTGTGTTGCATATGGTTGCATAAACAGAGAAAATGGGAAACAACCTGGAATAACGTTTCATAATTAAGTCACATTGTAGTTATTGTTCTTGAAGTGTCTGATAGGTAACTGCAACATTAGGGCCTATCGTTATAAATTTATTCATTGCTCTCAACAAAATAATGTCGTTCTCAAATATTTGTTGGTGTAGTGTAGAAAATCAGGATATGTTACCACTTTGTACATAAAAGCGTAAACAAGAGTTGGAAGTCTAATTTAAGCGGGTCATGTTTACAATGCGATCTATGAATATCGTATTCTGCATTCTTTAGTCCAGTTCCGTTTACACTGAAAGTCTACGATGAAATTCATTGTCATAGTTTGTGCTGTGCGAACTATGAAACGTTATTGTTACCCAAAATTTAGTTCGTGATGCATTTCATGTGTTTAGGTGTGTCTACCTAGTTTGATTTTATAGCGACAATATTAATGGAAATGTGGGTAGGTTGAAATGCAGTCTTTACCAGAAGTGACAAACAATTTATTATTAGTTGTTAGTAATTTCATAAACACCATGTTAGTGACACAACGTGTATCGCCTATTGCAATGTATACTACCCCCATTTAAGCTTCTGACTTTTGGAGACAGCATATCTCGAGAACTAAACGAGATATCGAAATTTTTTATTGTTTACGTTCAATTTCTCTCGTCGTGTTACATAAGTATCTATTATCAAATTAGACTTTGGGGTTAGTTTTCTTTTGAAGTTCAACCTAAAACACCTCACTTTTGAGACTGTATATCTCGAGAACTAAGCAGGATATCAAAAACATTTATTCTTAATTTTTGGTCTATCTCGTCGAGTTACATAATAATCCATCATCAAATTGCGGTGCCACGGTTGTCGTAACATTCCCTTGTGGTTTTTGTGCCTATTCCCCGTGTTTCTACGGCCGACTAATATGGCGATCCCCCCACCCCACTTCTCTGCACCCGGTTTCACTCCGGTGCGTGGTGAAGGTCCCTTGCGTCGTCTCTATATACTCCTTCCTCCATGGTATTGACTCTCTGCAGCATCGCAGACAGGACTGACTGTGGCCCTCTGGTTCAGAGGGGAGTCCCAGAGGCTACGGCGAGTCTGTTGATAATCTCGGCTCCAGTCTTGTAGATGAGGTGTGCACCACACGTGAATCAGCTACACGTGTGGGGCGCCTTAGTAGGAAAACAACGGAAAGGTTTCGATGGGTTTGTCATGGGGTCTCACTTCTAATATAATGTTTGCCTTATGATGCTATATCAAGTGGTACCGGAGCAAAGCCTTGTGTGTATTATTACACTTGTTTCCTGTAGACCAACCAATAAGCTAACGCTTGATCAAAACGCGACATCTGCTGGCTGTCTCTGTCCGGAGCGAAGCGAATCTATTCATTCTTTCAGATGATGCGGGTTGACAGAGCGACGAAACGTTATTCTATTAATTTATATGTTTCTCATCACGACAGTAGCGAGTGTTCTAGTTAGAAAACTATGCGTAAATAAGTGTAACGATTAAAAATTGACAAATTTATCACGGATTAACATCAAGCGCGAGAAATGTGTAGACTGATCACATAATAACATAGTCTCGGTAATGTTAATTTTAAGATTTAAAA
Organism: Vandiemenella viatica; assembly: GCA_031002005.1. Classification (NCBI taxonomy): domain Eukaryota; kingdom Metazoa; phylum Arthropoda; class Insecta; order Orthoptera; family Morabidae; genus Vandiemenella; species Vandiemenella viatica. The sequence goes on along the minus strand of JARYHS010009186.1, from coordinate 3,903,512 downwards.
AAGAAATCAACTGTTTACATAGTAGGAGTCTCGTGGAATTATTATGAGTTATATATAGGCTTCAGTTCTTGAGACAAACAAGTGGATTATTTACGTTGATTTTTTGTTACGAAAGGCAAGCCACTACATAATAGAGTGGATGTCTATTGTCTTCAAACATTGCTCTAAAAGATAATTTCACTCTCTTTGGTACATATTACATTTTAGCATAAAATCTTATCCATTTTGCACATGACCAGCACATTGATAAGTTAGCTATCTTGAAAATGATTTTTTTGTCGTTACACAGGGTGTGTCCGGTTCTTAATCTGTTCTCGCAAGTGATCTCCCAACTATTTACGTCCTTATGTTCATACCAAGGTTTCCCAGGTTACGCTTAGTATACCCTGGTACCATCGACCTGTTTCTTGTCTTTCCTCCCACCACATCTTTACGCAGTCTGCCCTAACCAAGAAGGATATTATGCCCCTCTAGTCAGTATACTGGAGTGTCCACGTCCTGGACATTCAGTTGGTTCCTTGCGGTTCTGTCCGCTGGCTCAGAACGCATTGCAGTTTAACTTCTTCTGAACCTTTTACTGAGATATTTCTGTTCTCTGGCTACTTCCTGACTTCTATAGTTCTTGAATTTCGCTTTGGGGACTCCTAAGATTGCTTGGAGGGCAGCTTTGTTGTCTGCACATATGACAGTGTTGATTTGAACAGATTATTGTATATACAGGGTGATTCAAAATGAATATCGGAGATTTAAGGCTTCCAAACTATTTTTTTTTAATGTACAGGTGTTCAACCTGACCAACATTTGCCTTACGGCACATATCCGATATCGACCTTTGTGTTTTTTTAAATATCATACAAATATGTACAATTTTCGGTGATAACAGTACTTGATTTGGTCTGAAGGACACTCCGACTTTCTAGTTTCTACAGCACCCGTGTTTTGATTTACAGTAGCTATTGACTTCTTACTGGGTAATAATTTAATCTCTGGAGTCATCCAATAACGGGATTAAACAGTGTTCACAGAGGCGAAACTAACTTATTTTTCAACAGGCGCTCGGGCAATTTCCATCTTTCCGTAAGCGAATACCACAAAAACTAAACCTTCATTAACTTCGCTATTAAAAACGCTAAGGATCAATGCGAGTTGCGAGACATACGGGATGAATTCCAATTTAGCGAAATGATGCGGAGTGGAACAGTGGTCAGCAGTTGAATTTTCAATGTTTTGAATTACAACGGCAGCGAGGGCGCCAGGACCTTTGGACGGACGGAGCCGTCCTAAAACAGTCGTAAATGGACCTGCCTGGCGGGCGCCATAAACAGCTGCCGAGCGCGCCGCGTCGCGTCGCGCGCGCGGACGCACTTCCGGCTGATTGTGTGTCGCGGGGCGCGATGAAATATGTGTCTTTACGGCCAATACGGTAGACAACCGCCCCGCGTCTGGGCCACACATAAAAAGCCCTCTGCGCGTGATTTATGCCCGAATTTTATGCGACAATTCTCAGTATTTTATGACTCTACAGTTGGCGCGAAGAAAGGTGGCGGGCAGGCTTCCTTCCCAATTACGATACGAGCAATCTCCATGGAGCGGGGCCACAACATGCACTAACCTACACCGACGTCTCTAGTTTCTCTGACGTCGACTGGTCAGCGATCAAAACCAGAGATCATAACATGGATGCTGAATCTGTGCTAAAACAGCTGTTTTACTTTCATTCCCACTACAATCGCTTCTATTTACTGAGACTGGGAGTTGGTGTAAATAATTATGAATTTATCTATGTAATGATACAAGTACCAAAGCTTGTCCAGAAGTAATACTGACTGTAACTAATGGGTGTAATTAAGACATTCAAAATATCAATTATGAGTGGAGTGAACATTTGACTGGGATGTAAACCAGAGCAATTGTTTCCAGGAGAGACTGAATTACGTATTAGTTAAGCTTATATCCATAATTATACTTTCCATTTCTTTTACAAAAAATTTGTTTCTTTTTAGAATGTATCTACTTTTCTTCTCTAGAAATTCTGATTATTTTCGTTTGTAAAAAAATAAAATTTTGGTTTTGACGTAACTGTAAAATAGATTTAAATTCATTATCATTACTTCCAATGATCCAGTTTGTGTAAAGCAAAGTAAAAGGGTGATTATTATGATTCTATTATATTAATTCGTTAATGTGAAACATTTTCGATGGTATACTCTATGAAACTGCAACGAACGATTGTGTTAGGCCTTGTAAGTGAGTTAAATCGATTGCGAAATCTTCAATTTTATACAAGCATATTAAATTGTTGTTTTTCTGACAGCAATGTTATTTGATGGTATTACAGATATATTGAACTTGCCTATTTTGTTGAGTGTGTTGTCAAAGACTTGTGACTTTTATAATTTTATTTAGACTTATTTTCATTTGGCGACAAGAAGTGTTAATTAAGTTTGAATTGTGTGTAATAGTAACGACCTGTGTGACGTTTGGGAAGTTGTCGAGGATTTTTTATGTGACTTACTAAATGCTGCTTTAACAGCGTAGAAATCGTAATAGTTCTTCATAATTTTTGATTTTGATGTGCGTCGGTCACTAAATTCGTGTGATCTGGCGTCCCACTGACAGAATTCCAATTTGACGCCTATCCCGCCTGTGTCCTACCTGGACATACAGTTTAAGGCCGGTCGTCTAACCTAATTTCGTCCGAGTAACGCCAGATTTGTCGGCCGACCAGTTCGTGCGATTAACTTCGTCCATTGCAGCCGAATAACGTCCCACACATACTAGCGATCCGTCATAGTTGCTTCAATACCAAGCAAACGGTATTTTTTTTAATAAAATGTGTAGTGACTTACATTTCGTAAAAATATTCTTTACCTTGCCCTCGCGAAATATTAGAAGAGTCAGGGCCATATTAAGGATGTGTAGACCCCTTGGGCTGAACTTGTGATGAGCGCTCTGCTCCGCAAATATTTGAAATTCAACCACGAATTTTATAGTTTTTTTTTTTTTTTTACTAAAATAATAAAATTAACATTTATTATTTAACTGTAGAATATTTTACTGTGTCGTATCTAAAACAATACAGAATTGTTAACATAAAATAAAAACAATTGAAAATCATTAAGATATTTAATACAATTTACTAACACCGTTCTGAACAATTATAGCAGAAAAAGAATGTGAAGTTGAGAGTTATGTCCATGTTGCCAATTTCGCTAAAGTCAATATTTCAATTTTAAAAATAAATGAACATACCAAAAAAAAGAAACAAACAAATTTGGTTTTTGTGATGTGGCCTCATAGGCTGCAGCCTAGATAGCCTATGCCTAGATGCGGTCCCGAGAAGAGTGATATCTCATAATCGTTTGAGAATATTCCAGTTCGAAAATCAAATAATTGTTTATGCTGTACAAATTTTTAATGAAATAATTAATATAACTGCGCTGACGCACTTATAGTAATTGTCCTTTCCGTAGATATTATTATTAAAATATTTATGGCCACTGCATACCATCACAGTGTATGATAATGTTTGAAAAAATACAAATGATGATCAAATAAAAGATAAAAAAAAAGTGAAGCCTTGCTTATTAGGAGCGCAACATGCCGTCATCCGGGCGAGCAGGTCGTGTCGAGTGGGCGTGCTGGGGTCGCCGGCCTGTGCTGTACAACAGGACTTCGTCGACCCTCCGGGATTCGAACTTGGGAACCCGAACTTTGGGAGAAAGCTCCCCACTGAGCTACAGGTAATATTTTGTAACTTTTCTGATGTTAAGATTAATGTGTATGTGCAATGAACGATATCCTTTTACAGAATTTGGAACGTTAAAATAAAAATAAAAATTTAAAAAATCGCCACGATCGATTGGCGTTTAAAATCTCAACGCAATGTGTTGACTCGTGTCGTGACACGCAATATTCCGAGTGTATAGTGCGCAATTACGACGGATAAACGAAGTATTGAGGCAACTACGAAATTAATTTATTGCACTGCTCATAAAAGAGTTATGAACAAAAAGCGACTGAGAAATGTGTTAACGAATTAAAATTTACGGCCGTTCGGACTCATTAAGGGAACTCAATTATTTCTCTCTGCAGTTGACATTGCTGATCAAGAAAATTTCTGCTTCCTGGCGTTAGCATAAATATTAATAAAGTGTTTATATACTTAACTAATTACGAAATGAATCTTCTGATCAAAAAGGTCTTCGTCTTTGAAAAACAGCAGAAGGAAAGAAGGAGTTCAAGTAAACGTTATTAAATCAAAGGGAGACAGAAATTAGAGCAGTTGAAGCAGTTGAAAAGAGGTATTTTTGTACCATTAAGCTGGAAGAAAGAACCATTTCGCTAGATTTAAGTGCAGACATTAAATTAAAAAAAAAAAACCACGATTGCAGCGACCGAGGAATGCGATGAAGTTACGACTAGAGTTCAGATCTTTATGGTCAAAGAAACGGAGAAATATGCATGAAAATATGACCTTAAATAACGTTAAATATGACCTAACTAGGATTTACCCGTGACTTCGTCCGCTTGAAAGTGTGTTATGGTATAAAATTTTATGTTACTATTCAGAGTACGACCAGCAGAAAAAATTCTCCTTTAGGGTTTAAAATTTGGTCATCCGCTTCCTTGGCTTTTAATCTTCAATGTAAAGCGTCACAGCCGGGATGTAGGTAACAAAGATGTAACGCACGCCAAGAGACACGGTTACAAACATTACTCACTAATTACGTAAGATGTTTTTACGTAATCCCTAACCCCCCACCTCTCCCCCTAAAATGACGTGAGATTTTGACGGGACTTCCCCAACCCTACTACCGACCTTGTAGTTTTTCTTAGATCCTTTTTTTTAGCTCTCCTCCTTCCGAGAACCCCCCCCCCCCTCCCCCTAAAGTCGGTATCCTCGTCGTTTGTGGACCTTTTTTTCTTTTTTTAGCTATACTGCCCTTCAGGAGTTTCAAATGCTACGTGAGATTTCACCGGATTTCGCCCCCCCCACCCCTTTTCACCCCACGTAATTAATGGACGCCCTCTTAGTGGCGTAGACTTCTTGAGCACATTCTGACGTCTTTATAGTCAGAATTCGCAATGGTAACCACATTCTGAACTCCAAATCCACTGTGCACCATGGAATATTAGTAATCATTCTGGTCCAGGCAGTGTAGCAAACTTACCATAACCTTCGTTAATACAGCTCCTTTGAAATCAGTACTATGACTCAAATTTTGATATTTCCCACATATTGTGACACATATTACGAATCGAATTACGGTCTAATACCTGAAATGTCACACTACTTTACGTCCGCAACTGAATTACAGATTTATATTACCTGTTCCGGAGCTATTATTAATATTTTGATACAATTTAAGTACAACGCGATACATGTCACTAAATTGGTCCTCATGAAATCATCTTAAACTACTATAAAGTTTCAGTTGTCATTTTGCTTCAAGCTGTATTTCAACCAAACCACAAAATCCACCAATATTGTTGCTAAAATATCAAGGGTTCTATCAACCGCACATTAATACATTCACTATTTGATTGTTAGTGACATCATGAATTGCGATATAAACTTGACCCATTAATTTCAGACCGTGATACAAAGCAACCGCTAAAATCTGTCTGAAAAATGACCTTTGTAATATGGTGGTTGGAAAAGCGAAGTAAATAATAAATTCATGTGGAACTACATCCAGTCACATGAACTATGGCATCAGGACCATGACAGTTATTAAAATAACGTAATTTAAAAACGTATCCTAAAATGCTCGTAACTTACGCTGTACAACGGAAAGTCCAAAATTCATTACAACTCTTACGTTAATGTTGCAAGTTTAGTTTACGTCGCAATACAGTGATTATGTTAGTGCGCGTGTTTTAGTCCAGCTGAAATTCATACTGAAGGTGTATAATAAAATTAATTATGATAATTTATGCTAAGCTAATAAGGAAACCTCATATTGAAACTGTTGCTACAACTCGAAATTAGTTCCGATTCGTTTAATGTGTTAGGTGTGACCCTATCGTTTGATTTTGTAGTGGAAATATCAGCGTAGATAGTGGTTAGGTTGAAATGCTACCTGGACCTGAATATTCTTGTTATAGCATCAGGCAGCTGGAATTTAGTAATTATTAGAGTAATAAATAAGCTGCTTTCATAAGCGCCGTGTTAGTGACGACGTATATCGCTGTGTAAACTACTCCTAACATGGCTTCTCGAAACGAAAAGTTTCTACCTTAGACTATTGAATACATTCGTTTTAAGTGAAGGATTTAATAGTTATTAGCAGAATATTCAACAGTAAGCAAAAAAACACTTTTTTTCATAGGCAACTATTTCACTGATTTCTACAGAAAGTTAAGATAAAAACAAAAAATGGTTTGTTATCTTCTATTAAGTTTTAAATTTTGTTAAAAATAATTTGTAATGTTACAGAGAATCTATAGCAGAAAAAAAGAAACAAAGGCAATAAACCGAACCGAGGTGGAAACGAAACTGTTTCATATTTGTCACGAACATACAAAAACGGCCTCTTCGCGGACGACCATTTTGTCACTTTTGTGCTGGTAAACTCTTAGTATTTAATAATTTTTTTTAAACTTCGATTTTTAACAAATATTATGAAACATATATTAGGCTTATGAACGGAATTACGGTGTGATACCTGAGGTGTTATGCCATTTCATGTATGCAACTGAATAATTCTCTTCCTGAACTTAAGGTTAAGTACAGATTTATATTTCGTGCTTCCAAACCATTAATTCTCAAGTGCGTCGGTTTTATGGCTTTTAAACTAAACACAAATTTGCATATGTAAGAAGGTTTTTGCTTTTATTTCTGAAAAGTAGTGTTTGCGATATACGTAAAAAGCAAAGAGTAAACGTGGCACGGCTATCTACGAAGTAGGAAACTCTTTGTTGCTTCCAAATTGATATTAATGGCAATTTCTAAAAGAACTATGCGTTTTTGCGGGATAAAATCTATCCTATAACACTTCGCACGCAAATAACTGACTTCTTGCCAAATTTCATTTAAATATGTTGAGTTATTAAGGCGTGATTGATTGCAGACGTACATCAAAACACACATCCGAACTTTCTTATTTTCTCATTTATAGATATATAGATAGACTAGCATTTACCCACCGCTTTGCACGCGCAGATCATGAAGTGTATAGAAATGCGGGTAGTCTGCCTCTTTCTCCACCAATCGGAAACTGGTACTAACCTTTTGAAATTTAAAGTATCTGCCTCCACAAAATGTCCTCTTCACGTTTTGCACTCTCCTTCTTCGGAAAAATTGCCACATGTTACATTAAAAATGCCGAAATACGAGACTCTGCGCAACTGCATAATGTTGTAAAAATGACACAAAAATTATCGGCACAGGGATCATATCAACCTAAACAGTCTCGTTTTGTCATAGAAATCGTGGTTAGGTTGAAATTCGGCCTAGACCAAGAAAAATAATGTTTGGGATAATCGTTCTGTGGCATCCATCTAAAACATTGGGTATTTGTTTACAACGGAAGCAATGCATTGTCTCCGATCGCTTGTACCGATTCTACGATGGCAGTCGTTTTTGTAGGGCCTACAACATCTGAGACAAGTATTTTTTGTTAATTTCGTGCGACTTTTTAAAACGGAGAGAAGCATAAACGGCAAAAAAAGATTAAAATAAAGGATTTAACCAACATTTCAATAGATTTTCATTAATTTTGCAGTGCCGTCTAATAGCTGGTCGTCTCTATTATATTTTAGCACTTTTAATTTAATTTGTGGTAACTTTTCCAAAAAAGGAGAGTGCAAAACCTGAAGAGAATATTATAGCGAAGCAGTTAATCCAAATTTAAAATGGTTAGTACCAGTAGTAAGCAGCCTCCCCCCCCCCCCCTAAAAAATGTTTCACCCTTTTTATTTTAGTGTCAAATATTAATGCAGGGAAGCATAATATATAGATTTCATTTTTTAAAAAATACTTTCTTTTAGTTATTACCTTAGATGCGGTTTTCATACTGATGTTCAAAAGTTTATTTTTAAGGGCAGTTCTATCATTACCGTGGCGCCACAATCTGATGATGGATTTTTATAGAACTCGGCAAAACAAATCGAATATATATATATATATATATATCGCTTGGTTTTCGAAATATAGCATGTCAAAAATCAGTTATATGTATAGTTCCTTGTGCTTTTGGGGGCGTTTCTTCTGATCCAGGTTGTATTTCAGCCCAACAACAACCACTAGAAAAAAAATAAAACACCTATAGAGCATTTCCACCGTGTAGATATAGTGGTTCCGGTGAAATTTTTTCTGGTCCATGCCGGATTTCACTCTAACCGCTTAACTTTTGAGATACAACATCTCGAGAACTAAGCGAGATACCAAACAAATTTATTCTTTACTTTCGATTTGTCTCGTCGAGTTACATAAGAATCAATCATCAAATTGCAGCGCCACGGTAATCGTAGAATCCCTTTTTTAATAACTTATAAATACATTCCTAATGGCTTTTATAAAACTACCCACATTTCGAACCATTTTCCTTCACGGTATTTGAGAACTGAAGTCGTTAGTTTGAAATGAAGTATAAACTTTGGTAATGATGTATCTCTGGCCGATTGCTTAGAAATTCAGCGTGATCTGGATATTATTTTGGCATGGTGCGCTGAGTGGCAACTTACGCTCAATTGTAAAAAAGTGCAAGACAATGAGCATAACTAACAAAAAGAATCCAATTGTTCAGAAATACGAGTTAAACAATTCAGTTATTGATATGGTCGATTCTATGAAATATTTGGGAATAACAGTACAAAGGAACATGAAATGGGACTTACACATTAATTCGTTGGTAGGTAGAGCTAATTCTAGGCTGCGATTCATAGGTCGAATATTGAAAAATTGTAATGAACAAACAAAGGAGATAGCGTACAAATCTCTTGTGCGTCCACATTTGGACTATTGTTGTGCCATTTGGGATCCGTTTCGTAAGGGGTTGATCGAAAGTATAGAGAAAGTACAGAGAAGAGCCGCTCGATTCGTGATGGCTTGCTACAGTCCTTATGAAAGCGTCACAGAACTGATTAGTAGACTAGGTTGGGAGTCTCTGGTAGATAGACAACGCACGTTTCGTTTAAACTTATTAGTAAACATGCGTACTCCCACTCTCACTCACGAGTGTAGTGAAATACTTCGTCCACCAACCTATTTGAGCCGGAATGACAGGATAGATAAGATTAGAGAAATAAGGTGCCGCAATGATTCTTATATGAATTCTTTTTTCCCTCGTACTATAAGGGATTTTAATACACAACAAAGAGATTAGCTTTGGTGCTGAGCACCCTCTGCCACCCACAATTTTGTGAATTGCAGAGTATATATGTAGATGTAATGAAAAATATTAACTTTATTTATATTAATATAACTTAGCTAACAAGTGGAGGACAGCACGATATTCGTGATGCCGCAAATTTATATCGATATATAATAGTTAAAACAGCTGAAGTTATAAGCATTAATTGTAATCTTTGGTGAGAACGTAGCAATGGACATAACCAAACAAATTATTTCTGTAATATTTAACTTAGCTAAAAAGAAATCTTATTTTTAAATTCGGATACGGAGAATTTCACGATAACTGTGGTGCCGTAAATTTATTTAGAGCAGTTTTCTTTATTAATAATAATAACAGCATCTTTTTTTCTGATTCGAGATTGGTTTTATTCTGACGATATATTGATTCGATCAATTATTTATTTATTAAAAAAGCACGTTCTAAAACTAATCTTACACGTTACGAAATATTTTTAATTTCCTTCGTTTTCAGTGACACCAAACTACTAATGTCGTTATTTCACCCGCATGTAAGTAATTCCAAAGTTTCAAGAATCGATGAAGAATGTATTAATGCGGTTGTGACAGAAGCTATGATTTACGAAAAGAATCAATAGCCAGATTTGTGGTTAGGTTAAAATGCAGCCTGGACCAGAATGACAATTGACTCGCTTTGTTAGATCATAAGGCATGATGGATTTAGTTTTATTGTTATTTACGCGGCGTAGATAACGTTTTCAGATGCTTAATTGATTCTTAGTTTCACTCATTCCATGTTGCTGTCATCATTAACCCAAAGCAAGTATGGTGATAAAGATTGCAGAATCTGGGTTATGAGACTTATTTAACAGAAATAACAGTTTATTTTTCTGGCCGTGGTTTGAACAGCAGCCAAAATTTGTACACACGTTCCTTGGGCGATATTAGTGACGAATATTTGCACTTTATAGCCACAAAATATGTATTAATCGAGTAACATACATAGAAATATATAAACTTCCACACAAGTCATTGTGGGGAAAATGTATTGTTACGTGTTGATATTTATGGTAGCTGTTTTTCATACATCTTTCTTCGAGGAAAAACTGATTTTCTTAACCATAATGATATGTAAAGAAGAAATATTGGATTATTAACGTACAAACTTTAGTGACTATTGTTCCAGAGACAAACTGTTAACTGTCTACCAGAGATAATACCACCATATAGTAATTAATCTAACGATTTCGGATATTAACTTACCTGTTGTGATGCAAGTCAACGCTTATTACGTTTAAATCGCCTATTCCGTTTATTTTAAACACTGCGGTCCAGAAAACTGAGTAACAAAAGTAAAAAAATAAAGCTGAATCCAAAGTTTTGTGAGATTATTGCGAAAGGAGTGCGCGTCTGAAGTGCACTATGATCGGCAGCCCACAATTTTCCAAATATAAAGGTTTTTAATTGTTTGCTCCTTCCCATGGTACATATAAGTCATTAGCTATTTTCCAGATTTTGACTGGCACCATTAGCTCTAAAAACGTGAAAACCACATCCAAATTGCTGCGGTACTTATTGCGCTATACCCGTTATAGTAAAGAAACAAACGTAGCTTGCTTGCAGATATATAATAGTATAGATTATGAAAAAATATGACCAAACATTTAAATTTACTATATATCAAAACATGCTCAATTACACATCATTTACTTTAACTAGTAGTGTCGCTTTCATGTAGACAGCATAACGTGCTTCCGTGCACTTACGACATTATTGGGAAATTAAATTTTAGATCTCTTTGTTGAAGTCATTTTAATTTCACATAATTTACAGAAAATAATTCTTTCGTCTGTACTAAAATACTCCTCTACATATTCCTTATGTAGGTCGGTAACCTTGCACTTAAAGGAATTTTTTTTTTCCAGCATGGCGGTTCTCGCTGACTGAGGATTATTCTCGAAAGTATTCGTGACAGTGAATTATTAATTGATGCGGCTCGATACAGGCATGTTGCTGCTGCATTGGCGGAACATTAACGTTTAGAGAGTGACAATAATGCATAACTTTATTTCTTGACTGGAAAATTTTGACCAATTAAGTGACAATTAGTTTTGTTTTTTTCTCCAATGAATAATAGGATTACAGTTCTGCGACTAATTATCTTAATTTCTTCTCATCTATAAATTCTAATGAATTTCCAATATTATTAAAAATTACAATATCTTTCCTCAAAATATGACAATAAATATCATCGTAATATGGCCAAACCCAGGAAAATGGCCTGATTATGCATTTAGATGCTATATAAAATACATTAAAATACAATCAGAAACGTTCAATCAGTGTTTAATTCAGCATTACTGCTCAAAAATAAAGGAAGGAAAAAAATATGACCCGTCCTAACAATCCGTAGCCTTGTTATAACAAACTTTAATATAAGATTTAATTGTTATATTCTCTAATACAGTGTTAATACAGAGCAGTTTATAATAATCTCTCGTAGATGTATTAAGGCGATTCTACTGCAGTTTTCAGGAAAATTTCTGCCGTTTCCAGGAAATTTCAGCCTATCAGGAGCCAGGAGGATTCTACTGCAGCTTTTTCAGCCAATCAGGAGCCAGGACCGCCATGACAGGTGGGTATATATAGAGCTGCGCACAGTTCGATCATTTCCCAACCTATGCCCTACACGAGGCTACTGCACTGCCTACTCTCTTGGATAGATTCAGGCTGCTGGCAAAATCATTCTACAACAGCTCCCAGAAGTCAAACTATCAAATGGTCAAAACCATCGGCCAGTATGATATTGAAGTGGAACGACTCGAAATACCATTGAGCTTAATAAGCCAATGCACCAACACAAAGACAAACCAACTCAGAAGAAATGATCAACTTTGCTAATAGGAGAAAATATACTAGGATAATAACTCACATAAAACACCACCCTTTGAAGAAATGGCAGAGAATGGTGGCTGTGCGTCGATGTCTCATGGTCTTGCTTCGTCTCGTACAGTTAACATCGTAACTCTCTGCCATGGCTGATCTTGCTGAACTAAAAGATACTGGTAATTGTAATATTTAATACTAGTAGTTAGATTGTAATTAATTGTTCACACATCGTCAATGCGTTATGATTATGGATAATCATGCACATGATACTGCAGTGTCTTCCCAAGAGTTTAATCTTCCTGAACTTATAACCCTCAAGGATACTGGTAAGTGTAATATTTAATATTGCTGTTATAACAAAAGTTTTCTGGTAGAATATATTCCGGAACCTTTGAAAATCCTGAAAACATTAAAGAACCATGTAAGTTTATCAATGCTAGCTTTGAGCTTTTGGAAAGTAAAATTCGTGAAATAGTCGATTATCCGTCCACCCCGGCCGTAAAAATTCAGTTTGGATTGATTAACGACTGTAAATTACAGAAGGATCAACATTTAGAAACCACCCGAATGTGTTTTATAATTAAGATGCGTCATATCACAATAAGTACTTCTCTGTCTGATTGGTATGAGGTCTATGTGAGGCCAGAGATCATGAAAAAATTCATTGAGTTTCAAGACCGGGACAGTGGCCAAACTCTTGATAGAATCATCTTCCTTGACGTTAACATTCCAAAATTTGAACCATTCTATCGAGAGTCTTCCAATGTTGCTCTGTCACTCGACATCTGTAGTAAGAAAGCAGTAGTCAGTGTTGAGAACAAAGAGGAACTGTGCTTTCTAATGACGGTTCTTGCATCTCAAGTAAAGGTGCAAAACAAAAATACGGAACATGTTAATACTTATAAAAAAGTATGCTCCAACTACATTTTCGATTTCAATAACATTGAGTTTCCAGTGAAACTCTCAGACATTTCTAAATTTGAGAGGCAGCATCCAGACTATTCGATTAATGAATTCGGTCTGTACGATATTAGTAAAGATAAGCACATACATGTCGAACCCCTCCATCTAACTGCAGACAAACGGGATAAACACAAAAAGACGTTGTTGATTACTGACGGTGGTGGAAAATTCCATTACTGCTGGATCAAGAACCTACAGCGGTTAGTTAGATCATCTATATCAAATCATGAACGTCAAGTTCACATTTGTGACAGATATCTGCAGCATTTTTTGGTGCAAAGGTCTCTTAGAGTGCCATGAGAATGGTTGTTCAAGGGTTAACGCTGTCAGAGTCGATCTACCCGGCGACGAAGATATAACCTTAAAGGATTTCGTACACCAACAGCGTGCACCATTAGTCGTTTACGCGGATTTAGAATGTTTGTGAATCCCTTTGACACCTACAGTCCTCAAACTAAGCCTCTCACTTCACAGCAGTCGAGGAACACACCCCGTTTGCAGCGGCATACCAGGTCGTTTGCACATACGGCCACCAGCTGAACCGATTCGACTCATTCTGGGGGGAAAACCCTGAGAAGTGTTTAGTTGACTGGCCCTTGATGTTGATGAAATTTACAACTGGGTTACACCTCTTGTAATGACAGCTGACGAGGAAGCAGAATTTTACCGTGCTATGGTATGCCACATCTGTGGTGAAGTTATTGAACCGGGGACCATTTACAGTTCAAAAATCAAAGGTACACGCCCATATTTTCCACAATTTTTCTAGGTATGATGCACACTTCACTGTTAGGACCTTAGCACACCTCGATAACGATGGGATGGTTGTCCTGCCCATCAACCCTGAACGTTATATTTCGTTTTCCAAAAAGGATTAAGGGTACGCAAGTAACATTGCGGTCCCTGGACTCGTACCGTTTCGAGCGGCTATCATTAGAGAAGCTGGTTGGAACCCTTCAGGAGTGTGATATGCACATTATCCGTGCTCACTTCATAGACCACGACAATTTCCAGTTAGTGAAGTGAAAATGAGTCTTCCCTTAAGAATACATGGATTCGATGATGAAACTCAAAGAGGCCACGCTCCCTCCATAGTCAAAATATTATAGTTCGTTGTCGGAGTCTGGAATTTCAGACGATGACTGCAAACACGCGACACAATTGTGTTTTCCAGGTCCATAACATGCAAGTCTGTACATAGAGACAGATGTGTGGTACCTTGCGGATCTGTTTGAAAAATTTCGGGATATATGCTTGAGGAAATACACCCTGGATCCCGCACACTACTTTACAGCCATAGGCCTTTCGTGTCAGGCTATGTTAAGGATCACGAGTGTCGTACTGGATCTTCAGACAGATATCGTCATGCTGCTCTTTTTTCGAACGTGGGTGTTCGTGTAGGTATTTGCCAGTTCGTCCATAGGTACGCTAAGGCAAATAACAGGTACATGACGGAGTACAACCACGATGCACCTGAGAATTTCATCATGTACATCGATGTAAACAATTTTTACTACTAGCCCATATTAGAGTATCTGCCTCTGGAGGGTTTCGACGGTTAACGGCCAAGCAGGTTGCTAGCATAGATTTCATTAACGTTGCAGCCGACTCGTCTTGGTTTTTCGTTTTGGAGGTACATTCCACAGGATAAGCACGACATTCTAACTGACCTGAGGCCGTGACCAGACCACAAAGCCCCCGTTGTCCCAAAGACTATGACCACGCTATGTTCTCGATTACCGAATCCTCTAAAAATATGTAGGATTAGGTCTGAAGGTGAAAAAAATACACACCGCCATTTCTTTTAACCAGTTACCGTGGTTTTAAGAATACATATCTCTCAAAGGCTTTCACTGTATCGGCCGCCGTTGCCTAGTTTCAGCAACGCGACTCATTACATGTCCAATCGTTACTTATGATTACATATATTAGATATAAAGTTACAATTCCACCTTTTACTGTATCGAATTCAAGAGGGATTTCAAGAGAAATTTATATGGTGTTTCCAAGTACTGTAGGGACATAAGGATCCACTGGCAACTTATTATAATCATATTGAAACGTTGATTGCTGGTTGCGATTGTTTGCTGATGATGCACTTATCTGTAGGGAAGTAAGGTGCTCTGACGATTGCTTAGAAATTCAGCGCGATCTGGATGTTATTTTGGAATGGTGCCATAAATGGCAGCTTATACGTAACCGAAAAAATTGCAAAGCAATGCAAATAAGTAACAAAAAGACTCAGTTTGTTCACGAGTACAAATTTAGTTGTTGACATGGTTGATTCCTGGAAGTATCTGGGCGTAACAGTACAAAGCAACATGAAGTGGGACTTGCATATAACTTCCGTCGTGAATAAAGCTAATTCTAGATAACGGTACATTTGTCGTGTTTTGAGAAGTTGTAATGCTAATATAAAGGAAACAGCGTACAAAATACTATTGTATCCGCATTTGGATTACTGTTGTGGAGTTTGGGATCCGTATCGCAAGAGACAGATTGACACGTTAGAGAAAGTACAGAGGAGAGCCGCTCGATTCGTGACTGCTAGTTACAGTTCTTACGAAAGTATCACAGAATTGACACATAGATTGGTCTGGGGTCAGAGAACGCCGTTTTCGTTGGAATTTGTTGGAGAAAATTCGAAATTCTTTAATATTTCTTCCGTCAACCTAATTAGGTCGCAATGACAGGAGGGATAAGATTAGAGAAATAAGATGCCATACTGATGCTTTTATGTATTCCTTGTATCCTCGTTCTGTTTCGGATTTTAATATACTGAATTAGGGCTGATACTTAGCACCCTTAGAAACCCACATCACTTGTGAATTGCAGAGTATAGATGTAGATTAAGCGAACTGCAGGACCACCGAGTCGTTCAGCGTGAAGGTAGGGTCCCAGTTCTCCGCACGGGTCTACCTGGACGCTGCAGACCATGCCCCTGCATTCTTGATCAGTGGAACCCGCAACGCACGCGCGGTCCTTTCCCAAACCTTCACAATATCACTACCAGACCGACCGCGCTGTTCATGAACGGGATGGCGCCTCGGTCGTCATCCCTCTAGAGCGATAGCTGTCACTACGCGATTCCTGTTTGTGCCGTTTGGTGGTCGCCTTGCCTTCCTTGCGATGCTCTTCCCAACCTGAAAACTGTCGTTTTCTAATGCGCCTGCGCCCGACTTTTAGAGAGTTGACCAATCTTCGACTGCCGATTGAACGGTGAGCGCCCGATTCGTTCGATGTCCGCCTTTAATTTCTGACGCTGCTTCTAACCTTTCCAGCCCCCACCTTTAATGCTTCTCAGCTAATCGATTAGTTATTGATTTTCGGACTTGTTTCTTTTCCGAAGATTGTCTGCATTCAATTTTCATCGATATTAAGTTAGTAGAGGACAGGAACAGTTACAAATAAATAAAACTTGGATAGATGCTTCACACTAATTTGAACTATATTCTGGTAATTTGAACTTTGATACAAAATCGACTCACTCATCAGACACTTATTAAATCCTAAAATCATCGTCGTTATAAGACAGTTATAAACTTCGTTTTCATGTACTAAGTTAACTACACTACATTACCGTAGCGATAGTAATTAATGGGCAGAGACACACAGAGAGAGAAGAATCATATAACATGCACTTACATAATTCAGACAATCACGGCACGCCACCAAATGAAGCGAAACTCAACCACTCGCACCAACTGAGAAAAACTAAGCAAAACTGAGGACGCAATAGAATTCATGGGGCCTTGAATACTCCCTGACTAACTGCACTCGGGTTGGGCTGACGTCCTTCTGGGAAGAGCAATACCAACCCTGACTTTCTAACCTTAGGCTGCCGTGTGTAATCTCTCTTTCATATGGAAGAAGTACTGGGTCCACAGATACTACCACACCCCGGTAATGTGTTCGTCGAGTGGTACCACTCAGGGCGACTAACCAAGCGCCCTGATGACTGTTGCAGCAGCCTCCTGATAATTTCTCACTTTGGCCACCATAATTAAAATTCTTAGTTCTGTTCCTTATTTTATACTTGACACTATCTTCTAGAGTAATTAATTATAGTTATGGACTATTTTTTCTCTTAATTACGTCTTGTGGCATCTCATGCTGTATCTCTGCCATTCGCTTGGTGCCGATTTTTTTTTTGCGATTTTTCGTTTTCTTTGATAAGTCTGTCCAGCCACTAGCGTTTTATATAATTCCGAGCAATTCTCCATCATACCAGACGACATGGTGAATTATTTTGAGATTTCGAACACAGAACAAGTTTTGACTTTTATTCCGGTGAATGTTTTGTTCTTGTTTTTGTTCCGCGATCTTTTGACAGACACTAAAATCAACGTATTAGCTCATCGCATTCCCAAACTAGATTAGTAAAAAAATTTTCACGTATTAAGATCTTGACTATCTCGCGAATGCGCTTTTACATGTGGAAGGCGTCGCCGGCGAACTGTACCCAGCACCAGAAAAAAATAAAAAATGTATAAATACAAATAAAATATAGAAATATACTCGTACATGCAAATATGATCTTCAAAATATGGTACATATGATATAATATGACTAAATATTTAAATTTACTATACATAAAAATATGTTCAATTATAAATCATTTATTTATCTGGTAGCCACTTTCATGTAGACAGCGCTCACTGTACCTTTGGAAAATTGAATTTTAAATAATTTTGTTAAAGTCACTTTAATTTCACACAATTTACAGAAAATTGTACTAAAATACTCCTCTCAAAATTCAGTTAGGTAACTCCGTAACCACGCACTTTCAGAAAAAATGTTTCAGCATGGTGGTACTCACTGATCCACTGCAGATTTAACATGGACTGAGGAGTTATTTTCAAAAGTATTGGCAACAGTGAGACATTGATTGATTTGAAATCTTGGTGGGTTGCCGTCAGCTGGAAGATAGGGCTCCCAAGTCTCATGGGCCTTATTTTGATGGCTTGGGTGCGTTGTTGTGATTGGCAAGCAGGAAGATGGTCTGCTTGTGTTGGTAGCTGTAGACTGGACGCAGCTTGTTCATTCTTTGAGACTGGATACTTGGTTTTTGATTCTAGCTGGGGTGGTGCCGCGTGGTCACGGCGTGCTTGGGATCCATGCGACAGTCACTTCTCTACTTTTCCTAATACATTTTAACGCTGGACCACCTCTGTAGCAGGCTGCGTGAGGTACGTTACAGTTATGGCAGACTGCATCTTTTCGTGGGTGATAGCAGTTGGCGGCATTGTGCTCTTCTCCTCAATGGACGCACCGTTACTTCTCCTTTCATCCTTGGGGGCGTAATGTCCGATTATTGAAATCTGCGGCAGAATAGCCTGACGTAGACGACGAATGGTTGGTGTCAGCGAGCGACGGCCATGCTGTGATTCAGGCGTGACGGTAGCACAAAATGCTAGTGCGAACGCCTACGACGATACGAAGGGATCAAGTTGGAGAGGAGAGAATTCCACTCGCCGCGGTGTTTGGAGGCAAAAGAATGCTCGGTGTTGGGTTAAAGAAGAAATAGATTGGCCATATTTTTGCATGACTTAATGAAAGTTATTGACGCAGGTCCACAAGTTGATGCAATTTTCTAGGATTTTCAGAAAGCTTTTGGCTCTGTACCACACAGCCGACTTTTAGCGAAGATTTGAGCATATTGTATATCCGATCAGATTTGCGAATGGATACGCGATTTTCTAACTGGTCGGTCACAATACGTCGTTGTTGCCGGGGAAGCCTCTTTGAAGCTAGATGTTACTTCAGGCTTTCCTCGAGGAAGTGTAAAAGGACTACTTCTTTTCCTAATTTTTATAAACTACCTCGGTGACAACGTTAATTTCAGGTTGTGTTTGTTTGCTGATGATGCACTTATCTACAGGGAAGTAAGGAGCTCTGACAATTGCATAGAAATTCAGCGTGACCTGGATGGTGCCATACGTGGCAGCTTATGCTTAACTGCAAAAAGAGCAAGGCAAAGCACATAAGTAACAAAAAGACTCCATTTGTTCACGAGTGCAAAGTTAATAATTAAGTTGTTGTCACGTTGGATTCCCTGCAGTATCTGGGCATACCAGTACAAAGTATTATGAAATGGGACTTCCATATACCTTCCGTCGTAGGCAAAGCTAATTCTAGATTATGATTCATAGGTTGTATTTTGAGAAGTTGTTTATTTATTTATTTATTTATTTATTTATCGTGTCCAGGATATAACAAGTTGAAATAACAAATATTAAACTATAAACACAATTAAATAGAATGTGACCAGAATTCCGCAATCTTGATGGCCTTCTCGTTTGCTCTGTAAAGGTCGTCGATATTGCAGGTTTCAGGGAGATTCTTGCATATCAGAAGATGTTGTGGGTTCTGAAGCTCACCACATTCACATAGATCGTTGTCACTAGTGTACCCCCATTTTTTAATATTATATTTACATCTGGACACTTCAGTTCTTAATCTGTTTAGAGCCTTCCAAATAGAATATGGCTGATTACATCCCGCAGCCGATGCCTCTTTGATGTTCCTCCATTGTTATTCAGGCAAAGAATTTTGCCATAGTTCTAGACGGCGTGCTCCAGTAGAAGATGTTATGGCTGTAGTTGATTGTACGAAGCTCTTCCTTGACTTCAGCCTTGTGGGTTGAGGTTCGTGTCCAAACAAAGGGTGTCTGGGGTCTGTTTCTTGTTTCCTCTTCTCCCTCTCTGCAGCTGTTTTCCTACGAATACAATTACACTATTCTGCAGCAATCTCCAGAGACAAATCTAGCAGCCCCACCAAATCCTTTATTTCATACCCAAAATGTAGGTCTCAAACTACATCACCATATTGAAATGAAGGACTGGCCCAAGTTTTGTACCCCACTTCCCATACTTCTCTGGAAGATTTCTAATTACTCTCTCCAAAAAGTGAAGGACTTTGAAACCTTTTCCCAGTACCTGGCTAATGTGTCATGCCAGTTAAGTTTGTTGTTAAATGTTACGCCAAGATATTTACATTTCAATTCTTCAACAAGCAATTCTTTCCCCATAACCTAACTTTTGATAGAAAACCGCCAACACAATTATTCATTACAATAATGAATGGCAATGGTTCCAATATGCTATCTTGTGCCATTTTCATCACCCATGATTTGGTATATTTTACTAATAGGAGCTGGTTTTAGGCAACCTGTTACAATGCGACCAGTATCATTCAATGCTATATCAACCTGCTTAGCATGTGCAGAGATTTGCCAAACTGGTGCTGAGTATTCTGCTGCAGAGAAACTAAGTTCCAGGGCAGATGTATGAAGCACATTTGGATGTGCTCCCCAGGAGGTACTTGTAAGTTTCCGGATGATGTTATTCCGGGCAGATACTTTAAGTTTCAGATCCTCACAATGGGTTTTGAATGTAAGAGATCGATCAAGCTTTACTCCTAGATATTTAGGTGTATCTCAGTGTAGTAGTTGTTGCCCCCTCCAGTTGATGTTCAACTTCCTTCTGGCTTCTCTGTTGCACAGACCTGTGTTTTTCCAGGTTTGGGCTTCAAGTGATTAGCATCATAATACTTAGCTATATCTTCAACAGCTGTTGTCAGCTTCACCTCCACCGCCTCAAAGGTTGTGCCTTGAGCTGCAACTGCTGTGTCATCAGCATAAATGAATGCTCTTGTTCCAGGAATAATTGGTTGATCATTTGTATATATGTTTTACAAGAGCGGGGCCAGCACACTACCCTGATGGAGTCCATTCGTCTGAGTTCTCCATTGACTCCTTTTACTGTGGAGGGTGACGTAAAACCTTCTGTTTTGTAGTAAACACTGGATGACTTGTGTAAGATGGTAGTCTTTTGTGATGGAATATACCTTACTTATCAAAATTTTGTGGTTGACTGTATCATACGCCACTGTGAGATCGATGAATGCCACACCTGAAACCTGTCCTCTTTCATACCCATCCTCTATATACTGTGCGAGGTTAAGAATTTGGCCGCAGCATGACCTACCATGTCGAAACCCATCCTGTTCCTTTATAAGCATTTTGTCAATGCACTCTGAGATACGATTGAGGATCAATCTCTCCAAGACTTTGTATAAATTACAAAGGAGTGAAACTGGTCGGAAGTTTTTTTGGATCTGTTGGTTCCTTTCCAGGCTTTAGCAGTGCCACAACTTTGGCTTTACGCCAGATCTTGGGGATCTGTAAGTTGGAGGTGCAGGCATTCATTAAATTCAAGATCCACTGCTTTGTAGCTGGGCCAAACATTTTAATTTGCTCTGTTCTCAGGTCATCTAAGCCTGCAGCTTTGTTAATCTTCAAAGACTGCAAGGTGGCTTCCAGTTCTATCAGTGTGAATGGATTCCCAAGATGGTCTTGCTCGTCAGAGTGCCTTTGGAGCTTTCTTTTTTCAGGTCTTCTTCTAGTCTTTCCATTCAGTAGCAGTTGGTGTGCTATTTGATTCGGACTAATTTTAAGGAGACTAGGTGGAGTGCTACTTGGATCACTATTGAGGTTTTTCAATAATTTCCAAGCCTTACGACTATTCTGTTTCATGTTTAAATCTGACATTAATTTGCACCATTTATCTCTTCTAGCAGTAGACACAGCGAGTAGGAGATCTTCACCTGTCTGTATGGTTTCTTCAGAAAAAGAATCTTCTTCGTAAAGGTGCCCGTATCTCTCAAGAAGAAACTTGGAGTCATTATCCACTCCAGCGACATAAGTTGTTCTACAGCCTCGAGGAATATGTTTCCGTGAGATGGCTTTAACTATTTCAATAAATTTGTCGTGTGTATTTGGAGATGGGTCGAGGTTTAGCACTTCCTCATCTAGTTCTTGAGAGAACTTTCCCCGTTGTGCTTGTTTGAAATTGAATCTTCTTTTAAACTGAACAGACTCTGGCTTCACTACTGCTTCAACAGTGCAGATAATTTGTCTATGTTGGGTACGTGGGATTGGCTCCATAACATTCTTCTTTGACTGTTTGGCAATGTGTTCACTGATAAAGATGTTATCTGGGTTGTATCCACCCTGTCATTTTCCACTATTAAAAGATGGTGGCAACTTTGGGTCATATATTAGCATTAGGCCCATACGTTCAACCCATTCTTCAAGGTCCTCTCCATTTTTATCAGTTTCCCTGTAGCCCCAGGATGTACTGTGGCAATTGAAGTCACCCATAACAATCTTTGTATGATGGGGGTGGAAGTTAGGTGGTTCTGTGAATTTAAATTCGGCATTTGGTGGCTTACACACTGATGTCACGGTGCATGATTTGATTTCGGTGGTCACTATCTCTATTTCGCCATCTGAGGTTACCCCTGTTGAAAGAATCTTTAGATCTGGTTTGGCGAAAACTGCACTGCCATACTTTTCACTTGGTCTCTCATTAATAATGTTCATTCCATTGATTTTTGGCCTTCTGTCATTTGGACCTCTATGTGTCTCTTGAACCAATAAAAAGTCACATGAGAAGTTGTAATGCTGACACATAAGAAATAGCGTACAGAACATTACTGTTAAGGAGTTTGGGATTGGTTGATACGTTAGAGAAAGTATAGAAGTGCCGCTCGATTTGTGACTGCTAGTTACAGTCTTTACGAAAGTGTCACAGAATTGATACACAGATTGGGGTGGTATTGTTTGGCAGACAGAAGACGTATTTTTCGTTTGAATTTATTGGAGAATACCCGAAATTGTTTAATTTACGACTGCAGCGAAATACTTCTTTCGCCAACCTTGAAATGTCTTGTTTTTTTTATGACAAGCAACATTGAGGCTCCCTGCATGAGATGCAATATTAGCTTCTTAAATATATTATGGATATTTTTAGTTCGCATGGACAGGCGTAAATTTACTTTACACATTCTAATTACAAAAGAACACAACTTTAATAATAAACAAGGAAATAAATTTATAAAAAAATACCGTAGAAAAATTACAGTTTTTCATGGCACAATTTATACATGGAGGACCTTATTCTATCGTTACACCAAAAATGAAACTCAGCCAAATGAGAAAACGAACGGAAACAAACACTTAGACAATGAACAAAACATCATCGACTAGGGAGAGAAAAATGTTTGTATAAAATTGTCACTTAACGTAATCGCAGGTGGACGTCGGTGGCCTTGAGGTTTCCTTCACGACGAAGAAATACTTATAATCCCAACTGACGCGCGTTCACTCGTGGAGGCACATGAAGCAACCACGACGCCAAACGATCCCGTGGGACAAGGCGGCCTCCACGTTCTTTAGTCCACACGCACACACACCACATGTGCGTACTCTCCGCGGTCCAACCCAGAAGTCCTCGCTTCAGCTTGTCCACTCGTACCCCCTCCCCCCTCCGGCATTCGGCAGCGCAGTCTCTACCTGCATCAAACAATGAAACGCCGCGCCGGCAGCTTGTCGGCAGACGGGAATTCACCACCTTCCACTAACTGGGCGTGCTCTGAAATGTGTTATAAATATCTGGATAAGCGACAAAACCAACGACGGTAGAGGCAGGACATTACAACCTATTTAGGTCGCAATCAAAGGAGGGATAGGATTAGAGAAATAAGATGCCGTACTGATGCCTTTATGTATTCTTTGTAACCTCGTTCTGTTCTGAATGCACAGAATTAGGACTGTAGCTTAGCACCCTTTGCCACCCACATTATTTGTGAATTGCAGAGTTTAGATGTATTGATTACCATGTGAGTGAGCGCGTCATGCCCTAGGAGAATAGAAACATTACGCTTAGTCACGCCTAGCACTATCTAGCGTGTGAGAGTAGGTTTGATTTGTGAAGAGCACGCACACAAACAAGTCAAGCAATTCGGCTCTGATGAAAGCCACAGCAGGAAGGCAGAAACGTCAGGTTTCAATTAATTGACGCGGCTCCACTCGGAGAGCCAAGATAATTCATTTAATGAAGTTTATTATTGTTTTTGGCCTGGAAAAGAATTTTTAAAAAAGAAAAGAAAAACGCAAAAACTTTGTTTCCTACTCTGCATGTCAGTTCACTTACAACTCGAAATGTATTGTATGGATTTAGATATGATTTGTACTGTTATGTAAAACTAGTTGGTGCCCACAACTCGGTTGATAGCTTTTAAGATTTTTGAAGGTTTTTATTTAATTTTCACGGAACCCTAAATATATCGTAGGTAAAAAGTAGCGTATATTTCTTGCTGCCAAATCAGCCATCTGCCGATGAAAGTCGCGTCAAAACTGATTCACACATATAGACACAATGAGTGATCAAATGAGCATGACCACCCATCAGTTCTGCTAAAACTAGGCGCCCCTGTGCCGGTGGATGCATGCAATGCGTGGAAAAGGGGTGGTGGTGAAGGAAACAGAGCAGGCGGTATGTCACGAAAGAAGCGCTTCGTTAGTGCCATCTCTCGTCAAAAGACATCGGCGGGGGTGTAACGAAATTGATAAGGAATATCGGTGGAGGAACTGTCGACAGCGACATCACGGGAGGAAGTTGCGTTATCGCAGAATAAGATGGCGTGTGTAGTAGTGCGGCTGTCCCCGTGAAGGCACGGTCGACGCTCTCGCTGTGAAGGAGACTAAGGCTTTCGAGTTATATAAAAAAAGTGGGAAACCCTAATGTTAGTACCTTGGCCTAAATAACATTTTATGTACGTAGACACTGTACAGTAGATTTAAGGAGCGGGTGTGACTAGGGACACCTTCCACATCTAACTCTCGGAACTTCACGAAAACATGTTTAGAATAACAAGCGATCATAAACAGACTATCAGCATTTTTCACGATACAGTGGCCATTTTGTTTTCATAACTGATAGTCGCAATGCGCCAGCCACGCGTCTACCGTGTTCTGAAGGTACCCATGGCTTTTGAAAGGAAGGGGATTTTAAATTACAAAGGGGATTTTATTTGCCAAATAGTTATCGAAGACTAACAGTAAGCTACAACTGCCTCTTATTTTCACCATTTTCATTTCGCATAAAGTTATCTGTAACGCTATTTAGCTGAAGAAAGAAGAATATTTAATTTAATTGCAATGGAGCGCACGTACCGGAGACAATTTCACTACAAACCCATCTTCCCCGTTTCCTGCACCCATCCAGACTAGATTTGCCCCCAACAAATTTAAACTTTAAATTCTTTTAAGGTTTTTTTTTAATAAATTATTCATCATTTCTCTTCGTAACTTATTCCAATCCTTGACATCCTTACATAGGAAAGAGAATCTTCCTACACCCTTGTGCCTCAAATCGAGGCCAGGTTGTGGTCATCGTAGTCTCTCCCTTCCATGCACTGCTTTTCATACCTAATCCAAGATCTTCCCATGCCTCATCGCCAGTATACATCCCCGCGACCCTCTTCACCCTCCTCCTGTCTTCCAATGAATGCCATTCCAGCTGTTTTATCATGTCTGTTACTGATTGCGTTCTGTGATAATTTCCATAAAGAAATCTAGCAGCCCTTTTTTGTACTGTCTCCAAATGCTGTATTTGATACTCAAAACGTGGGTCCCATACTACACTACCACATTTAAACAATGGTGTGTAGAAAGTTTTGTAACCAAATTCCTTTACTTCTCTATTACATCCCCTCGTAACTCTCTCCAAGTGCAAGAATTTTTAACCCTGCCCATTTAAGCTGATTATCAAATGTAATGCCATGATATTTAGATTTCAAGTCTTCAACAATAATTGTTTCCCAACTTATTGTCATAATAAACCTTTAGTGTTTTATTTGTGTATATATTAAGCTGACTATTCATTGCATTTATCTTGATCCGATGTTTCCCAGTCCACCTAGTTATCTTGTCCCTATCGCTCAGCAGCTATTTACAGTCCTCTACCGCTTCAAATAGCACTATGTCATCCGCAAACAATGTAATTTCTGATTCGATTTTGAGTCAAATAAACCGAAATGCTTTAGGAATGGATACCGCTTCAGCGTTACAGGTGGCGATACTTGTCCACCCGCACACTGCTAGCTGCAGCGGTGTAGCGAGTCTCTCTGGCGGGCTCTCCGTTGGAGACCTCTGTACTACCCCGCACTCATGCCGCTCACGTCTGCAATAAGCGCTGTGTGTGGCCGTATCGTTATTGGAGACTGGTGCCCCAGGCAGCGAGCGACGCCGACTACGTCTCGAATGTTTGACTCACTCACGAATGTTGAGTAAGGGAGCGTCCACAAACTACGTGGCTCCATCTAGGGGGTGGGGGCTGGAAAGCTACGCTGGGCTACGTGGGAGGGGTGGGGGGTTTCCAGGAGTGTTGACAAGCAGCACAAACTCTTCACTGTGTTGGAGTGCAGCTAGATAACTAGCTGCGAAAACAGTGTCATCTGCACACCTGATATTATTGATTATTTATCATGAGCCCAAAGTATTCTTTCCTAAACATTTTCCTGAAAATTATTTAGGAATAATTGATTAACAAGAGAGATAACCGATCCTGGTGGGTTAACGGTTAACGTTCTGGCCTCGCAATCGGCAGGACGCGGGTTTGAATCCCGGTCTGGGTACCCAGATTTGGGTTTTCCATGCTTTCCCCAAATCACTCCAAGCGAATGCCGGGATGCTTCCTACAAAAAGCCATGGCCGAATTCCTTCCCGTTCCTTGTACCCAGTTTAATCCCGCCTCTAATGACCTTAGCCATCGACTGGCATGGACCGGTATTACCATCGCATTTTTCCAGTTATCTGTTAAACCACAAGTACCAGACTCAATGTTTCAAGGTAAGGTACAATATCCCATCCTACTGTCTTTAAGACATGTGTAATAATATTATCAACAAAGGCCATTTTACGCTTTTTTGGATTCCTTAGTTCCTTCATGATATCTTCATATTTAATTTCAAATTTTCTAATCTGTTCACCTCCAACTGTGCGGATAGGCTCGTTTCCAGATATAACCCCTGAATTATTGTCCCTAATTGTCTCACTGAACCAGTTACTTAATAACTTTGCCTTTTTTAAATCTACAGTTACTTCTTTTCCATCTTTGTCTATAATTGTCTCAATACCCTTTCTTCCCCTCAGTTTCCTGATATAGCTATAGAAATTTCTAGATGCATCAGTCAGAGTTACCCCTCCACCAACGCTTCATAAACTCATCCTTAGCCAGTTTCTTTGACGTTATTAATTCCTTGTTTAGTTTTTTCAAGAATTCCCTACTGCCTTGTTTTTCCTCTGTTATGTTCTCGTCTCACCAATTTTTTTAACCTCCTCATCTCCCTGTTATAGTATGAAGGTTCTGTACTTCTCTTTATCCTCTGTTTTGAATTAATCATTTCTTCGCCCTTTTTTATTATTTCCATTAACTCTTCCCACTTTGTCTCTACTAAACTTGTGCCATTCTTCAATTTAATGAAATTTCCCCTGAAATAATTTTTCAGTTTCAAGATTTATGCCTTTTTATAACTGTATCTTTTTTCCCCCTTCAATTCTACGCATGTGGATACTTCTTAAAACTATGAGAGAAAAGAGCGCGTTAACTCAACCAACTAACTTTCTTACTGCGATGCCGGGATGGAGATGTCTTACCATCATTTTTAAAGATCCGACATCACATTGGAACAAGAAAAACAGGACGGATCCTACGGAAGACAGGTTTTATGCTTCTGCGCGAAAGAATGCGACACACGCGGACGGAGCTGGCTCACTTGGAAGGTAACTTATACAAATTACATCTATGGTTACCGCTCAACTCGAAGTTCGTGATTGGAATACGTTGGCTTCAGTTTCGTCCAACTGCGCGTTGCAAGTGCTGAATAATACTAGAGAGGCACAGATTTGAAAATTTCAAAAATTCAAGGCAGAACAACAACAACATACTCACATTCCGCAACTTGCCGATACAGTGGTGAATCTCACGGATGAAGAACTAGATAAAGCAACTATATCTTTGCGAACGAAAGGTCTTAATTTTGCCCCTGTACCCACATGCCTGCCAACTTAAGACATCATAGCGGGCGTTAAGAGTGCCATTGGGGGGTTAGAATCCGATCAGGCAAATAACATTCAGCAAGAGACAGCTCGCATTCTAGCATCATGCAAAACTGCCTCGCAGCAATCTGTCTAGGGAAGAAAGATAGGCCTTGCGGGTATTACGGCCACGTGATGATATTGCAGTTTTCCCAGCTGACAAGGGGTGTGCGACCGTAGTAATGAAAGCGCAGGACTACGATACTAAAATTAAGAAGTTGTTTTAAGAGAACACTTATGCAAAGTTAAGCAGGAACCCACTGCAGAAGATTAGGACAGAGGTAGCCCGAAGAGTTAACACCTCCAAAGCGATTGAGCAGGAGCACAAGATAAATCTAAAAAGAGGCAACTGCATGATGCCCAGGTTCTATGGATTGCCCACAGTGCACAAAAGAGAGGTTCCCTTACGTCCGATTGCGAGCGCGGTCAACTAACCTATACATCCACTTGCGCGGTATGTTGCCAGTAACTCAAACATCTTACCAGAGATATGAGATCAGCTGTAAAGAACTCAGCTCACTTTATACAAATTATTGACGCTCAAGTTGAAGGCGCGGCCATGGGCTCGCCACTTTCACCTGTAGCTGCCAGCATATTTATGGAAGCATTCAAAATGGAGGTCCTTAACCATGCGCGCCTAAAACCTAAAATATGGATCCGGTACGTTGATGACACCTTTGTCATCTGGCCTCACGGTAAGGAGAATTTGCAGGAGTTCCTACACCACCTGAATGGTGCCCACCCAAGAATTCACCATGGAAGTGGAAGAAAATGGACAACTGCCATTCCTCGATGTCCTGGTTCAGAAGCAAGGTGATGGACGTTTGGGTCATACGGTGTACCACAAGACGACCCACACCAATAGATATCTGCAGGCCATGTCGCACCATCACCCAGCAACGAAGAGAGGCGTATTAACATGACTGAAGAGCGAGGACAGTATGTGACTCGGATAGTCTGTAGGAAGATATGGAGACTCTTACAAAAATAATCCAAGCCAACGCCTATAGTGAATCGGACATCAGAAGGGTTTTCAAACATAAAAAAAAAACATGGAAGACGTCAACTTATCTCATGATACCAATGTACCAATAAAATTCGTCCGTCTTCCATACATACATGGCATCACTGACCGGATTGGGAAACTGTTTAAGCGGGTGGAGGTGTGAATCGTGTATAAAGCTCAGTGCAAACTTGGCCAGTCATTATCCAGAGGAAAAGACAGATTACACCCACACCAGCTTACGGGTGTTTACGAAATCCCCTGCAGCTGTGGCAGTGTATACATTGGAGAGACAGGTCGCACAGTGGCGGAGAGACTAAAAGAACATATCCGCCACTACAAATATAACAACAGCGACAAATCTGCCATCGTTCGCCATGGTATTAGCACCGGACATGAAATAAAATTTCAAGACACGAGGCTACTGTGGAGAGAAGACCAGTGGTGGCCTCGACGTGTGAAGAGGCAGCAGAAATCTTAAGGAATTCCAACAACATCAACGAAGATAGCGGCCTTTTCCTCTGCGATGCTTTTGGCGACTGTTGCTATGTGCATATAAAGATAAACAGTATCTCTGAAGCAGGCTGAAGTATAACAGCTGAAAGCTTAGATAATCCAATAAACGACGCGGCATGGCCCGTAAAGATATAAATCATGTTCAAAGACGGCCGCGTAAGTCTTAAGAATCATGAGTTTACTAGTTAGTTACTTCCTTACACTTTTGAAAATTTGACAATTTATGTTTCAATTTTACTTTCGTTATGATTTTGGATTACAAATTCAATTTCTTTTACCAAATTTATAGTCTTTCACACTTAAAATAGACCTTATTGCAGCTCCAAACAAAAAAAAAAAATCAAAATTTATCGTTCTAGTATTTCCAGTTCTGTCAATTACTGATCAATTATTTCTCCAAACTAAACATTATTTCTTCTTGTGCTGTAGACAGTAGAAATGCAATCCCAAAAGAATAATTGGATTTCTACTTGGCAACCGCGTGTCGCTAATCCTGAAGATCCCGAATCCAGCACTGCTGCGTTAGAAGATCAAGTCGTTTTGGATGGTATGTCACCCAGGTAATTACCATACATCATCCTGAAGTAGGGTCTAGAAATACGAGATACTACTGGCGTGTAATCTAGAGGTGACGCACATTCTCCTCTTTTATACACCCGTCAGCTCAGAAATTAGAAATATTACATCAAAAAATGTTCCGCTAGAGATATTATTGATTTATTAATTGCTTTTATTCAATGACATTATTACATTTCGATACATTCTCTCGTAGCGTCAAACAGCTCCTCTCGGCACAGGCCGCGCCCAAGCCTCTTGAGAAAACAGCCGCCCCGAACAGACAACCCACGCCAGACAGCTGTGCCGGTCATGCTCACATACTATTACTTAATATCACTGTCACATCACGGTTACTACACAAGCTAATATCTGTGGAACTCTATTTAAATCTTAATACAATTATTTATATTAATTATAATCAGAATATTATTAAATACACACTATAAATACAAATTTAATCATTTATAGAGAAATAGACAAAATTAAACTATTGTACAAAACGTCAGACGTAAATGTTACAGTGTAGCATAACAGAGCGGGTCAGAACGGCGGAAATGACTGAGAATCAATGTAGGATGGATGACTAGGGTCATCATTAGAGATTTTTATTCAAAGAGCATTGGTCGTGCGTGGGCGGCAGGGCCGGGGAAGGAGTCCCGATCTTTTTTAGGTAACATGCAAAATGTAAACTACGTGAAGAAGTACTGAACAGTTGCTAGTGCAGATGGTGTCACCGGTGTTTGGAGACAAAGCATGATGGGTCGAAGCTCCTGCCACGCCGCGTTCAGCCCGGCTTGGAGTGGCTGGCATTCCAGGACATCTGCATCTCCACGTGTACCTGCGTTATGAATATTACTAGTCTCAAAACCCGTCAAAAATGACGGGTTTAATGGAGTGTTCCTACAGTAAATTCATTTCTCTGTGGTTGCCTAAATAAATATAAGCTTTATACAATGCTCATAACCTTATTTTGTAATTTCTAAATATTTCGATTGTAGTTTACACAGATGGAACTTCTACTGAATGAATGATCTCAGAATTAGCTTATCAATTAAATTAAAAATAAATTAGGAATCCTAAAACCATATGCTATAGCGCATGGTATTGGTTTTATTCCTGGTCCAGGCCTTATTCAGCTCCATAAACACGGAACCACTTCCATCCGTATAATAATATTGTACATTCAGTAACTCGGAGCTTATGAAAGCAGCTTAAATTAATTATAAAACTAAAGTCATCGTGATTTATTCCGAAAAAAATGTTTCAGTTGTCTGGTACTATTTGCATTCGCCGTAACCTCAACTTCTACTAATATTGCTGTTCAAAATTAATAGATGCTGTTACCCGCTATGAATACATTCATTGTATTGCGATCTAAATTTGATCTGACTGAAATATTTACATGTGTTTCACATAGAGACATCAGTAATAAAAGCAAATAATAATTAATATATTAATTTAAACGCTTTACATACCTTTATTTTAAAATATCTTCACTGGATATAAAAATCTTGTGAGCCCGTCAAAAATGACGTGTTGAATGCAGTACTTTAGCAATTCGTTTCTTCGCTGACTAAGTACGATTTTCGTCAAATAATACTCAATATCTTGAAACTGACGCAATGTTGAAATTTGTTAGCTTACTATAACAACGGTATCGCTGTCCAGAGAGTATAAGAGAAACCTACATTGAGATAATTTTAGTTAAGAAAAAGCAAATAATAATAATAATGTCGATTTCAACGGAATTCATATTTTTCTTTGAGTGTTCTGACAGTTAATTAATTCGCGAATGCATAGCTAAGTATTTCTGTTTTTAAATAAAGTGCATAACCTCGAACATCTCCATTCGTTGTTTGCTGTGCAGCTGAGGCAAAAAGCGTGACGTCTTAGTCCGACGTCATAGTGTGACGTCATGGCGTGACAGGTGATCAAAACTTGCGTTTTACTAGTATAAAGATTATGCTTTTGTACGTAACAGAATTGTACTTTTAGAGATATTAGAAATAATATGTGTTATATGTTATTAAATATTATATAATAGTTAAATGTTATATAGTTAAATGTTAAGTTAAATGTTATATAGTAGTTTTTTATTTCTTGTTGTAATTTGAATTTTTTATTAGTTGTTCTGTTATTTTCTGGAAAGGTGATGAGGTAATTGTGTAAATGGAAATTACTTTGTACATCTTTCTGTGATAATTATCGTTACTGCTTAAAGGGCACGCAGTGGACTGGCTGTATAGTGGTCGGACCAGCAGGAACGGGAGACACAGAGCCATGTGATCAGGCTAGACGAGTATCAGTCCGCCTAACAAGTCTTTCCTCTGGTTTATTTTAATATGTGTACTGTTAGTAGTTGATCCTCTTCTGCAGTAATGCTAAAGATGTCTTCGCCTTTTATGAGGTATCTTTCTGATGCATAAGTAATATGGAACACCGATGGGTTTGTTTATTTTTATTTTTCACGGAACATGTTCCATTTCGTTCTCGGTGCCATCCTCAGCGGTTTGAAATAATAGAAAATATAGAACCACTGAGAATGAAGTGGATCACACCCGGTGGGGGGGGGGAGGGGGGAGGGGGTCCAATTGCAACTACACTGAAGCAGAATTAATTATTCAGAGAATCTGATGTACTAACTGTAGTGAAAGTATTAACATATTCGCCGGCTCGCGTACACTGGACTGCAGGTAAGCGGACGCGCCGTGACACTCGGGCACCACATTCGAGAAGACGCGGGTTCAAATCCCCGTTCAGCCATCCAGATTTTTGTTTTGAATGGTTCTTCCAAATCATCTAGGCCAGGGGTGGCTATATTACATGTCAACTTTATCTCTCCAAGGTGACATCAAACACTACAACAGCAAATTAAGTTGATTTTAAGCCAATATGATCACTTGCTTGATTTTGCGAGGATAGAGAGGCGACTATACTGGAGGGCAACCGAGCATTTAATTATGTCAAACAAAATAAAAAGTCGCATTAAAACAATTATACTTTTAATACTTCATTAAATATGTATGTTTGTATTTAGCGCTTTTCTCCTTCATAGAAATATTTAAGAACTTTTGGAAGAAATCCGAGCTTGAGGCCAGATAGAAAATTATATTTATGAAATTAGGCCCGGCTGCCAAAATCGTTGACCATCACTGCTCTAGGCGAATTCCGGGATGGTACCATTAGAAGGCCATTGCCGAATTCTTGCGCCCAGTCATTTCCAGCCTCTAATGACCACGAAATCGACGCGGGGTAAAGCCATAAGCAAAAATAAGTTGTTCCCCCCCACCCACCACTCGTTTACAGAGATTGCGGATACTGCTGACAAAGACACGAGACAAAAGCATGTCTGCGTCTAAAATTGCGAATGCTGCGCAGAAGCTTCAAGTCTTTCAGTATCCCCTTTATTGGAAGATATAACAAGTCAGGCGGAAATTTCAGCCATGCCTGCGTAGAGAGACGGAGAATTATTTTTTTTTGATTGACTGAGCGATAATTTTGACTATTTAAACTAATGTTTGACTTTGAGATTTTCTAAGGCCAACCAGAATATGAACTGATTTTCCTCCGGCACGGAATGTAATATCTGCGATATTCATACAGAAACGCAACGGTCTCATTCCCATGTCCTTAATAGTCACGGTGATAGTTAATTTCTTCCGCCGTAATTCTACCGCTCCACGAAGCATCCGCACGTAAAGCGAAAGTCCAGCACAGCCCGAACGTGGAGCACCGCCAAGGCAGAGTGAACAACATAACAGCTTGCGGGGACACCCATGTGAAATCGGCGCCCCTAACTGCCCGACTGCCACTAACCGACAGAAGGAAGTCACCAGTCGCACAGGCTTCCACATCGAGGAGACCAGTAACCGTCATAGGGAATAGGGCAGGCTTCCCCTCACCGTCACCACCTGGACTTCGACCCAAAGCTCCATCTCCGAACACGCAATGCGTGCGCGTTATCGGTTCATCTGGACGTTCCAGCCATTCCTGCTATAAACTTACAGTTAAGTAACACCATCAACTGTCATATCATTTTTGTTTATTCCTTAGTATTCCACGGGAGTACAGAACCTTGATTCCCTAATCATCTATGTGTGTTCTTAAAGGGAGAGCGGAACCGTGCTTCCCTAGACCATGTACCAACCTTAAGGTCGCTGATTAAACCTGCCTTCTATGCACTGTCAGTCAGTTCACCTGTCCTCTACCTTCTTTATCCCGATGAGTATCCGCTCGCTAGTAGAGACGCAAATGTAACTCTACCAAAAATACCAAATACGACGTAAACCCGTGTCCCTCAAATGCCACAGGAGCTGCACAGCTTTCTGTGGCACTCTGGGATGGGACGTAAAGTTATTTTTGTGTCAACTGTTGAGGTCTCGCATCGCATAAAAATTAGTATTAGAGTCAAGATAGTTTTTTATATTATTAGTACACGTAGGTAGACCCTTTGGGCTTATTGTCGCGGGTGACAAAAGTCCGTATTTAAGAATTAGATAAGTTAATCATTGCGAGCCATTCCCTACTAATTCTATACTGGTGTTGGAGGTTAATTCATTCTATTCGAAAGGCAGAACAACAATTAAAGGCAGAGGTGTGTGGACAGGAAAAAAGGACTAATTCAAAACCGCAAAACGATAAGAGAGTGCCAACTGGAATAACAAGAGGCATCACAGGCAGTACGCCATCCAGCAGTTTCAACATCATCACTTTTTTTTTTTTTTATCCTTTTTAAATCGCTGCCTTTTGGCATGTTGTGAAGTCCCGCTATATAGTGATTAGCATAACTTCCTTTTTAAGGTGGGTGGGCTTTGTGGTGCTCAATTTCATTGTTTCGTTTAATGGGAAAATCAGGCTTTGAACTTCGTTGAAGTTCTTATTTGCAACCCCTTCTGTTCTTTAAATATTTCGTTACATTGCCTCCATTATTATACCAAGTGGTACCCTGTATTTATGCCATCGTTTAGGCATACAGTTTTGTATCGATTGTTTAAGTTTCCCATTGTTCCGATTCTCTTAATTAACTGTTCTATTTTGTTGACTATTGCATTTTTTAGGGCAAAATAAATGTGGCTTCATGCAGTTCTATGATTCTGTTGCTGTAGGGAGCGTTAATTATGGCACGTAGAGATTTGTTTTGCAGTCGTTGTTTATGTAAAACATTGCTGGTAGATGCCATGCCCCAGACTTCGCATCCATATAGTAGAGCTGGAATGACAATGGATTAGTAAATTCTGAGTTTGGTTGCTTGCATAATTTCAGTGCTTTTTAGGATTGGGTACAGGTTTAAGAATATTGCGAGTCCTTTTCTCTTCTGTTCTATGATGTGTTGTTGGAATGAAAGCTTATTGTCAAGAATTATCCCAAGATACTTATATGTAGTTTGATGATGGAGAACACAGCAACCAGTCACATTCGTTGTAAATAGCTTTATTAGACCATTACCGGTTTCAAGCACAGATGCTCATCGTCAGATGGTTTGCATTTAATTCACATCTGTGGATGAAAGTTACAGCTTATTTGTGCGTCCTATAATGCCAAAAAATAATAGTTTTTGTTGAATAAGAGTAATTAATTACTTTGTGATGAAGGGTAATCTCTAATATTTTACTTACCTTAGGTTTCAATGTTCCCGGAAGCAAACTCATATCGGTGGTGAGAAAATGTTCTGAATCTTTGTGAAGGCACAGTTTCAAAAAATTCATTTTATAGGCACTGAAGGTATTGTTAACAGAAACTTCACGCGAGCACGCTGTAAATTTGCGTCTATATTCACAAGAAAAACAAAGCAAAGATAATCATATACAAAGAGTTTGCAACCACCAAAGATTTATAAGGTTGAATATTATAACTTAGGTAATTTAATAAAAACGACTAATGGTTATTAATTATACAACGACATCTATATTGATAGATGAAAGAGCTCAGATATTCGGAAATTAAGAGAGCTCTCCATAAGAAGGAAGGTTGAGGAACGTCTCAATAATGATGTGAAAAACATGTCTTGTAATTTACACACAGAAGAAAAAATTGAAAAACTAAATTAGATATTATTATCGGTTAAAGACGAACACCTGAAATCAGATTTGGCGAAAAGGAAGACATTGATGACAGATGAGATTTTGGACATGATGGAGAGAAGAAGGGTTGTAAAAAGTAAGCCCTATGAATATATAAACATCAATAAGATGATAAGAAATAAGATAAGAGAAGCTAAAGAAAAGAAAATACAGGTGAAATGTGCTGAAATAGAGGCTATACAGTTTAAATACGACAATTTCAACATTCACAGGAAAGTTAGAGAGGTAACAGGTAGATGTAGACCTAATACAGCGAATAAACTAGTGGACAATGAAGGAAACGTCATTTTTTATAATCAAGATATCAGAGATGCATGGAAGAGACACGTAGAACACCGATTCTCAGATAGCTGTCCGGAACCTCCACAGTTTGAATGTGAAACAGGTCCAAGAATTTTACTGACTGAAGTACAAGCTTCAATAAAAGGAATGACAGATGATGAAACTCCAGGACCTGACAAGATAAATGCAGAATTTTTAAACTGCTTGATGAAGATAGTACAAAGTGGTTGACCTCAGTGTTCAATGACATCTACAACTACTGTAGAATTACTCAAGATTGGCTCATATCAGAGTTTATTACACTACCAAAAAAAACCCAGAGCTAAGTTATGTAGTGACTACAGAACGATCAGCCGTATGAGCCACACATTAAAACTTTTTCTCAAGGTTATTCATCGAAGAATGTACGTATAAGCTCTGTGAAGAATATGTATCAGCTACACAGTTCGGATTCAGAAATGCAGTTGGAACACGAGAAACTATGTTCAGCATCCAAGTTCTATTTCAACGCAGCAGAGATATAAATTGTGATGTCTATGCTTGTTTTATAGATTATCAGGAGGCCTTTGACAGGGTAAAGCAATAAAAAATGATAGAAATTTTTAAATTGTGTTGGACAACAAAGATCTGAGAATTATTGTTAACCTGTACTGGAACCAGTCTGCTCATGTGAGACTGAACGGAGAAAATACGAAAGAAGTAAAAATTCTTCGTCGTGTAAGACAAGTTTATACCCTGTCCCCCTTATTATTTAATATCTACTCAGAGTATACCTGTAGGGAAGGAATTAGCAAAACCAGTATTTAATAATTATCGTTACAGTTTTACGCTACTCAGTTGTAGTAAAATGTATAACTGAGCTCTCGTGTTTTTTTTTTTTTTTTTTTTTTTTTTTTTTTTTTTTTTTTCTGTCTCGCTTTAATGCAATCCCTTTAATTACAACTTTTGCGATAGGTTTTAGGATCTGAATTTATTTAATGTGTTATTGAAATGTAGGAGAGGGTTGATGAACAACCCCGCCATTATGAATCGTCAATGGGTGGAGCTTAATTCCTGTTTTATTTCATGCATTGACTTAAGGAAATGAATAATCTGAAATATAAATGGCTCTGAATGAAATATCTCCCAATGAGATAGCCAAAAGGCCAGATTGTGCGAAAATGACTGTGCTGGCCACATTTAATGCAAAGACTGTACGAGTATTTGTAGAAGATTAATGATTAAGAATTCTTTATGAAGTCGGAATATCCTGGGAATGGATATTCCATACGAGACGTTCAAGGAAAGGTTGCGCGATCAACGCTGTGTGTAAACAGCCCTACTTCTTCATGATTTTCCTACCACACATCACTTGCAGAGTGTAACAGAGATAAACTATAAATCTTTACAATAAATTACAGTGTGGCTCTTGATAGTGCTATCTTCATCTATCAGCTTACACATAATTTTTACTTAACAACATAGTAGTTTTTCTATTACCAAAACATTATGCAAAATAAGTCTCAATATTTCTGTGTGTTATCTTTTGATTTTTATCTTGAGACAAGGGTTTTCAAAAATTTAGAAACTGATAGATTTTTGCTTAGAATAAATGAAACGTAGGATATTTATAAAACCACTCCTCTTTCTCATAGTCCTTAAGGATGTTATGACGTCTATATACTGGCTATCGATCTTCTATAACTATTAGGAAACAAACTTTTTGCTTTACACTTTGGCTAAATGAATGATCGCGAAGAATTTATACTTTAAGTCAGGATTGTCACAAATTTCAGTACCCATAAAATGATTGTTTTCTTTAGTGTCACTTCAGCATACAATGAGTTAGTATGTCAATACATACAGATACCTGTAGTCTTGATTGTGTTACTGTTCAGCAAACAAATAGGCAAAGTTCATCAGTGGCATTAGACAGTAGTCAATTCACATTCACAATCCAGCCATAAAAATTTCGGTTTAAATAAATAAATAAAAATCCCGGAAATGCTCAAGGGAATGGGGAATTGCTACTTCTCAACGACCGTGGCCCAATTCGTTTACGTTTCTAGAAAAGTACTCTCTTCCCGGCCTTTGCAATAATAAAGTCTTTACAGAAGAATAACAAGGAATTTGGATTGCTCAACAGATATAGACAGAAATCTGCAATTTTAACTTCTCAATAGGTGTATAATACGTTTTTACTGTCCCAGTGTATGGGCAACGCAAGAAAAACATAACGCTTCATTTAACCACTTTTGCCCGCGGCCTGACTCGAACCACGGAACCGCCATACAACGCACTAGCTTCCGGAATCAGCATCCCCGAACCTGAGCCAATTACAGCTCTGTAGCGTCAGGCCTACCAGAGACCTAAGCTGAGGGAGCAACAACGCATAAACGGCCTTGCATTATCTTTCCACGTTCCTCGAATTTACTGCTTATTTCTTGGAATTTTAAATTTGGGAAATAAATTTGAAGAAACAGTGCATCAATGGTGATATACGTCAGAAAAATTTGTAAAATTTCTGCACTGCTTTGTTAACGTATATTCTTTTTGTGCTACGGTTAACGATTTTTCTCCTTAACGCAAACCGAATTTTTTACGGACACCCGGAGATAGCGATAGGACAGGGAAGATAACTCCATGCCACGAATAATGCCCAGTTGGGGTTATGCATCAATTATATCATTAGCTATCACTAGTCGGAGCAGCATGTTTTTAAATACGGAAGCTTTTAATTGTCCTTTAATGAGAGTTTCTTTCGTAAGAACAGCCACTCTCCTTTTCATTTCTTATTTGCTTGCCAATTGCACAGGATACAAAATATCGTTGTCGAACAAGAAGGACATTAGCTAAAAATACCGTTTTAGCACAATAGGCACATTAATTTGATTTAGTTCCTTGTGTATGTTTAAACAGCTATCATTATGTATCACATCAATGCTCAATCACCCGACTTTGTCATCAGCACTAGAAAAAATGGGTAATGTTGAGTGACATAAATCTTTACGGTGAAGTTAAATTTATGGGAAAAACTGTCTTTCAATTCCTACTCAGACATGTTGCGTTGACAGTGTCTTACGTCAGCCAGAACCTTAATGTTGTGGTTCTTTTCCATTGTTCCACACTTAGTATGTTCAAGAAACGACAGTACTAAAACAATTGCTTTTGCAGGCAAGCATATTTACAAGACCACTGCCAAAATTATTAAATCTGAAATCTTGTTACGTGTTATATAATTGACAGAACTCTTAGATATGTCTCCACTGTTTCCAAAATTAAAAATACAAAGCAAACGTTGAATATTAATGTAAATTTCTAGTCAATTTAAGTTGTTGTAGACGGATATAAAATCTGCATTTTGTTGTTATCCAGTACTTGTTAAAACCAGCATTTTGTTTGAGATTGGTAACTTTCGTGTTATGTGTGAACACTTAATAACTGTAAAATGTCTTTAAAAAGGTAAAAAGAAACGCATCGATGTTTCTATGGCTCTTTTATTGCAGAAATGTAATCCCTATTTCGGTTTATGAAAGAAAAAGCGTAATTCCATTCCGGTTCGCAGAGGCCGCTGCAGCCCGCGGCCTGCTCGGGTTGCACGTGCACGTGTCAGCGTTCCTAACCGTCACCATCTACATACAAGCCCGGTGTCTACCTCACAAATCCGTTCTCACGTCAAGACTGTTGAGAGGGTAGCCATTTCTAAGCTGTTGTGCGTGCGAAGTGAGGGTTGTTTTTTCGAAGTTTAACTGTTTTTTACGTTAGATATCAGTGAATTGTTGTTCTGAACATGTTGCATTCCAAGATTCAATGAAAATTATCTAAATGGACCGAAAGTTCGGCTGTTTTCGTTATCTAGAGAGGATGAATTAAGCCAGTGATGGATAACAGCAATACACAGAAACTTTACACCAACGGTTCATTCAAAAGTAATTGTCTTTCTGGTATAAATTGCTTACGGTATTCACGCTGCGTTCAAATACTCCTCAGTCTTCGTCTTCCCGACGTTTCGACCAAAGCTTAGGTCTTCTTCAGGTGCAGTCTACCGAATCTGCTATAGACTTGGATCTGCTGGAGACTGGCGTGGTTAGTTGTTTACGTAGTTGTTAGGTCAGTCTCCAGCAGATCAAAATCTGTAGCAGATTCGTTTGATGACCTCTAAAAAGACCTAAGCTTTGGTCGAAACGTCGGGAAGACGAAAAGGAGGAGTATTTCAACGCAGAGTGAATCCCGTAGCAATTTATATTTATATGACGGCTGCGAAAACAACAAAATCTTTTATGATTGTCTTTAGATAGATAGATAGATAGATATGTTCACTTTGATCCCATGTGAGAATAATCTCGGGGATGTTTAACAGTATATACACTTGTTAGTAATGTCAATATTACTATATAATTGATAATATTATTATATATTGACAACAAGTTAGTTACGACCCATTAGTATAACCAATTTTTCCTGTAATCTGCAAATACAATCCCAAGTTCATTAATACTTATTATGTGGAACAGTGTATACACTTGTTACCAGCATCTAACAACCAGTTATTTTCTTACCAACCAGTTACCACAACTCATAAGCAGTTAATTACTTAAAAACCTGTTAGTATCATAATTTTTCACAGCAGTTTTTGAGTGCATGCTATCCCATGTTAGTTACTAAATACTAGCCACAAAGCCCGTCAAAATTGACGGGTTTGGAGTATTCTGGCAATTAATTTCTTTTTAGTTGCTTACCTAAACAGAATTGTTTTGAAATAAAGCTCAATGTGCTGTAATTTCTCATCCCTTGTGATGTAGCAAACGTTTCAGTTGTCAACTTGATGCAGGTCGCATTTCAGTCAAACCACAATCTTCGCTAATAATGCGATGAAGATCGATGTGATAACGGATGACATAAATTACATAGCCTACAGTTGAAATAATGACCACAGTGAAAACGAAGGATACTAAATTAAATCATAACAACTTCAGTATTCTGGCAAATCATTTCTTAGCAATCGCTTAAATAAACACAAAAATAAATCATAATATAATTCCTATTGCCTTGCGCAATAACAAAATGTTTCTGTTGCTATCCTGGTCCAGGTTGCATTTCAATCTAACAACAGGCAGTTCAATCATTACCGTGGTGCCACAATCTGATGATGAATTCTTGTAGAACTCGACGAAATAAATCGAAAATAAAGAATAAAATTTTTTGATATCTTTCTTGGTTTTCGAGATATAGCATGTTGAAAATCAATTATAACTGTGATTTTGGTGAAGTTTCTCTGGTCCAGGACGTATTTCAACCTAACAACCACCAGGAAGAAAATAAAACACATATAGTGCATTTCCACCGTGTAGATATAGCGGTTTTGGTAATTTGTTTTTTGTGGTCCAGGCCAGATTTCACCCAAACCACCTAAATTTTGAGATACAATATCTCGAGAACTAAGCGAGATATGGAAAGAAAATGTATTATTTGTTTTCGATTTGTCTCTTGGAGTTACATACGATATCATCATCAAATTTGGCAATGTCGAAATTTTTCTTCTGTTCCAGGCCGCATTTCAACCTAACCACGTCAATTTTGAGATACAATATCTCGAGAATTAAGTA
The DNA here is from genome assembly GCA_031002005.1 of Vandiemenella viatica. Classification (NCBI taxonomy): domain Eukaryota; kingdom Metazoa; phylum Arthropoda; class Insecta; order Orthoptera; family Morabidae; genus Vandiemenella; species Vandiemenella viatica. The sequence goes on along the minus strand of JARYHS010009186.1, from coordinate 3,861,373 downwards.
AGATATCAAAACATTTTATTCTCTACTTTCAGTTTTTTTCGTCGAGTTACATAAGAATCCATCAACAAATTGCGGCTTCACGGTTATCGTAGAATCCCATAACCACGTACAGTACTACGCTAAAACATGGAGGAAATATTTCCTTCCTCCATGTGCTAAACATGCCGCCAGAGAAACAATACTTACTTTACACGCATATTAATACATATACTTATCACATTTCAATGGTCACATTGCATCGCGGAATAAACCAAATAAAAAATCTATAAGGGTTCTTCAATCTTGATTTTTAATATTCGTTATTCAGAATTATACTAACACATTTGAATAGCTGACACCGTTACATGCGGCTGAAATAAGGTATCAGTAAAACCAAAGTAAATTAAAAATAAATCTTAACAGCTTACGTCATTCCAACGTAATATTAGTTTTAATGGGTGGAAGGTGATATTTTCCACCGGCCGGAAACTGGTACTGCCCTGTTGAAATTTGTATCAATTGCTTCGTTATAATGGCATCTTCTTCACATTTGCACCCTCCTTTTTTCCGAAACGTCGCCATGAATTAAATTAAAAATTCTGAAACGTAAGATGCTCCGCAACCGAAAAATGTTAGCAATACTTGCGTTAGAACGTAGTAATGAATTAAGTAACAGAAAAAAAATTACTAAAAAAACACATGCCCTCTGCTGTAACTTCAAGTGCCAATAATTATTGTAATAACAATCTATCAAAACTGCCGCTAGCATTGCGAAAATTAACTTACATATTATTATTATTATTATTATTATTACTCCGCGATTCACTATAAGTGTGTGGCGGAGGGTGCATAGCACCTATCGAGAAGGGTTATGGTTTGGAAGGGTTATAAGGGATATGGCAGGAGGCGCCCATGGGCTATTGTGAGGAACCATCCCCGCATTCGCGTGGAGTGATCTGGGAAAACCATGGAAAACCCAGATCAGGATGGCTGGAGTGCTTTATCGAAAGCTACTCCTGTCGGATTTTAAGTTTACTCGCCCGGTAAATCCTTTCTATTCCATTCCCTAATCGCTCGTGGGAAAAATGAGTACAGAAATGAATCGGTTCTGGCCCTGATTTCTCTTATCTTATTTTCACGGTCATTTCGAGATATGAATGTTGCTGGTAGCAATATTTGCTGACTGTCATTCCGAAATACATCTGTCGTGAATTTTTCAATTAGCTTCCGTCGAGAGCAACGCCTTCGGTGTTCCAGGTCTTCCCAACCTAACTCCTTCAACATCGCACTTACGCTTTCCCTCCAACTATATATACCTGTCACGAATCGGGCGGCTCTTCTTTGGACCTTCTCTAAAGCCTCCATTAACCCCTTTTGATGGGGACCCCATACAGAACAACAATACTCTAAGTGAGGACGTACTAGTGACTTGTATACAATCGATTTAACTTCCTGAGTGCATTGATTTAAATTACGACCTAGAAATCGGAGTATACGATTTGCTTTCCCCATTACATTCTCAATATGCTCATTCCACGACAAATTATTACGAATTGTTACCCCTAGGTATTTAGCGGAATCTACCGTTCTAAGGACAGTGTCATTAATCGTATATTCATAATTAAATGGTGTCACCTTTTTACTCACACGCATGACTTGGCACTTTTTAGCGTTTAACTCCAACTGCCAATCTTTACACCACGCAATTATTTTCGTAATATCGTCTTGTAACAAAGCGCAGTCGTCCAGGGTTTTGATTTCGCGATAAATTATAGCATCATCGGCAAATAATCTTTTCATTCCCCCTATTATGTCGCATAGATCATTGATGTATATGAGAAACAACAGAGGCCCTAACACGCTTCCCTGGGGAACTCCAGACCCCACTTCAGTAAGTGATGAACGCTCACCGTCGAGAACTACACACTGTGTTCTGCCCTTCAGGAAGTCTGCAACCCAGTCGCATATTTGTCTAGATATGCCGTAACCGCGAAGTTTCCTAAGTAACCTAGTGTGAGGCACAGTGTCGAAAGCTTTTTTAAAGTCTAATAGAACCAAATCAACCTGGGATTGCTCATCTATAATTCGGCACAAGTCGTGAATTAGAAGTGCAAGTTGTGTTTCGCAGCATCGGCCTTTTCTGAATCCATGTTGATTTGCATTTAAAAGCTCACCTTCATCCAAGAACCGCATGACATTCGAATAGATGATATGTTCTAAAATCCTGCAAAACATTGAAGTTAACGAGATCGGCCTATAATTCTGAGGATCATTAACATTCCCATTTTTAAACACTGGAGTTACGATAGCGGTCTTCCATTCAGCTGGTATTTTTCCTTGATCCAGAGAGACGGTATACAATTTCGTCAAATACGGTGCAATTTCCTTTGCGTATCTTGAGTAGAATCTTGTAGGAATACCGTCTGGTCCGGGAGCCTTATTGGTTTTTACATTCATAAGCAGTTTAGTTATTCCCTCGACATCAAGAACGAGATCATTCATAATTTTGTCGGTACGATTGTCAAATATCGGTATCTCCTCCGAGTTTTCTATCGTGAAAGCCTTTTTAAATATATCATTCAAAATTTCTGCTTTCTCTACGCTTGTTTCTGATAATTCACCATTTTCTTTAATCAGCGACGGCATAACCTTACGAGAGCCTCTTATTACTTTGATATACGACCAGAACTTTTTTGGATTAGTAATCAGATCTTCGGATAAATTCCTGGCTTGGAATTCTTTAAACGCATCGCGCATTGCCTTACGCACTTCCGCACGCAACTGGACTAATTTAGCACGATTAGATGAGTCCCCCGATTTTTTCACCGCGGCATGTAAACGCCTTTGCCTCCTGAGCAAACGTTTCACTTCCCTATTGAACCAAGGGAAGTTATTACTGACCTTAATACACTTCTTAGGAAACAAACTTGTTTAAACCGGTCCATATTAGTTCTTTTAAATTAAACCAAAGTTCCTCAACATTTGTATTTAGCGTGTACGTTTCAAAATTCTTCGCAAAATGGTCAACCATACCCGCATCGTTTGCCTTATCGAAGCAAAACACGAGTTTCTCTTTGTCATGCTTCAGACTCAGACTGGAGTTTAACGTTACCACAACCGCCTTGTGATCACTTATACCGTCTTCTATACAAACTTTATCTACAATATCAGGATTGCTAATTAGAAAAAGATCCAGAATGGACGAGGAATCTTTGTGGCACCGTGTTGGCTCTTCGACCATCTGTTCAAGAGATCTTTCTGCAAATGATTCTAGGAACGTTTCGGTTATTAACCTATCTCTTCCACCCAACCTGAACGTGTATGTGTCCCACCTAACCGACGGTAGGTTAAAGTCACCACCCACGATCAATATATGTCCTTGAAATTTTTTGTAAATGTTATTAAGCGACTCCCTGAAGTATTCCGCGTTAGCTAAATCAGAATCCGGAGGTCGATAAAATGACCCGAGTATGAACTTTAAACTTTTGCCAATTTTTACCTTGACCCATATTAACTCGCAAAAATTTTCCGTTTCAGTTACGACAGAGCAATTAACGGTTTTACTTACGGCCACGAACACACCCCCGCCCATTGAGACAGTTCTGTCCTTCCGAAAAACATTGAAATGAGGGCCAAATACTTCGCTAGATTCAACTTCAGGCGTCAACCAGCTCTCGGTTCCAAGTATTATATCGACATCATTAGTCGCAACTGAGGCGTGAAAATCCGCTACTTTCCCTCTAATACTCCGACAATTTAGTACCATTATCCTTAGCTGCTTCGTATTGTTATTTGTGGAGTCTAAAATAGCATTTTTCATACTCGCACTCTGACGGTAAACGGGTGAAGTAATTGGAGCTGTAATATTAAAATTATTCGCGCCATCCCTACCGGGACCAGGTTCTATGTTATCAGCACATCCTCTTCGATGAAATGAAGGATCCTCGGGCCTCACGCTGTTCCTAAAAAATAATTCATATCAAGGCGGTTCCAAATTTTAGCAGCCACCTTGGACGCCATTCTAGGTGTGTAGTGGACGCCCGACCTGTCAAATGCGTCCCAGCTGGCAGCTATCATCGGACGAAGGTCGACGAAGCCCCAGTTGTTTTTGCGACACAGCTCCTGCAAATTACTATTTAAATTAAAGATCTTCCACCACACAGCCTCCCCACAATCGACACGCGGCACCACACTGCAAATTGAGAACTGTAATGAAACTGAATTTTCCCGGGCGGCTTCATACGCCTTTCGGCCCAACTTGTCCATGGATTTAACTATATCTGGAACAGAAACACGACACGAGTCATTAGTGCCGACGTGCGCAGCTACTCTTAACTGACGGCAGTTCGATTCCCTAATCGCTTTTGGAATGGCCTCGATGACATATATGTGATATCAACGAATACTTCTACATAAACTAATATTAAATAAATCTAAGCAACTAATAAGTATGTTCAGTCAGTTAATTTATTCGTGGATGCCTAGAAATGTTATTAAATAACGTGGATATTTCTCTGCAGTTGTTTAACTAATCAGAATTGTTACAAAATGAAGCTCATTGTAATTTATCGTTCATTGTGCTGTAGCAAAAAGCTTCAGTTGTCATCTTGGTCCAGGTTGCATTTTAGCATAACCATAATATCCGCTAAAATTTCTGATAGAAAAGCAAAGCTTCAATCACACGCAATTTAATACATTCCATGCATCGCGATATAAACTTGATCCCAAATCTTCACAGGTTCTGACACATTTCTTTCTTAATTGCTACCTATGATGAAGATCGATATTTTAACGGCTAAGAAAGCTTACATCTGCCGAAATAATGACTCCAGCAAGAACGAAGGATGCTATAACAACTTAAGCTATGCCATGTAATATTTCATTGTGGTTTAGGCCGTATATATCGCTAACAATTTGCAACTTCTTTCATTTGAACCATGTAATGTTTCAGTAAAAAAACTGATAATTAATATGCCAATTTAAACACAAATAATTTCAGTAATAGGACACAGTTCAAATTTTGAAAAAAAAACTAAATTATTCATGCCCTCTGCGTTAACGTCAAATGAAACTTGTAATTCTAATCCATGCTAGTTATACTCTAACCAAACATTTAGCAGCACTGATGCTCGAAATAAAAAGCTTTTATCTTACAATATCTATGGACAAAGAATGTAAGGAATACTTGAATATATCAAAAGAATATTACGTAAATATAAGCATCTAATGATTGAAATATAGATTTTAACGCAATACATACTTTTATTTCAGTATTCTGTGAGTTAATTTAATCACTGTTGCTTGGAAATGATATTAAATAACGCGCACTCCCACTAATAATATCGTAAAGCGTGACGTCATAGGCAACATCATAGCTTGACGTCACCGCGTGACATGACGTAGGTGCGACACCGCTACATCTTGTCTATTATACTAATAGATGAGTGAAATTTTGTAAACAGTGTAATTACTTCATTTGTCAAAAGTTTCAACAGAAAGAAAAACCATATATCATTTTAAAAATTGTGGACAACTTTGTCACCTTCCCCTTCCATACACCATATATACTATTTTATCAGTCATTCTTAGTTACCAAATTCCAAGAAGAAAATTCTTTCACAGAGTAAAATGGATTCTGAAGCAGAAACTCCTTCAGTTTGGACTTAAAGTAGTTGGGTTTATGTAGATAACATTTAATTTCTGTTGGTAAGACATTGAATAAGGAAGCTTCAGTAAATGTTAACCCTTTCTGTACAATTGGCAGTGATTTGTAATCCTTGTGAATATTATATTTATTCCTAGTATTATGGCTATGTATGTCAGCATTAAGATTGAAGTGTTCAGGATTTTCCACTACAAATGATAGTACGGAGTATGCATACTGTGCTGGTATTGTTAGTACACCCAGGTTTTTAAATAGATTTCTGCACGACGTCTGTGGGCTTACTCCACAAATAGTTATTATAGCACGTTTTTCCAATTTAAATACCCTCTGTGCTTGTGACGAGTTTCCCCAGAATGAGATGCCATAAGTGAGCAGGGAATGAAAATATGCAAAATATACTAACTTTCTGGTTTCTATATTAGCTATTCTAGATATTACCCTCAGTTAAAATGTTGCAGATTTCAGTTTTTTAAGAATTTGTTGAAAATGCTGTTTCCAGTTCAATTTGTTATCTAAACATACACCCAGGAATTTTGTGAAATTACTTTCATTGATTGCTTTTCCTTCTGATATCACATTATAGCTGTCCTTTGTTTTATTTTTTGTAACAAACTGAAGTAACTGTGTCTTTTCTACATTAAGTATTAGTTTGTTGGCATTAAACCACCTGTTAATTTTCTTTATAGCATCATTTGATGTGTTTTGGAGGTTTTGTGCTGATGGGTCTTTCAGCGATATGCTGGTATCATCTGCAAAGAGCACCATGTGTTCATTATCACCTAGTATATGTGGGAGATCATTTATATAGATTAAGAAAAGCAGAGGGCCAAGAATTGAACCCTGAGGCACACCACATTTAACTATACCCCATTCTGAGTTTATAACAATTCCTGTTTTAGCATCTTTCAGTGATACACATTGCTTTCTATTTTGCAGGTATGATTTAAACCAAAGTCCTTGCTTACCACTAACTCCATAGTCGTCTAATTTACCTAGTAGAATCTCATGATCAACACAGTCAAAAGCCTTAGCAAGATCACAGAATATACCTAGGGAATTTAATTTTTTATGCATTGATTGCAGTATGATTTTTACAAAAGCAAAAATTGTTGAATCTGTTGAAACGCCTTGTCTAAAACCAAACTGTACTTTACTGAGTAGGTCATTCTTTTGTAGATGTGCATACACCCTTCTCTACATTGCTTTTTCAAAGATTTTTGAAAACGCTGGTAGAAGTGAAATGGGTCTGTAATTCTCAATCTTTGAGGTATCACCCTTTTTATAAAGCGGTTTGATTATTGACTTCTTGAGTGAGTCAGGGAAAACACCTTCTTCAAAAGAACTATTACAAATATGACTAATAACTCTACTAATGCTGTGTTACATTATTTCTCTACATGGGTTTAAACCTCATCATAACCAAATGACTTTTTATTTTTGAGGGATTTAATAATTTTTTCAATTTCATTTTGACTGGTGGGAAATAGAGACAAAGGTGCTGTTTTTGGTGACAAGGATTTAATTATTGCTATAGCATCCATATTCCCAATATATTTTCCTTTTATTTTTTCAGCAACTGTAGAGAAGTAGTTATTGAAAGCACTTCCTACATAAGAGGGGTCACTGACAAGTTTATCATTGACGCTTATAGATATAGGTTTATGTTCAAGGGATGATACAGTTGTTTCTCTTTTAATAATGTTCCAAACACTTTTTATCTTATTATCTGGACTGCTAATCTCATCGTTTATGGCCAAACGTTTAGCTTCTTTTATTACTTTGGTTAAAATTCTACAGTAAGTTTTGTAATGTTGTCTGAGAATCATATTATCAGTAATCCTAACTTTTACTTACAATTCCCTTTTAAGTCTGCAAGATGTTTTAATACCAACTGTAACCCATTTTGTTTTACTCGTTTTTGATCAATTGGAGCTAGTTTTGTAGGGAGACACATTTCGTAAATTTCCAAAAACCTTTGGTGAAAGTAATTGAATTTATTGTTTACCCCTTTTAATTTATAAACAGTGCTCCAGTCCTCATTGAGAAGTTCATCATTTAATGTTTTTATTGAATTGTTCTTTAATGGCCTAACTCTGACAAATCCTTTCTTTTTGTTTTTTTTCATTTCCCACAGCATTCAAAGTAATTATTTGAGCATTATGGTCTGACAAACCATTTTCCATTGGAATTGTTCCATGTATTTCTAATTTATTGTGCTCTACAAAAATGTTATCAATAATGGTACTACTATCTTTTTGTGTTCTAGTTGGGAAATTTACAGTTTGATAGAGATTGAATGATCTAAGCATTCCTAGAAGATAATCTGGCGGTTACATTCTACAGCAAAATTTATGTTGAAGTCTCCACAGAGGATAATTTTCATTTTAGTTCGTGATAAATTTATTAGAACCGCTTCAAGTTTATTACAAAATTTACTGAAGTCTCCTGTGGGAGCCCTATAAACTGTCAGCACTATAAGATATTTGTTTTATAATTCTAACTGTATTGCACAACATTCAAAATCTTGTTCTGTACAGTATTTACTTACATCTAACGATTTTGTCTCAGTATTTTCTCTTACATATATTGCTGCACCACCCATTCTCATCTCTGACCTGCAATAACATGAATCTAATCTATATCCAATAAAACGAAGGAAACATATTTAAGAATTCTTCAGATGATATTCTGTCAGACATAAGATATTTATTTTAAGATTCAATGACTTTTGGGTTTCTTCTATAGATATTATCAACTCATCAAGTTTGCTTGAGATACCCCCTAATGTTCTGATGGAACAAAGCTATTTTAGACTGACATTCTTTTTTTTTTGACTGTAATATCATTATGTACATTTATTAAATAACTCTTCCTACTCTTGATATTTGGCCTAAAAAAGACAGAGTCCTACCACCAATTACCACTGGGTTGGGGTTCACATCCAACCTGCTTCGCCTGATGCTACTGGCAATCAGTTGCGTTAGCTTCTGCTTGCCCCAAACATTCAGGTGGAGTCCATGGGAGGTATGGTCACTCCGTGTTATGCAAGAAACATCTGTCGCACCAATGTGTGTTCGGTCAGCCTGACACAATGCACGCTTCAGATCTGCCTGTGTACGCTGTACATGACCACGCATCCAGGGTTGATCATAACGCTTGAAGAGGTCAACAAAACCAACATTGGTGTGAGTGGTGTGTTTAGCAATGTTGTCAATGTCTGTTTCAACACAATAACTGAGATTTCTGGACAGACTATTTCCAGGACCCCCAACTATAATTATATGATCCTCTTTAATAAAATCTTTCCCCAGGTTTGAAATTTCATCCACAACATTGCCAAGTTCCGCATTAGGCTTAAATATACTACACACCTCAACATCAGAGCCCAGGCTTAACTGTAACATTGCACTTAATCCCCTACCGTGACTACTTCCAAGCAATAACACCTTCTTGGATTTCTTTTTACGAGATTTGCACAATGTGTGCTTTTTTACAACTTTGTTGCAATGAGACAGCCCTACTGTGGTATCTGATACATCCTCAGTTAGATTCTCCAACAACCCAAAAGTATTGGAAACTTCCAAGTGAAAATTTGTTGAATGCAGGTCCTGTTGTTTCCCTCCAGTTTTGGCTGCAGTCCACTCGAATTCCTTAATATTTAATGCTGTTTTTTCAGCCTTCAAAACATTGAGTTCTTTAGTTAATTCAGCCACTGTTTTCTGCTTTAAAACATTACATGTTTCCGTCCCGTTTTTTTATTGTTAATTAAAAGAGATATTAGTGGACTATCAGTTCTATAAACATGAATATAGTTTGTAACACTTCATTTGTGTTGAATTTTATAAATTTTTTTAATCCTCTCGGTGGAGTTGCCCTATCACTGCTCACTATGCGTGGCACAGACCACAATGAAAATGTTCTTTGAGACTTTTGAGGAAACATGAATCTATTGATGTGCGTAATGAAAGAGAGTTTGTTCTTGGTGTCATGTTTTATATTGTTGATCTTCTATAAATCTTATGCTCATTTCTAGGAGTATTTTGTAATCGAAATCAAACTGTTAGTTGTTAAACTTAATTTAATAAGTGAAGTGGTTTCACTATGCTGTCGGTGACATTGCTATTACCCGCAAAATAGGTAATTTCCGTGCTACGTGAACCACTATATGTTACCGGAACATTGTTCTTGTAGCCGCTATCGCCTGGCGGCAGTGATTGTGCGATGTCGATGCCGTCTGAAGTGCATTGCACAGACGCATTCGCATTAAGAAGTTCTGGAAAAAAAAGTTTGAAATATATTATAAAGAATACTTATCAGATGCTTACATCAGTTATGCATCTTTAGCCCCATATAACTGAAAATCATGTGAGATTGAGGACGAGGAAACCATTCTAGTTTTAAAATCTTAAATTTAAATGGATTACTACGGTCTCATCTACAGAATGGCAGATCACGGATTAACGAAGCAGATATTCGACCTCAAACAATCAGTAAAAATGCCTGACAGCTCGATCAAGAAAGACAAGACCTGGATAAAGCAATTATCAAGAGATCAGAAATCCTAGATCGCAAAATCTTCAGACAGAAAATACACAACTGGGTATTCATGGCACAAATCAAAGTGAAGAAGACTGCCGCAACTTAGACAGAAGTGAGAAAACTTGCCATCAGTAAACGGATGCGAGAATACTAAAATGGTAAAAGAATCTAAGAAAGAAAATGATTAAGTTTTGCGTTATGTTTATGGGTATATTTGCATAAAATAATAATAAAAATTACTTGCGAAGAGCTTTTGGAAACAGTTTAGTTACTGAAAATGAGACCTCGCAATTCCACGTTGATTGTGTCATTATAACGCAGGATGATCGAGAGTGACTAAACGCTCGCGCGGCGCCGCCCGCGCTACCTGGCAGCCGCGCCGTGCCAAGTTCCACTTTCAATTGTCGTCGTGCGCCTGGCAGATTTACAAGAGCGCTGGACGCGCTCCAAACGCCCTCTGGATTTACTGCGCGGCTCCGGCGACTTGTTTAGCGTCTCGCTCGCTGCCCATTAGCGGCCACCAACTAGCGCACACGCAAAGTGGGCTTCTCCTACTCCCAAGATACACAGCACGAAGACACAATAACCAGCCGTCAATTCCACGCAACACGTTACATTCTACCTCAAGTAACATTTTAATAGAGACAAACAATGTAACAAGATATCAACGCCATATGAAGGAAATTATACGTAATTCCATGAGAACAATGTATCATAAAATTTTCAATCAACATTGCCAAAATGTTTTCAGCTTAAAGTACTTTATTATAGCGCAAAACACGCATATACAGCAGTGTCACACACCTGATAGTGCTTATATTAATCCTCAAAGTGCAGATGCGGGATTTCGATGAAGTGGTTCAAACAAAGTGGAAGAGAACAATATGCACGTCTCCCTAAGGCCACTTTATTACATTCCAAATTTCCAAATCACTTTCGTATTCACGCAGTCCAACATCAAAAGCCACACTAATTACAGTTTCAAAAGATGATGTTGGAATGTCAATGTCATAGCCTGGCTTTCGCCAAGCAAAATAGAAAGTAAATCACAGATTGTAAATCACAGAGTGAAGTTTCATGATGAAATAACGATCATGTATCTTCACTTTTGGTTTGGCACGTGTATTCTTACAAAATCAGTATGTTACTTGAGGTAGAATGCAACGTTCTTCATGGAAATGACACGTACCACTGTTTTGTTTATGATCGCTTGATATTCTTTATGCTTTGGTGCGGTTCCGTGCGTTCTAGGTCAGAGGTGTCCCTTACTGCTGCTTAACACGCTGCACGCCGTGTCAGCCCCACAACATTCCATCGCAGTCGCTGTCTCAGTCACAAAACTGTATTAGGCCGGCCGACCACTGAAACGTATTCGTTCGAGTAACGTCCGATTTACGGCCTTCCTTGCCAATCCGTCATTGTTTCTTCAACACCAAGTAAACGGGTTGTTTTTACAAAATGTGTAGCGAGTTAACAGTTTGTTGGAACAGACTCTACCTTACCACATTACGAGGCTCAGGGCCATATGTGGGATGTGTACACTTCTCCTATGAAGCTAATATTCTGATATTCAGCCACATATTTTGCAGCAATTTTCTACCTAAAAACCCCGAACGGCCTCGGTAGCGTACGTATTGGTTCCGCGTGTCGAAGGTCGGCAGTTCGAGTCCGGCCGAGGGCATGGGTGGTTAAGTTTTGTGTCTGTGACTTTCGTGTCCATCCTTAGTGTCCATGTGTGTATGTTTAGTAGCAACAATAGGCTGAAGAAACTGATAAACAGGAAGAGTCATTGAGCTGGCTGTGAGGTCTATGAAGTCGAATGCCTTAAAAAAGCATTTAAAATTTATTATTGAACTGTACAAATGCAAAAAATAAAAGTGAAATATTAAATAACTTGATATAAAATATATAGAAGTTCATTAATAAAAAAAATATATTTTTGTAGGCATGTATGTTATTTCAATTCGCAATTACATATTTTAAAATTGTGTGCGTAATTTGCTGCTAAATTTTAGTTACTGTGTACAACAAAAACTAGCACAATTGAAATCACACAGAAACGTCGGCCACTGCTGCTACCACTGCTGTAGGTCAATTGACTGGATCACTGCCTAAACAATAAAAATTCAAACATAACAACTAAAACTAGTACAATTCAAATCACACACAAGAATCGGCTACTGCTGCTACGGCTGTTTAAGCTCAACTGACTGGATCAGTACCTAAAGAGGAAATATTCAAAGAAAACAACAAAAAATACCACATTTCAAATCAAACATGAAAGTCTGCTACTGCTACTACATCTGCTGTAGGTCAACTGACTGGATTAGTACCTAAAGAGGAAATATTAATAGATAACAAAAAAACAAGCAGAAATAAAATCACACACAAAAGTTTACTACTGCTGCTACGGCTGCTGAAGCTCAGCTGGCTTGATCACTACCTAAACACGAAACATTCAAAGATAACAACAAAAACTAGCACAAATCAAATCACACACAAAAGTCGGCTACTGCTTCTGCGGCTGCTAAAGCTCAACTGACTGGATCAGTACCGAAACACAAAATATTCAAAGATATAAACAAAAACTACCACAATTGAAATGACACACAACAGTTGGCTACTGCTGCTACGGCTGCTGAGGCTCAACTGACTGGATCACTACCTAAACAGGAAAAATTCAAGGGTAATTGCAAAAACTAGAACAATTCAAATCACACACAAAAGTCGGCAACTACCGCTACAGCTGCTGAAGCTCAACTGACTGGATCAGTACCTAAACAGTAAATATTCAAAGATAACAACAAAATCAGAAACTTCGGCTACTGCTGGCACGGCTGGTGAAGCTCAAATGACTGGATAGATAGATAGATAGAGAGATTGATATGTTCACTTTGATCCCATGTGAGAATAAACTCGGGGGTGTGGAACAGTACATACACTTATTTGTAATGTCAATATTACTATACAATTGATAATATTATTATGTATTGACAGCAAGTTAGCAACAACCCATTAGTATAACCAATATCTCCTGTAATATACAAATAAAATCCCGAGTTAATAAATACTTATTATGTGGAACAGTACATACACTTGTTACCAGCATCTAATAACCAGTTATTTTCTTACCAACCAGTTACCATGAAAAGTTTCACTGTAATTTGTGACTAGATATTATATTATATTAGTTGCTATTTATGTGGAACAGTACACACACCTATTAGCAATATCGATTGTATTACCAACAACTCATAAGCAGTCAATTACTTAAAAACCTGTTAGTACGATAATTTTTCTCAGCACACTTTTGAGTGCATGTAAGTTACTATATATGAGTGAAATTTTGTAAACAGTATAATTAGTTCATGTGTCAAAATTTTCAAGAGAAAGAAAAACCATATATCATTTTAGTAATTGTGAATAATTTTGTCAGCTTCCCCTTTCATGCACCATATATACTATTTTATCAGTCATTCATAGTTACCAAATTCAAAGAAGAAAATTCTTTCACAGAGTAAACTGGGTTCTGAATGAGAAACTCTTTCAGTTTGGACTTAAAGTAGTTGTGTTCATGTAGATAAAATTTATTTTCTGTTGGTAATACATTGAATAAGGAAGCCCCAGTAAACGTTAACCCTTTCTGTACAATTGACAGTGATTTGTAATCCTTGTGAATATTATATTTATTCCCAGTATTATGGCTATGTATGTCAGCATTAAGATTGAAGTGTTCAGGATTTTCCACTGCAAAAGATAGTACGGAGTATACATACAGTTCTGGCATTGTTAGTACACCCAGGTTTTTGAATAGATTTCTGCACGATGTCTGTGGGCCTAACCTGGAAATATTCCAAGATTGCAACAAAAACTAGCACAATTCAAATCACACACAAAAGTCTGCTACTGCTTCTACGGCTGCTGAAGCTCAACTGACTAAATCAGTACCTAAACAGGAAATATTCAAAGATAACAACAAAAACTTGCACAATTCAAATCACAAACAAAATTCGGCTACTGCTGCTACGACTGCTGAAACTCAACTGAATGTATCACTACCTAAACAGGAAATATTAAAAGAAAACAACAAAAACTAGCTCAAATCAACAGACACACGAAAGTTGGCTACTGCTGCTACGGTTGGTGATTTCAAATGACTGGATCGGTACCTAAACTAGAAATATTAAAAAATAACAAAAAAAACGTGCACAATTCAAATCACAAACAAAAGTCTGCTACTGCTGCTACGGCTGTTGAAACTCAAATGGTTTGATCACTACCTAAACACGAAATATTCAAAGATAACAACAAAAACTAGCACAAATCAAATCACACACAAAAGTCGGCTACTGCTTCTGCGGCTGCTAAAGCTCAACTGACTGGATCAGTACCGAAACACAAAATATTCAAAGATATAAACAAAAACTACCACAATTGAAATGACACACAACAGTTGGCTACTGCTGCTACGGCTGCTGAGGCTCAACTGACTGGATCACTACCTAAACAGGAAAAATTCAAGGGTAATTGCAAAAACTAGCACAATTGAAATGACACACAACAGTTGGCTACTGCTGCTACGGCTGCTGAGGCTCAACTGACTGGATCACTACCTAAACAGGAAAAATTCAAGGGTAATTGCAAAAACTAGCACAATTCAAATCACACACAAAAGTCGGAAACTACCGCTACAGCTGCTGAAGCTCAACTGACTGGATCAGTACCTAAACAGTAAATATTCAAAGATAACAACAAAATCAGAAACTTCGGCTACTGCTGGCACTGGCTGGTGAAGCTCAAATGACTGGATAGATAGATAGTTAGAGAGATTGATATGTTCACTTTGATCCCATGTGAGAATAAACTCGGGGGTGTGGAACAGTACATACACTTATTTGTAATGTCAATATTACTATACAATTGATAATATTATTATGTATAGACAGCAAGTTAGCAACAACCCATTAGTATAACCAATATCTGCTGTAATATACAAATGCAATCCCAAGTTAATTAATACTTATTATGTGGAACAGTGTATACACTTGTTACCAGCATCTAATAACCAGTTATTTTCTTACCAACCAGTTACCATGAAAAGTTTCACTGTAATTTTTGACTACATATTATATTATGTTAGTTGCTATTTATGTGGAACAGTACACACACCTATTAGCAATATCGATTATATTACCAGCAGTCAATTACTTAAAAACCTGTTAGTATGATAATTTTTCACAGCAGTTTTTGAGTGCATGCTATCCCATGTTAGTTACTATATATGAGTGAAATTTTGTAAACAGTGTAATTAGTTCATTTGTCAAAAGTTTCAACACAAAGAAAAACCATATATCATTTTAGTAATTGTGGATAATTTTGTCAGCTTCCCCTTCCATACACCATATATACTATTTTATCAGTCATTCTTAGTTACCAAATTCAAAGAAGAAAATTCTTTCACAGAGTAAAATGGGTTCTGAATGAGAAACTCTTTCAGTTTGGACTTAAAGTAGTTGGGTTTATGTAGATAAAATTTATTTTCTGTTGGCAATACATTGAATAAGGAAGCCGCAGTAAACGTTAACCCTTTCTGTACAATTGACAGTGATTTGTAATCCTTGTGAATATTATATTTACTCCTTGTAATATGGCTATGTATGTCAGCATTAAGATTGAAGTGTTTAGGATTTTCCACTACAAATGATAGTACGGAGTATACATACTGTGCTGGCATTGTTAGTACACCCAGGTTTTAAATAGATTTCTGCACGACGTCTGTGGGCCTAACCTGGAAATATTCAAAGATAACAACAAATGCTAGCAAAATTCAAATCACACACGAAAGTCTGCTACTGCTGCTACGGCTGCTGAAGCTTTCTGCGTAGTTCCGAGTTGCCAGGTTCTTTTGTTGATTGATTATTCATGGTCAAATATCACCACTCGCCGGTACTAAATGATGACAGCCAAATTTTAATCATGGAAGGAGACGCAAAAGTAGATCAACAACCTTGTACTGTGGAAATTTGAATTCCTAGAAGAATTTGCCATGGCTGCAGAGTTTCCATGCTTCACTAATGGCGTATAATTTTCACGAACGTCCTGCTGGAAGCCACTGGCGATTAATAGAATCACATTCTTCCGAGATCTAAGCGCCGCAAACGGTCGGCTTCACCATCCACTACGTTTCACTCCGCAAGAAATTATTTCCGTGAATGATCCATCAGATCTCAGTTCTCTTTGCTGTCTGTCTTTGGTTCAGCCGCGGTAACAATTTTAAAACATGAAGCTCCATGACTTGGCTCACTTGTGTTACAATAACCCCTGGAAAAGTAAATGGCGATGTGGTAGACTGACCGATTCACCTGCTTTGCCACATAATGAAATTTTTTGATTGCATTGTGAATGGGCTCCTTTTGCCGCACGTCTTTTGATGGAAAGGCACCTTGAAAAGAGAAAACCACCACACATAGCTTTTTTGGATCTTGACAAGGCCTTCGATAGGGTATTTCGAGATCTAATATGGTACTCACTGAGAGAGCTGCCATAGCGTAATGTCACCAACTATGTTCGCTGTGCTGTGGAGTTGGTGTTCATGAGGGATCAGCATTGTCCCGACTCCTGTTTATCCTCTCTCTCGACACCACTGCTGCAGAACTGCTCGCACCACACCCCTGGGTACTGCCCTGTGCTGATGATATCATGGTCGCCAGTCAGTCTCGACAAGAATCGGAACAATAAATCCAACGATGGAAGACTTCCCTCGATGAATACGGCATGCGACCTAATGTCCGGAAGACCGAGTACATGGAGAGTGGAGTTCCAAGTGATGGATCTGTTAACATGGACGGCGTTGAACTCGGTAAGTCATCTGAATTCAGATACCAGCACTCTCCCAGACGTCCGAAACATCGTCAACGCAGCCTGATTGAAGTGGCTCAGGGACTGAGAACGTTCGGGTGGCATCTGGTGTGGCTACAATCCCTGAGGAAATGTGCGATGGTGCGGCCTCAGTGGAGAGAACACCACTCGACATAAGACCCAGCAAGCGCTGGCCGGACACACTGAGGGAGGCACAAGATGGAAGAAGAAGTTGAGTAAAGCAAACCCTCTAATGCGGGATTAATACTAAGAAGAAGAAGATGAAGAATGCGCTTCCTCTCCAATTAAAGTTCAAGGTATTACTCCAACTTTTTTCTCTTTGTAAATGTTACTGTCGTGCATCAGATTCCACTTATCACTTCCATAACATGCTTTACCAATTCCGACTTTCTTTGATGAAAGATGAACATTTCCTCGTATCAAGTACGACCAAGTTACCTGTAAAAAACGTTTAAAAAATCATAAATATATCTAGGATCTTTAAACAAGCACTGAAAGGCATAAAATAAATATAGCAAAGGTTTACTTATTTGTACTGTCTATTGTAAACAACTAGCCACGGCGGTCTCCAGCAGATCACTATCTGTGGCAGATTCGGCACACAACATCTGAAGAAGACCTAAGACTAGGTTGAAACGTCGGGAAAAGAAGAAAGAGGAGTATAGCAACGCAGTGATAATCCCGTAAGCATTTATATTAATATGAGGCCTGCCGAAAACAACAAAATCCCTAATGTTTCCGTTGATTATTCGAATAGCGAATAATTTAGAAAATCATTCAGATCTTCCAAATTTTGTGTGATTAAGTATAATTTCTTTTGAAATTGCTAATGGCGAGTGTAACGAAACATAACCTCCTGAAAAGTAACAAGTGGGCAGAAAACCTAGTGGTCTATTTAAGATAAAATAAAATATTGGAATTTATCGTACATTATAACTAGCGACAGCTATTTTATCACACCACGCATTAACTTTATTTCACTTTCCTACCACAAATTTCGATTTTGTTTTTAAAATGAGCTGACACCACCTGGATCACAAAAGAGTCTGGTCGGAGTGGATTCCTCCGTCTCTTTTGTCGCCGACACCGAGGCGGGGCCCCAGGCGTCCCGACCAATCAGAATCAGACGAGACTCGACCAGACAGCCTCGTACCTGCCACTGAAGTGCGACTAGAATAGTCGAAAAGAAAGTTGCAATAACTGCTGTGTTTGAGTTGTTGTTACGATGGCAGTTTTGATTTCATTTGTGTGAACATCATGAGTGTTTTGCTGCTCTGCATGCTCTATTGCACACGGAAATATTAATGTAAGCAGTATCCTGTTCCTATCCACACACAGTGTGTCCAGGAATGAAAGGATAAGTCATATCATGTCCGAGTACACGACAAAATTTTATTTTAGTAAAAGCCTCAACATTTTTGAGATATTGATTATTTTTTTTTTTTTTTTTTTTACAAATATTTGTTCGAAACATGTGAATTTGTTCAGTTTATTCCATACCATTTATAGAAATTAAGACTTTTTAAACCAGTGATTCCGTTTTCACCCGGCTTGTCACATTTCTATGACCTAAATTAGGTGGCACATGCTCCTCAATATATGTTCTTGATATCTAGTTTCAGCGGCTGCTTTGCAATAAGTACTGGTTTTCACTTACCTATTCTTATAAAAGGCATATTTGATAATTTTCCGTCACGCGGTGACGCCACACTATGACGTCGCGCTATGACGTCACGCTTTTCTAGGTTATGCACGTTATTTAATGACAGTTCTACTTAGCTAAGTGTCCGTGATTAAATTAACTGTCGGAACACTGAAAGAAAAGTACATACTCCGTTTGAATCGATACGTTAATCATTAGTTGTTTATATTTATTTAATATTACTTTATTGTAAATGTATTCGTTAAAATATTTGGACACTGATATGTAAGATGAAAGCTTTAATTTTCGCATTATTAGCGGCAGTTTTGATAGTTTGTTATTAGAATTAAATTAGTCATCATGCCCTCTGCTGTAATTTGAAGTTACAGCAGAGGGCATGATGACTAATTTAATTAATTTGTTTTCCTGAGTGTTCTGTTACCTAAATCATTACTTCGTCCAAAGTAGTTCCGCATTGATCGCGATCTACACAGCATAGACAACAATTGAAACTAGTATTATGTGGAATTACATAAGTTGTTAAGATTTATTTTTAATTTGATTTGCTTTTACTGATGCCATATTTTAGCCGCATGTAACTGTGTCAACCATTCAAAGGTTGTAGTATCTATCTGAATCATGAATATAAAAAAGGAAGATGGATGAAGCCGTAAAGATTTTTGATTTAGGTCATATCGCGATGCATTATTACCACTAAACTGTGACATAGAATAAACATGTGATTGAAGTATTGTTTCCCTGGCGGCAAGTTTAGCGTAGTATGTGGTTAGGTTGGACCTGGATGGCAAAGGAAACCGTTTGTTACAGCGCAAGGCACTAGGATTTGCATATATTTTATAACAATTCTGTTTATTTTCTAAGAGAATTATTATTATTGCTAGAGCACTGAAAGTAAAGTATGTTATCCGTTTAAATTGGCATTTTAATCATCAGTTGTTATTTTTTTAAATAAAATCATACTTGCTTTGATTGAAAGAAGTCCCAAACTGCTCACCATCTACGAAGCCTAAAGCACAATAAAAACTAATATGACGTGGCATAAGGTAAGTTGTTAAGATTTATTTGTAGCATCGATCTTCATCATAGATGATAAGAACATCGTAAGACACCATGAAGATTTTGGATCAAGTTTACATCGCGATGCGTGCTGACATTGACATGCGATACAGGGTGTGTATTAATTTGTGTGTCATTGAAGCTTTGATATTCTAGCGGCAATATTAGCGGAAATTGTGGTTAGGCTGAAATGCAACCAGGACCAAGGTGACAACCGAATCTTTTTGCTACAGCACACGAGACAACATATTACATTGAGCTTTATTTTATAAAAATTCTGCGACGGAGTACCCAAAAATAACCGGAATAGCATTGCCGTGGATGGAGCTTGTGTAGTTCGCGTTTCTGCCACCAGGCGTTTATACCGCAACACATTACCATTCAGTGCCACCTGTGTTGTTGACCGGGCTTTTTCTATTAATCAGAAGTGATTGTTTTTGCTAGAGCTGTTTTGTTAATGATTCATTTTTGATGGTGGTAAGTTTAAGTAAACAACCTGCAGCTGTGAAATTTTGTTTTCTATGCAGTAAAAATGCTGCTGGAACTATTTTAATGTTGAAAACAGCCTACAAAGATGACGCTATGGTATAAATTTAAGTATACGAGTGGTTCTATCGGTTTAAAAATGGCGACATGTCGACTGATGACAAACCTCGTTGTTACATCCATCAACTGCCCGAATCTACGAAAATGTTGAAAAAATTCGAGAGCTCGTGTTCTCAGACTGTCGACAAACAATTGATGAACTGTCAGAGATTAGTGGGATATCTTGGAGCTCGGTTCATCGAATTTTAAACGAAGATTTGGGATTGAAAAGGGTTGCAGCAAGGTTTTTCATCGAGCTTTGACTGACAATAAAAAAGAACTTCGAACGTGGTCACATGTCGTTCTATGAAACAACAACTTGAAATTGATCCAGATTTTCTGTCAAAGATTATTACTGGCGATGAGTCATGGTTCAGAAACAAAGCAACAGTCAAGCGAATGGAATACGTCATTGTCATCCTGTCCAAAAAATATCGTCAAATAAACATTAAAACAATGCTCATTTGCTTTCTTTATTCATTCACAGTCTGATTCTCCACATCAGACCGTCAATCAAATCTTTTATTTGGAAGTTTTAAGAAGATTACGCAAAAGTGTTCGTTACAAAAGATCCGATTTGTGGCAGACTTGAAAGGACACCGATCTGACAACATTGAAGACGTGAAGAAAAGAAACGAGGGAGGAGATGTCAGCCATTTCTAAAGATGGACTACAGAAAATATATCGAAAAGTGGAAACACCGGTGGGAGAAATGTATTAAATGTAATGGAGAGTATTTTGAAGGGGATCAGGTTGTTTTGTAACAAAATCGAATACATATAGGTTTTTAAAAATTATTCCGTATTTTTTGGATTACTCCCTCGTATTTAGCGAAGCAACTGCAAAGGAATTAATTGCCAAACCCGTCATTTTTGACGTGCTTTGAGGCAAGTTGATTAATATTTTGTACCAAATGGATTTCGGGTAAACACTGCTAGATCGTCACGTCTTGAATCCAATGTAATAATTGATGGAGCTGCAGAATGAGCGGTCTGCGCGGATAAGAGAGCAACGTGGCGACATTCCCGTCACGTGGTATCTGGCTGACTCGGCCTGTAGGCGTGTGCATGTCCCGCCTGACAGCCCAACGAGTCCCACGTACACAGGTCCTCAAGTTCCGGGCATAAAGTTCATTCACTGTGGTTGATAGAAGATCGTTCCAACTGTCAGGTTTTTCGGAAATGCTTCAAAATCGACTTATCTATAGACTGATATTTTCGAGTAGAAGAACAGTTCTTTTTTAAAAAAAGTTACAAACTATATCTTTCTTCTTCCAGTAAGTCTGTTAAAAATAATATATTTTATAATAATTTAATAACAACTCGTTGCAATACAGTAAGCTAGCGACCTTTTATTTGATGTAGTAATCAGTAGGTTAATCAAAATGTGTCTATGTGTATCGGCTATGGATATGGACTGTTAGTTCGATTAATCGATTCTTACGTAGTTGTATTAATCTCGCAGAACAATGGCAGGAGTAGTATTTCTGTGAGTGTTAGAAGACAATCCGGGACCATGGATACGTTTATTTTGTGCTTCCGCGACGGGAAAATAAACTCCGGCTGTCGCCTTCGCATCGTTGTGCTAACGAGAAGCTATAGAACTGTTTGTTTACGAGCTAGAAGAACTTACACTGTGATTCTGAGGAGCCATCCATGTTTGTTGTAATAAACGACAGTACTAAGCCTGCTTCAATTTGAACTTTTCTCTCGTAAGAGTTCGCAATTTTCGGAATAGAAATCTAGCACAAATTATATATGTTTACTTCCATAAATTTTCTGTTGGTGGTCGGTGTTATACGATTTGAAAGCGTGCTAATAAAAAGTGTATGGTAATAACAGTCTATTTATACGAGTGTTAATTGTGACCAAATTCCACCACTAATTTTTTATCTAACAGCTTTAATCATTGAATTAAACATAAATCACCTTCCATCAAATGCTGGCGACCGGATTCATATTTAAAAGATAAAGAAACGAAGTCTCGATACAGGATGTAGGATCGTAATTTTTCACGGCGTTGAATATTAATATATTTTTCTCGGGCTTCCAGCCGTGTTAATATATCATATTTGCGGGACGTTTCGAAGGCGTCCATCTCTGCCTCCATTCTCAACCAAATGTCAGTGTATAACTGTTTGTTTATTCAGCCGCTGCTACGGAAACGGTGGAAAACAAAAACCAACACAACGCGATTACGTCATCCGCTCTTCTGCTCGTTACCGGCGCGAAACTGTTTCAGCATTTTAATCGCCGGGTTCCAGGCCGCACTGAGTTGATAACCAGTGTCCCTGTTGACTAATAAATCAGTGCGGCCTGGAACCCGGCGATTAAAATGCTGAAACAGTTTCGCGCCGGTAACGAGCAGAAGAGCGGATGACGTAATCGCGTTGTGTTGGATTTTGTTTTCCACCGTTTCCGTAGCAGCGGCTGAATAAACAAACAGTTATACACTGACATTTGGTTGAGAATGGAGGCAGAGATGGACGCCTTCGAAACGTCCCGCAAATATGATATATTAACACGGCTGGAAGCCCGAGAAAAATATATTAAGAAGTCTCGATACGTTTCCTTAGACGCGTCAAATATACCGCAGTAACGATGACTGTTAGTCTGAATTAAATTGAAGAGTAATCCTACATAGCTTATGCCTGTGACCGGAGTTAATTGACTATTGAAACCAGTAATTGTACAAATGATGCCTCAAGATGCTTGTGGTAATGCAGTGCGCCATTTGCATATCTTGTTCTTGAGTTTTGTATTTGTGGTTATTTGTACTGATTATCAATTAGAAAAGAAAGGCAGCAATCAGTTCATTGGCCGTTGGTGCTGTGGGACGTGTTGACGCGGGCGGGGCTGACGCCTCGCGCCTGTTTAGCCGCGGAGGCACGTCCGCCGTCGTAACGGCCTCCGCCCGCACGCCCGCCCGCCCGCTTTCTTACAAATTCTCGCAGTGTGCCCGCCAAATGGCGTCGGTCTCTCTTAAACTGCGACGCATTAATTACGGCACTCGCTCACGGCCAGCATCAAATACAAACACAGGGTCGCTTTCTCGCAAACAATACTGCACCTTACCTTTCACTTCGCATTTATAAAGAGAATTCCGCGTAACTAATACTTGAGGGAAACGGTAGAAAGTTATCATTACCAAATTGTCAATGAAACAAAACCAGCGAATAGGAATGGACGTTCGTCGAATCCTCAGTCATTCAAATTGACTTGCATTCCCATGACTACAAATAAAGATGTCAAGATCGAAGCTTATTCGCTGGTGTTGTAAATATAAACGGGACGTTTCGAGTGGGTCCAGCCGACATTAATGGGGAACTTTCATGTTGTACCTCTTTCTACTCGGGTCCCAGTGATTGACACCTTAGAATTTTTATGGAGGTATTTTGTTCGGAAGATGATTTGTTCCACCACGTTCTGACAACCACCTATTTCCGATTTGCAGGACAGAATTACGAGCAGGTGGAAGGGGTTACAATGGGCTCGCCATTGTCACCGGTCGTTCTAAACACTTTCATGGATTTTTTTAAAGAAGAAAACTAATAACACCCAGCTGCAGTCAAATATGTCTACAGGTTTGTTGATGATATCTTTTAAATTTGGCTAAATGTTAGAAACTTGAATTCTATCCATCAAAATATTCATTTCGCTATGGAACTAGAAGAGGACAGGTGCCTGGCTCTGTTGGTTATAAAACATGCCACATTCTGTTTATCGTAAGACTACCCAAACCGATTTCGATTTAAACGCCAACAGCTGTCACCATACACCGCCAAGCAATACTGTCCTTACGACCCTGGTATATAGGTCATAGAAGGTTTGTGACAAATATAGCTTTGTGGATGAACGGGAGTGTCTCCTGAGAACTATGCTTGATCATGGTAACAACCAGAGACAGACGAGTCCCGCGTTTACGAAGAAGATAGTTCGACAGAAGGATTGTGTTGCTACCAAAGGTCTTGGCGCTCTTCCGTCCGTGAGTGCGCTATACTCAAGTAGTAAGGAGTCAAGACGGTTTTCAGACCAGCATCAAAAATTAAAAAAAATATGTCTGCAGCGTTAAGGAAGACCTGGGACTGGTGTTCACTACACGCCATGTGAAATGGCCGAGGTAGCATCGGACACACCAAGCGGTGTGCTGAGCCGGCAAGAAATCCTCTCCTGGGTCAGGAGCAAAAATCAGAGGTGGTGGAACGCAGTGTTCAATAGACGCAAACATTTAAATTCGGAAAAAAACAATAATTTTACCACCTGTGAGTTTTTGGGACAACATAATCATAGAAGCTGTTGAAATAAGAATAGTTGATTCTTTAGTTAACAGGGACACTGAAAAGATAATGTTTCGCTCGCCTTTTAACCGTGGAGTGGCACATGTGTAATCCATTCAAGCCAAATCGTGTCCAGCAGGAGCTCCGCTACTTTCCGAGCACTTAGGGCGGGCTCTGACGTCAGCCGCGGTGTGGGCGCTCGCAAAGGCCAGCGACGGTACCGGCTGCTCATTAGCGACCGCGATCGCTATAAAGAAAGAAACAACTCATCATTTGGTTATTGTTGCTTGCTGTTTGCATAATTTACTTAGAGTGCATTCATCTAAAATAAATAATCACATATCTCATTATAAAACAAACAGAAATGAACAACTACCAACCGAAAATTTTCGACGCACATGCTGATGAGTTTTCTGCAAGAGACTCAATCACAAGATACTTAAACAGCCGTGCAGGTGAAGGGTTAACACCCTGTAACGTAATAACGTTGCAGAACTCATTATGGCTACTTTCTAATTGTACTATTATTAAAAGTATGTATATATGTTACTAAAAAATCTCATTTGTATTTATATCAATTAATAATATTAATTTCATGTTTTTTTACTAATTTGTGTCTTGCAACAGATTAATTATAATAATTATTAATGGTGAGTTTAATATATTTATATAGATAAAGATCAGTCAATGAAAGAATATTTTTTTGAACGTGCCTATAAACCACAGAGTTCTATCTGAGGAAAGTTTGAGTTCTATATGAAGTCTACTTCATGCCTAGCTAAAAATTGAGTCTCTATGTAGATACAACAGTTACATTTTTATGGAGGTAAAAAATAATATGAAACGTGGGAATTGTAAGAATATTTTACATTTTGCTATATCCGTTAGAACCAGTAATAAAAAATACAGCTACTAAATGTAGTTTTAATTACAATTAACCACAATTGCAAGCGAAATAGCTTGTATTTTTTGAAAGCTTCTGTAATAGTAAATATATAACAACAAGTTACGCGGAGGTAATAAACAAAATTAGTAAATTGATTCGATTATATTGTACTTTTATTGCCTGGTCTTTCAGGGAATTCCGCTATATTTTTCCAAACATTGTCCTTCACAGATTTATCTTGTACAATAGTGAAGAAATAAAAGGAAATTTACACTCTAATTCCTGCAACTATTCATGTTTCCTCGCTGTAGTTGAACCTTGCCATATTTCGAGTGTTCCTCTAGCGGCTGAAGCAGTCGCGCGGGTCATAGGAAGCGCACCTTAACCCTGGCAATCCGCGTGACTAATTACAAAGTATTCCTGACATACCGTTTTTTATTTACGTGTTGCTTTTATCGACTTTGTTTGTTAAAAATATTAGTATTTTGAAGTTTGTCCATCTTGGATAGACAAACAGATGACTTTTCGAGCTCGGATGATTAAGGAGACCATCTTGAAGGGTCTGAGTGAGACCACAGGATCGACGGGGGGCGGGTGAGTGCTGCGGAAGAGCCCGTAATAGAAGAACAAGAAAAACGTCTAACTCGCGTAACACATAACATTGACCAGATAAGTTCAAGATTACATGTTTATCTTGCTCAGAAAACAGCAACCAGTTTAGTAAGATTTAGCAAGTTTTTTTATCGGAATTTAAATTAAATATGTGATTTTAATTACAGAATAACTAAGACTTCTTGTTTTTGTTAATTGTTTAAGACAAAGAAGATGTGACTCTACTTTTAAATTATTTTTAATAAAAGATACTTTTATCAAACATTAAAAAATAAATAAACGATACCTATGTGAAAAATGAATGACTTTTGTTTTGTTTTGTTGTAAATTGGCATACACGTGTAATGCAGGGCGCGACTGGCTGCGTCGGGCCGCGTCAAGCAGCGTCTTGTAGCGGTACCACTTTGTGTTTGAAAGTAGCGCCGGTTTGTGACGGCATCGGCACCATGTCCGTGGCCACGGAAGGGTGAACCCCGGGGGCGGCATGGTGGGTGTTGTGGTAGCCACAAGGTGGGCAGTCGGTCGCAGGACGTGGAGGAGTGTGGTTGGTTTTAAGTTGAAAGTTGTAAACGTGTGAATGTGCGTAAAAGGTGTAAAAATAGCCGTTCTACTTTAACTGGATCTGCAACTTTGGAGTGAGAAGTCCGATAAGTTTAACATTGGTGGTGTTGGAAAAACGAAGGCAATGAATTAAAATTAGTTTTGTGAAATAACTGTTTATTCATTCAGTACCTAGACTTTAAACTTTCTCAGTTGGATACTGAGTGGCGGCCGGTCAAGAGAATCTGTATCTTTAGTAGGAAGAAGTAAGAGTTAGACTATGCACATTATATTTCAGTGAGCGAGATTGAAAATAAAACATTGTGGTAGCTGATGTGAGCGGACGACCCACGAAACCGCAACAGTCTCTCTGTCGCCAATACTCCAGAGAATAATTCTCAGTCAGTGTCGAATCTGCAGAGGATCAGAGAGTACCGCCAAGCCGAAAACAAAACTTTGCGAAAGCGCGAAGTTACAAAGTTATGTAAGGGAATTTGGAGAGGAGTGTTTCACTACAGACGAAAATTAGTGTGAATTATGTGAAATTAAAGTGACTTCAACAAAGCGATTTCAGGACAGATACATCAGATGAGAGTATTAAAAACTGTATAACTCTAAGTGATAGTGTTAAATAGAAAATAAGGAATAGGATTAAGAAATTTTAGCTATGGTTGCAAGAGTGAGACAGATATTAAATTTATTTTAGGATTTATCGGGAGGCTGCTACGGCAGCCATTAGGGCACATAGGCACATAGGCGCGGAGAAGTTCAGTCTGTTGCCAACCCCACGACCACAAAAGGTGATCTCCGGGGTGGGATAGTACCTGAGGATCCCTATGCTTTCTCCCACTTAGCAGAGGGATTACACACGCCAGGGGGGGGGGGGGGGTGCCAGGAGCCGAGGTTGGCAGTACTCCTCTCAGTACGGATCAGTTTTTACTCAGTTGATCAGTTCGCAGTTTCGCCTCGTATGGATGCGTGCAGTGATTGTCTACATGATGTAAGTCCATTTTATGTATTTTTCTCTCTGTGTGTGTCTCTGCCGATATCACTCTCGCTACAGGTTTATACTGAAGAAACTAAGAATATTAGAGGTAAATATATAATTGTCTTATAACTATAATGATTTGAGGACTGAATATAGGTGTCTGAGTGTACAAGTTATCAGAAAACAATTTTATATTGTGTGGTACAAAATTCACGTATTTTATTTCTTTTGTAATTGTTTCGCCATTGTGATCTGATGTATAATGAATGCAGTCAATATTCGGCAAAGAAAGAAGTCCGGTAATCAATAATTAAGAAGTAGCGAGAAACATTAAAGGTAGGGGGAGGAAACACGCAGCATTGTGATACGGCAAGACACAAGAGAAATGTATCACGGCATTCAGCTCGACAAAGCAAGACAGCGACCTTTTTCATTTATTTATTTATCCGTCTGCACCTTCGTCATCCTCGAAATTCATTGAAACACAGTTTGAGGGTGAAGAGGGTCATGGGAGTGTATAAGACGTATATTGGTGATGAGGCATGGAAAGATAGTGATGTAAGAATTAGAAGTAATGCGTGGAAGGGAAAAGGTGATCATGACCACAAGCTGGCACTCGATTACAGACTCAAGTATGTAGGAAGATTCTCTTTTTTAGGTAAAGGTGTCAGGGATTGGAATAACTTACCATGAGAAATGATGAATAATTTACCATAAACGTTGAAATAGTTTAAACTTAAAATTAGTAGAGGGCGAATGTAGGTGGGTGCAGGAAAGGTGGAAGAAGGGTGTGTAGGGAAATTGCCACCGGAGCGTGCGCTCCATTGCAACTTCTATTACTTAAATTATAATTTCTTCTAAAAAAACTCTTGAAATGATGTTTTCCGCCAACATCCCATATTGCACTAAACATTTCAAATCTTCTTGGAGACATACACTACAAAGGAGATTCCAAGGGAAGAACTATTTACCGTCTTGCTTTGAAAATGTATTGCAGACAATCAGAACTGAGATAGGCAACAATACTATTTGGGTATCATTTGACGAAAATACTGCTTGTGGGAGATTCGTTGTAAATGTTACCGTTGGAGTCCTATTTGCTGACAGATCGAGTTTTATATTTATACTGGACTTGAAGCTCTTGAATCAGTAAACCACTGTACAACTGCAGTCCATTAATACAGCGCTATGAAACTGTTAAGGGAGCATGCATAAACCACGTAGCACCATTTTGGCCTACTGTGAACCCCCTTCCCCCCCCCTCCCATGTAGCACGTAGCTTTTTCCCTTTTGATTCTATAAGACATTTTTTACTGTTTTCTCTTGTCAGACGATTGTAAATTTCATACGGAGATAATTATCTGAGGGAAATAAACATTCACATGCTCTTGTGTTTCTCATTTTAACTGTGAAAAATGTTATGAAAGAAAAACTACGTGGCCTGGCTCGGAACCCCCCCTCCCCCCCACGTAGCCCAGCGTAGCCCAGCGTAGCCTTCCAGCCAACCCCCCCCCCCCTCCCACTGGACCTAGCCACGTGAAGGGACGGTGAAGATAAGCGACTGTTTGTAACTGACGCTCAGCCGTACATAGTGAAGGCTTAAGATGCTCTATCCTTCAGTGTCCACTTAACTTGTCAACTTGTCTCGCAATCGGGAGAATACCCGTTCAAATCCCCGTCTGAACATCCAGATTTCGGTTTTCCATGGTTAACATAGTTTTCCCAAATCACTCCCGGTGAATGCCGATATGCTTCCTTCCAAAAGACAAGGCCGAATTCCTTCCCGTTCATTATTCCAAGTTCTTTCCCGCTTCCAATGACGTCGATGAGGCGTAAAGCCATAATAATAAATATATAAATAAAAAATGGATAGGTTAATATCAAACGTGAGCAGGTATGTTGTCAAAGCTCCAGCGAAAGTGGAAAAATCCGTCCCTCTTCCACCCCAACCACATGACTCGATGCAGTGAATATTGTTAAAACATAAAGAAAATGGTTTCTAAGTTTGCTAGCAGTAAAGCATCTTCCATAAAAATTAACAAAGAGTTCTTTTCCAGCAATTTCTTCAAAAATTTCACATACATAAACTCAAATTTTGCAAGTATCACAACTGCAATTTTTCGTCTTGAAGAAATTGGTCTAGAACTGTATGGAAGTGTGTGGTTCGTTAAAACTGTCGACACCAAGATACATCAAGCAGAGTACAGTGTGGCTAGTTAGCCAAAGAACGAACTTGATAAAGTGTTGACTCGGAATAATAGATATAAAACTATTTGTAAAATTAGTAACATTTTATATGGAGGTGAACCTGACTACCCACAATTAAGTACGCTCCCGTGACATCTTGCGATGTTGGACGAAGTACAAGGCAACGGAAGAAAACTCCTCTCCGACAATGTGAAGATTCCCGTGGTTATATACTATGTACAGTCGGGGACACAATTCCCGAGACCCCTCGCCTTTCGATTATGCTTCGTTCTACACAGGAATACCGTGTGGGATATCATAACTAAAAGGTGGTACACTAAATTCATAATAAAATATCTCTCATACGAAGCACTTTACCCAAGACCAAAAAAAAGAGCTCGCGCAGCAAGAAACTCGCAGACGCTCAGAGGCAAAGTTTGGAGTTCTACATTTAAAATAGCCACGAATATCATCATTTAGGTCATAATAATTATTGAAATAACCAAATCGATTTATTATACATGAATGATAACATTTTTTCGTAATTTTGATAACCACTGATAATTTTTTTTACCCCCTCGAATAAACGGTTGACAATTTTATGAAGAATATCGAAAAAAAATCTTAAATTACGCACGGAAAACGAATAAGAGAGAGTTAATGGACTTAGCTACACTTTCTAGCGGTGCAGCGTTATAGAACAAATACCCACAAAGGTTGAGGGTAAGCAGGTAAAACATTTACGAAAGAACTCTAATGGTAAACTGGGTCAAGAAATATAAATAAACTATTTCGAGAAATTTAAACGGTTCGGAATATTAACACCTTAATTTTGTTTCAAGCGTATCATATTTAGAAGGTATGATTAACTTGATCGCAGTAGCTACAGTTTTAGTACTAATAATAATAATTAAGAACCGTAAATAAGTAAATAAATCCGATCTCTCTTTGTTTCTAACTAACGCTGATACTTCTATAAAATTTTCTATCAAGCATTACTTCCTGCCTTCCAAGTCCGATGGATTGTAGGTAACATTGTTGCCTGAAATTAGGGAGGATGTGAATTCAATCCTCGTCCAGCATCCAATTTCAGTATTCCATGGTTTTCGTAAATCTCTCCAACTGAACTCCAGAAAAGTTCCTTCCAAAAGCCATGGCTGAAACTTTTAACCGATCCTAGTTTCCAATTCTATCAAGATTCAAATCAGATTAGCGTCGAAGAAATGAAGAAGACGTAAAATAAGAACGTGGTGGGTATGTGGCAACACTCTAAACCCGCATTCGGCAGGTCGTGGGTTCGAATCTCCATCTGGCCATCCAGGTAAGCGATTTAGATGGTTTCCCCAAATCACTCCATGCGAATGCTAGGATGGTTCCTTTAAAAGGCTATTGCCGAATTCCACGCAATTACTTGTCCCAGTCCTTTCCTACCTCTAATGACATCGATGAGATGTAAAGCTAGAAGCAAATAATAATTTCTCAAATAAAAATAATTACATCACTGTGGTGTGTTTTGGACCTTTTCTTTGTTGAATTTATCTTATTCAACGGCCGAAAATGGTAGTGAATTGACTAGAGTGAAATTTCCAAATGTGGAGAGTCCCTAGTTCGGCATTGACTTAGGGCTGGTCGACGACGAAATCATTATAGACGAAAAAGGACTCGGGGCATGTTTCGGGAAGGAATTGAGATATGGCCATTTCACGGAATCATCCCGGAACTCACGGAGTTCAATAATTAATCATGGAATATCGAAATACGGATGGATGCACGAAGTTTTGAACCCCTGTCGTGCCGAATGGGGTGGCTTGGGCGTTACCGGGACTCTGGGTCACTGGTGCGATTCCGATCAGGGGCATGGATGTTAAAGTAGATATTGTTGTCTGTCTTGTGTCATCTTTCAGTTGTATGAGCAAAAAACATTTGGAAATACACCAGTACACAGGATAATCACATAAGTTGGCTTAGCTGGATAAATGGATATCGGGAGGAATGCCCTCAAAAATTTAAAGTCATTTTTATTCAAACAAAAGGCAATTGGTCGCTTTCAAAATTAATTCACAGGTCCACCTCAACTCCTAAAAAAAAATTATTGTTTGATGCCAACTAGTAACATGGCTGCGTTCTAAAAATGTATTAGGACAAAAAAAAAAAAAAAAAAAAAAAAAAAAAAATTGAAACTAGTTGAACTGTAGTGCAGTTTTTTGTTTGTTTGGAATTTTAGTTGAGTGTATGGGATTTAATCTCTTTAACACTATGCGTGGTCATTTTGTAAGAAGAAATTCTTCCTGCTGGCTCAAGCAAATTACAGCTCAGATACAAGGAGGAAGTAACCGATACGACAAACGTTTTGAGGAAGTGTTTATTTACCAGTGGCTCTGAGGAAGTGATGAACACTAGTTCAGAAGAGTTTGCTCTAACAAGGTTTGTGAATATGACCATCCGTATTTGAAATATGCCCCTTTTCGAATTAAGAGCACCTACAAATACAGTGACAGCCATTTTCCGAAAGTAACAGAAACAACTTCATATAACATATTATTAAAATTACTTGATCGTAGTTAGAGGACCGATGAAAATCTTGAGAAATAACATTGAACTAATATGTATTAGTCATTATAAATTTCTGAAAATTACTTTTCGAGGATTTTGACTTCAGCATACTCTCATTGCATCTTGTAAAGTTCTACTTGCACTGTTTGATTACAAAATTAATTAATTAATATTCCACAATAATGGCGATTTATAAAAAAAAAACTTGAAAGTTCACGTTATTAAAAATTGACCTGCCTCCATCTGCTGATATAAATATTTTATGCACTTTCGTGCCTTTGACCACTTGATCTGCTCCCGTTTATATATTTCAGACTATTGTGTCAGCTTTTACAGAGGTAATGTGGCTCACTATTGTAAAGTCATAACAAGACGAACTCTACACTCGTTCTAAAGCAACTATTTGCGAGGACGGACTCGAATCTGTGACCTTTACAATGCGATGACAGTGTTCTAGCCCCTACACTGCTAGCGCCAACTTAAGTATCTTGGTAGGGACTCTAGCGATGGAATTTGTAAATGTGTCTGCGGTCGTGATTTGCTAACACGGAAGACTATTTCCGTAGGCCCACAGAACAAGGAAATCATCAGACATTTCAGACATGCGATTTTCCTTATCCTCGTTCAACTATCTTGCTTATATTGCTACCTGAGGCTCTTGTCTCACACAGTTAACAGACGAAAGAATTACACGCGAGTATAACCGTATATCCTCGAGGAACCAGGGCTTACTGAACTTTTTTAAATTTGTTTCCTGTTTAACTTTTCGAATTCGAGGTCATTGGAGACGGGAATTGACTGGGAGCATAGAATGGGCTTTTTGATGATCCTATACCGACGCTCACCTGGAGTGATTTGGAAGAACAGTAGAAAATCCAAATCTGGATGGCCGGAAGGCGATTTGAACCCGCATCCTCTCGAATACGAGGCCAGAACATTATCGCTCGTCCACAACACTCAGTTTTTTTAATTGAACGTAACATTTAGATATATAGGAACAATAATCACAGACTGACTCGGCCATGAATCTTTTTTAATATATTTATCTTTGCAGCCTAGTTGTAGGCGCTAAAATATTTGATCAACTAAAGATTTCAGATCTTAATCACATCGTTTCTCATGAACCCGGAATCAATCACAATGCATCCATTTTTATAACCACATATGTAACCTCTCAATTAGTTTTTCGCAAAATCATTATTTTTCTTTTACAAATGCAGCATCTTCCAGTTTGAAAAGCAATCATCCTTTTCTTTCAGAATGCAGGCAGAAGGATTTTAAAAGCACCAATGCATATGGAATTAGCCAACGTCACTAACTGTAAGACTGACAGCGGTCTTTTTCCTAGACCATTCTTGCTTGTAGAAAATGCCATGGTGGCGCCCAAAGTGAGAAGAATGATTGCGACGCCTTAAATTCTCGTCGAATATCAGATTTTGTTTTTCCATATTTTCTCAAAATATTTTAAGTTTAATGCCAGGGTGGTTCTTCTAAAAGGCAATGGTCAATTTCTTCCTGTTGTTTGTCCATAATTCATTTCCATATTTAATTACTTTGATAACAACTATGCGTTTAGCCTTAAGTATCACAAATGGATATTATATAAATAAGATATGTGTAGTTTTCAGACGAGAAATTATATTTCCAAAATATTATCAGTCTGTACCAACATAGCTGAAAAAGAAAATTCTAAGTATAGAATATATTCAAATGATGTTATTTCAAAAACCGCGGCTCATTCCGTTCTTTCTGCTACGAAAATCTGAAGTAATTTTAGGTGCTGTATTTTATCAATTATCCAATCCGTATTTCCGCTACGTAACCGTCTACTGACAGTTAAATATTCATTTTGGGGGGAATATTTATAGTCCGTCCAGAAAGCTTTGAGTGGGAGAGGGGAGGCAAACAAGTTGTGGAAAAGGATAAGGAGATAAATACCGGAATGAGATCACAGAATATTGCGACATCGGTGTGTCATCACTGTCTGGAAGAAGCAAAATAATATGTTAAAAGTTCCAGTAATTTATGGAATTCATAAAATATTAATTTTAGAAAGTCGTAAACTTTCTTATAATGTATACCATTTCGGCCCAAGCATTTTCTATTGAATTAAAATCAACCAGTTCCCTGCGTCTTTGGCTGCTCGAGCAACCATCCAAAATAGGCGGCTCAGTCGGACGAATTATTTGTCTTGATGGGTCATGATATGACCGACAAAAATAACAGCCTTATAGATGCTAAAATCATGTTATACGGAACTGACAATTTTCAAAAATAAGTCGGTCGCAGATAGGGTTGTAAAAAAACGTTTTTTTCTGGCTTGAAAAAAAAAACATAAAAAAAACTTTGAAAAAAAAACATGTTTTTTTTCTGGAACACGTTTTTTTTCACAACTACTAAATCTCGAATTTGTAAGGCAGTTATCGTTTAAAATGACTGTTTTAGAGTTTATTCTAAGTACTTATCTTAGTTTAAAATCTACTATATTTTTCTGGTTCAGTAGGGAAAAAAATTACGAAAATATTGGCAAAATTGACTGAAATTTTCTTTATGAACGGGGATTTCCCGAAGAGACTAGGTTGCGCAAGAAGGAATCCCCATTCCCCATTGTTTGGATTGATACTTGCTATTTGAAATAGTGCTGCCAGCCCTACAAAATTACCTACAGATCTTTTAAAAAAAAATTAGGAATTTAAAATTTATCCACGGTTTTTTGCCTTATTCGGCTTTCCTTATATTCGTATACTTGTTAACTCTCAGAGTATAGTGGTACTGACTCATTAAATTGTCAGTAAGGGAGCGTGCATAAACCACATAGCTCCATTTTGGCCTCCTGTGAACCCCCACGTAACCCTACGTGGCTTTTGCCCCCCCCCCGCTCACGAAGCACGTAGCTTTCTTCCGTTTTGATTCCAGATGACATTTTGTACTGTTTTCGCTTGTCAGACTATTGTAAATTACATACGGATATAATTAACTGAGGGAAATAAATACTCACATGCTGTTGTGAGTTCAGTTCCTCATTTTAACTGTGAAAAATGTTGCGAAAGGAAAGTTACGTGGTCTGGCTCTCCCCACGTAGCCCAGCATAGCCTTCCAGCTAACCCCTCCTCCCTCTGGACCGAGCCACGTAGTTTGTGCACGGTCCCTAATTATGAATCGTTTCCTTGCATCCGTTGGTGTAAACAAACGATTGAAAAAAAGTAAAGCTCCTATTTTGTATGATAATAGATTTTAATTCAAACTTAAAAGACCGTAATACAGAACTATCGGCGCAGTCTTTATGCACAGTGTGTACTTTGCTCACAATTTAAAATTGCAATCTCAAAATCTTTTGCGTACAATACAAGAACAACCAGTAAAAGAAAATTTAACTATTTCTGAAGTTATGGATCTAGAAGAGACAGAAAATTCCGACACCGACCGAACTAGTGTTGGTAGTGCTGATACTAGTGAATGTGGTACTGACATAGAGGATGAATAAAATTATGTTACCTGTATAGATACACTTATGAATCATTATGTGAGACATTATATGATTCAGTAAGACTTAAAACACACTTGTAAATTGGAAGTTCCTTAAATAAAACTATAATTTATCAAATATATTGTTTTCTGAGAAAAAAACAAAATTTAGAAAAAAAACACGGTGTTAGGTTTTTTTCATGTTTTTTTTTTCACAAAGCTGAAAAAAAAACTTTTTTTTTTCAGTTTGCAACACTAGCCACAGATGACTGTCCCGCAATCCCTAACAGTTACAAATGACAATATTTGGCCTCATCACTGAAATATTCGCGACGCCTCGTAGACGATTATTGTACTGCAAACAACAATTCTTAATGTATCTTTAAACTGCAGTACTCTATAAAAAAAGGAAGCTGCTGCCAGGCCGATCCTGGCCAGATGTTGTTTTGCGAGGTGTGCTTGTATCATCTCCTCATATCACTCACATTGCTAGATGTGGCTGGTGAAGGATTGACACTGAAGCAGACTAAAGTTTGAATACAAGTCGCACATTTGACGAGGAAGTCTTCTGGCCGGAAACGATTTCCTTCTATTGTGACTTTGGAATTATTAGTCATCGAGATAAAACTACATTTTCCTCCATTAGAGCCCATTAAAGCAGTATCAAAATAAAATTTTATAAATATAAAAGTTACAATGCAGGTATACTGATGGATTAGATTAGTTTACAAAATGATAAATGCAACTAATTATCTCATTTCGACGTGTGAATTACTTCTAAATACTAGGCACTGTGACGTGCTGCAGAAAAATTAAACAAGAATCATTTATTACGCCTAATCCCGGCTAAAAAACGAAAATATTTTTAAAATTATAATTTTTAACAAACCGATGTGATAATAAGATACTGATTTGTGGTTTTATGAACCACGATTGAAAACCATGCCTTTCATATAGGCGTCAAATAACTGGCAATACAGAATTTCAAAAAAAGATAATTTCTGTATATCTCAAAT
Organism: Vandiemenella viatica; assembly: GCA_031002005.1. Lineage (NCBI taxonomy): Eukaryota > Metazoa > Arthropoda > Insecta > Orthoptera > Morabidae > Vandiemenella > Vandiemenella viatica. The sequence continues at coordinate 3,824,484 of JARYHS010009186.1, read as the reverse complement.
TTATTTACAGTATTTTGGAATTAAAATTTCACCTCTGCTAGCTGCACATATTTTTTTTTTTTTTTTTGTTTTTTTACTTAACCATTTTTTAATAATTAGGGATAAACGCCTCGTTACTGTCTAGGTGAATAAATATAGGAGAGTACTGTGAACAAAGAACACGAAACAAGTTGATCAATACATTCCAGAAGAATCATCCTGGCATTAAGCTACATAGATTACAAGAAAACATAGAAAAACGAAATCTGATAGCCGACAGGAATTTGAAGCGTTGTAATAATTCTTCTCACTTTGGGCGCCACCATGGCATTTTCTACAAGCAAGAATGGTCTAGGAAAAAGACCGCTGTCAGTCTTACAGTTAGTGACGTTGGCTAATTCCATATGCAGTGGAGCTTTTAAAATTATTTTGCCTGCATTCTGAAAGAAAAGGATGATTGCTTTTCAAACTGGAAGATGCTGCATTTGTAAAAGAAAAATAATGATTTCTGCGAAAAACTAATTGAAAGGTTACATATGTGGTTATAAAAATCGATGCATTGTGGTTGATTCCGGGTTCATGAGAAACGATGTGATTAAGATCTGAAATCTTTAGTTGATCAAATATTTTAGCGCCTACAACTAGGCTGCAAAGATAAATATATTAAAAAAGATTCATGGCCAAGTCAGTTTGTGATTATTGTTCCTATATATCTAAATGTTACGTTCAATTAAAAAAACTGAGTGTTGTGGACGAGCGATAATGTTCTGGCCTCGTATTCGAGAGGATGCGGGTTCAAATCGCCTTCCGGCCATCCAGATTTGGATTTTCTACTGTTCTTCCAAATCACTCCAGGTGAGCGTCGGTATAGGATCATCAAAAAGCCCATTCTATGCTCCCAGTCAATTCCCGTCTCCAATGACCTCGAATTCTAAAAGTTAAACAGGAAACAAATTTAAAAAAGTTCAGAAAGGCCTGGTTCCTGGAGGATATACGGCTATACTCGCGTTTAATTCTTTCGCCTGTTAACTGTGTGAGACAAGTGCCTCAGGTAGCAATATAAGCAAGATAGTTGAACGAGGATAAGGAAAACCGCATGCCTGAAATGTCTGATGATTTTCTTGTTCTGTTGGCCTACGGAAATAGTCTTCCGTGTTAACAAACCACGACCGCTCAGCTTGCAGCTTTGCTAACGAAAGTTACAAGGCTGGAAGCTGCCGTAGGCGACTGCAGCAGATGTGCTATGGGAGACTCCGCTGATGCTAGTGCTATCGCAGATTCTCCTGTTCCCAGCATCGTACCTGTAGTCCAGGCTGAGACCTTGGAGCCTGTGCGGCAGTCACCTGACGGTGTCTGGCGTGTGGTTTCCAGGCGTCGACGCCGCACGCGGGGGAAGTTGTGCAAGTCTGAATCCCAGGATGATATGCTTGTACCACTGACCAACAGGTTTGATGTATTGTCTGGGTCTGGTTCAGATCCACAATCGTCAAACAGTGAGTTGCCAGCCTCCCTGCCCGCAAGGCCTGAGGGACCACAGAAGGGGATATTGGTGATAGGTAGCTCCAACGTTAGGCGTTTTATTGAACCCCTTAGGGACTTGGCGAATAGGTCTGGGATGAAGTCCTGTGTCCATTCATTGTGTTTTCCGGGAGGTCTGATCCAAGATGTTGATCAGGCCATCCCGGATGCCATTGAGCGGACGAGGTGCAGTCAGTTGCAGATTGTATCTGATGTCGGTACCGCCTTGGGTCGGAGGCTATCCTCTCATTCTTCCAGCGGCTTGTTCAAAGGGTGAGCTCTGTGGTTGATGACCGCAAGATTTCGGCTGAGTTATCTATCTGCAGCATTGTCGATAGAACCGACTGTGGACCTCTGGTTCAGAGCCGAGTCGAGGGTCTAAACCAGAGACTGCGGCGTTTCTGCGATAATCATGGCTGCAGATTCCTAGATCTTCGCCATGGGGTCGAGTCGTGTAGGGTTCCCTTGGATAGATCAGGAGTGCACTACACACGTGAATCGGCTACACGGGTGGCAGGGGCCGTGTGGAGTGCATTTGGGGATTTTTTAGGCTGAGGCAGGAAGACCCGAAACTGGGCTCACAGTTACGGGCAGCCCAATCAAATTCGGCACCATATGTTAGGAGTAGCGTAAATTATTCTCGACCATTAAAAGTACTCGTTATTAACTGTAGAAGTGTTTGTAATAAGCAGCCTGAGCTTGAAAGAATTATTAGTAGTACAGAAGCAGATATTGTATTAGGTACTGAGAGCTTGGTAAAACGGGATATAAGTTCAGCAGAAATATTTAACGATAGAATGAATGTTTTCCGTAAGGATAGGTTGAACTCCAATGGTGGCGGTGTATTTAAAGCGGTTAGTAAACACCTGTCGTGTAGCGAAATAAATATCGATACGGTCTGTGAAATCCTATGGATTAGACTAAAAGTAGCTAGGACAAAACTTGTATTAGGGTCTTTCTATTGTCCACCAGATGCATATGTATCTATTGCTGAGGCCTTAAGAACTAATGTAAGTAATATAGCTCGTCAATTTCCAGATCATGCAATAATACTAGGAGGTGACTTCAACTTTCCGTATATCGACTGGAATAATTACGTCCACGTTACTGGTGGCCGGGATAAAACATCCTGTGAAATTATTCTTGACCTTTTCTCAGATCTTAATCTTGAGCAGCTCGTCACTGAGCCAACGCGGTGCCACAACAATAACGAAAACATTTTAGATATTCTCGTTACGAATAGGCCTGAGTTATTCTCGGACATTTCTACCACCATGGGAATAAGTGATCATAAAGCTGTAACTGCTACAGTAAAATTAATAGCCGCACGCAAAAAGAAAAAAAGAAAGGGTCATTTACAGGTTTGAAAGGGCCCCAAAGGAGAGTTTAAGAACGTTTTTGAGGGATAATTACATTACCTTTATAGAAGGAAGAGGCTCGGTTGAATAGATGTGGCTTCGATTCATGCATATAGTCAGGGAAGGTATGGACTTACATATACCGAAAAGGACAATCAGGGATGGGAACGATCCCCCGTGGTATACACGTGAACTTAAACGGTTACTTAAAAAACAAAGGAAGATACATGCACGCTCAAGGACGACGATGTATAGGATTGATTTAGAAAAGTTAGCTGAGACAAGAGAACATGTTAAAAATGCGATGCGCGAGGCTTTTAACGACTTTAGATGCAACTCACTTTCTAAGAGTCTCAACGAAAACCCAAAGAAATTTTGGTCGTATGTAAAAGAAGTTAGCGGTAGTGACAACAATATGTCAGTTCTACTACAAGACGGTCGGGAAGTTGATGACAGCCGCGAAAAGGCTACCGTATTTAACACCGAATTTAAAAATTCTTTCACTGACGAAAACATGGAAAACATTTTGCACGGCGTGTAGAATTTGAGATGAATCCAGTAAAAATTGATAGTGTAGGTATCATAAAGCAATTAAAGCTCGTGAAGTGGGGGAAGGCGCCGGGTCCTGATGGTATTCCAGTAAGATTAATTTTCGGAATACGCGGAAGAAATAGAACCATTTCTATCAGATATATTTCGTAAATCTTTAGAAGAAAGAAAAGTACATTCTGACTGGAAAATAGCGCAGGTGATTCCCGTTTTGAAGAAAGGTGATCGGAGAGATCCTAGGAATTATCGACCCATATCTCTAATATCTGGCTGCAGTAGAATTCTGGAACATGTCATATGCTCTAACGTTATGAAGTTCCTGGATGAAAACTAGTTACTTACAGGAAACCAACACGGATTTCGTAAGAACCGTTCGTGTGAAACGCAACTGGCTCTATTTTCGCATGACGTACCGGTAATGAAGGTTATCGATGCAGGATCACAAGTTGATGCTATTTTCTTGGATTTCCAGAAGGCTTTTGACTCTGTACCACATAACCGCCTTTTGGCGAAGATTCGAGCGTACGATATATCTGATGAGATCTGCGAATGGATACGGGATTTTCTAACTGGTCGGTCGCAGTATGTCGTTGTTGACGGGGAAGCCTCTTCAAAGCTAGATGTTACTTCGGGCGTTCCTCAAGGAAGTGTAATAGGACCACTTCTTTTCTTAATTTTTATAAACGATCTCAGTGACAACGTTAATTGCAGGATGCGATTTTTTGCTGATGATGCACTTATTTACAGGGAAGTGGGGTGCTCTGACGATTGCTTAGAAATACAGCGCGATCTGGATGTTATTTCGGAATGGTGCCGTAATTGGCAGCTTACACTTAACTGTAAAAAGTGCAAGGCAATGCAAATAAGTAATAAAAAGACTCCGTTTGCTCACGAGTACAAAGTTAACAATTCAGTTGTTGACACGGTCGATTCCCTGAAGTATCTAGGCGTAACAGTACAAAGTAACATGAAATGGGACTTGCACATAACTTCCGTCGTAGGCAAAGCTAATTCTAAACTACGTTTTATAGGTCGTATTTTGAGAAGCTGCAATGCTCATACAAAGGAAATAGCGTACAAAACACTAGTGCGTCCGCATTTGGAACACTGTTGTGGAATTTGGGATCCCTATCGCAAGGGATTGATTGACACGTTAGAGAAAGTACAGAGGAGAGCCGCTCGATTCATGACCGCTAGTTACAGTCCTTATGTAAGTGTCACAGAGCTGATACGTGGGTTACGCTGGGATTGTTAGCGGACAGACGACGTCGTTTTCGTTTAAATTTGTTGGAGAATATGCGAAAATCTCTAATTTACGAGTGCAACGAAATACTTCTTCCGCCAACCTATTTTGGTCGCAATGACAGAAGGGATAAGATTCGACAGATAAGATGCCGTACTGATACATTTATGTATTCTTTCTTTCCTCGTTCTGTTCGGGATTGGAATACTCTAAAATATGATTTTAGCTTAGCACCCTCTGCCACCCACAGTAATTGAGAATTGCAGAGTATAGATGTTGATGTAGATGTAGATTTACAAATTCCTTCTCTATATTCCCGACCAAGATACTTAAGTTGGCGCTAGCAGTGTAGGGGCTAGAACACTGTCATCGCATTGTAAAGGTCACAGATTCGAGTCCGTCCTCGCAAATAGTTGCTTTAGAACGAGTGTAGAGTTCGTCTTGTGTTGACTTCACAATAGTGAGCCACATTACCTCTGTAAAGGCTGACACAATAGTCTGAAATATATAAACGGGAGCAGATCAAGTGGTCAAACGTACGAAAGTGCATAAAATATTTATATCAGCAGATGGAGGCAGGTCAATTATTAATAACGTGAACTTTCAGTTTTTTTTTTATAAATCGCCATTATTGTGGAATATTAATTAATTAATTTTGTAATCAAACAGTGCAAGTAGAACTTTACAAGATGCAATGAGAGTATGCTGAAGTCAAAATCCTCGAAAAGTAATTTTCAGAAATTTATAATGACTAATACATATTAGTTCAATGTTATTTCTCAAGATTTTCATCGGTCCTCTAACTACGATCAAGTAATTTTAATAATGTTATATGAAGTTGTTTCTGTTACTTTCGGAAAATGGCTGTCACTGTATTTGTAGGTGCTCTTAATTCGAAAAGGGGCATATTTCAAATACGGATGGTCATATTCACAAACCTTGTTAGAGCAAACTCTTCTGAACTAGTGTTCTTCACTTCCTCAGAGTCACTGGTAAATAAACACTTCCTCAAAACGTTTGTCGTATCGGTTACTTCCTCCTTGCATCTGAACTGTAATTTGCTTGAGCCAGCAGGAAGAATTTCTTCTTACAAAATGACCTCGCATAGTGTTAAAGAGATTAAATCCCATACACTCAACTGAAATTCCAAAAGAGCTTCACTACAGTTCAACCAGTTTCCATTATTTTTGGACCTGTGAAATAATTTTTAAAGCGATAATTGCCGTTTTTTTTTTAAATAGAAATGTCTTTAAATTTTTGATGGCATTCCTCCCGATATCCATTCATCCAGCTAAGCCATCTTATGTGATTATCCTGTGTACTGATGTATTTCCAAATGCTTTTTGCTCATACAACTGAAAGATGACACAAGACATACAACAATATCTACTTTAACATCCATGTCCCTGATCGGAATCGCACCAGTCACCCAGAGTCCCGGTAACGGCCAAGCCACCCCATTCGGCACGACAGGGGTTCAAAACTTCGTGCATTTATCCGTATTTCCATATTGCATGATTTAATCGAAATCACCCCGTGAGTGCCGAGTTGATTCCGTGAAATGGCCATAGCTGAATTCCTTCCCAAAACATTCCCCCAGTCCTTTTTCCTATATAATGATTTCGACGTCGACCAGCCCTAATTCAACATCGAACTAGGGACTCTCCATATTTGGAAATTTTACTCTAGTCCATTCACTACCATTTTCGGTCGTTGAATAAGATAAATCAAACAAGGAAAAGGTCCAAAACACACCACAGAGATGTAATTATTTTTATTTGAGAAATTATTATTTGCTTCTAGCTTTACATCTCATCGATGTCATTAGAGGCAGGAAAGGACTGGGGCAATTAATTGGGAGGAATTCGGGAATGACCTTTTGAAGGAACCATTCTGATATTCGCATGGAGTGATTTGGGGAAACCATCTAAAACGCTTACCTGGATGGCCAGATGGGGATTCGAACCCACGACCTCCCGAAAGCGGGATTAGAGTGTTACCACATACCCACCACGTTCTTTTTTTCCGTCTTCTTCATTTCTTCGACGCCAATGTGATATGAATCTTGATAGTATTGGAAACTAGGGTCGTAAAGTTTCAGCCATTGCTTTTGGAAGGAACTTTTCTGGAGTTCAGCTGGAGTGATTTACGAAAACCATGGCATACTGATATTGGATGCCGGACGAGGTTTGAATTCACATCCTCCCGAATGTCAGGCAACAATGTTACCTACAACCCATCGGACTTGGAAGGCAGGAAGTAATGCTTGACAGAAAATTTTATAGAAGTATCAATGTTAGTTAGAAACAAAGAGAGATTGGTTTTATTTATTTATTTACTATTCTTAATTATTATTATTATCACTAAATCTGTCGCTACTGCGACCAAGTTAATCTTACCTTCTAAATATGATACGGTTGAAACAAAATTAAGGTGTTAATATTCCGAACAGTTTAAATTTCTCGAAATATTTTATTTATATTTCTTGACCTAGTTTGCCATTAGAGTTCTTTCGTAAATGTTCTATCTGCTTACCCTCAACATTTGTGGGTATTTATTTGTTCTATAACGCTGCACCGCCATAAAGTGTAACTAAGTCCATTAGCTCTGTCTTATTCGGTTTTCGTGCGTAATTTAGTGATACTTTTCGATAATCTTCATACAATTGTGTTTGCTAGCGAATAGTCAACCGTTTATTCGAGAGGGTAAAATAAATTAACAGTGGTTATCAAAATTACAACAAAAAAAAAATGTTTTCATTCATCTATAATAAATCGATTTGGTTATTTCAATAAATATTATGATCTAGATGATGATATTCGGAGTTATTTTAAATGTAGAACTCCAAACTTTGCCTCTGAGCGTCTGCTAGTTTCTTGCTACGCGGGCTCTTTTTTTTTTTTTTGGTCTTGGGTAAAGTGCTGAGTATGAGAGGTCTATTTTATAATGAATTTAGTGTACCACCTACCAGTTATGCTGTCCCATGCGGTATTCCTGTGTAGAACGAAGCATAATCGAAAGGTGAGGGGTCTCGCGATTTGTGTCCCCGACTGTACAATGCTGGCAACAGGCGAGAATAAATAATGGTACGTACACTGGTCCACAACAAATCTACAATAAATTCCCATTTTTAAAACTAAAAATCTAGTAATTTATTAGTTTACAGGAATATGAAAATAATTTTAATGAAATATAATATCATAATGTTGGAGTGAGTACACGGAAGCAAATTACGCTGCCTACGTCAAAGGGACGCTAAAAAGATATATGATGTATTATTGAGAATGTTTTGATGTATAGTCATATACATGTTTGGTCATATTTTGTCATTATTCGGCCATATTTTCCCATTTTAAGGTCATATATTTGAATGCATATTGCCGAACCCAAGTGATAACGGGCTTGAGTAGGAGCCCGTATTCTGCAGGTCGAATAACATAGAAAATCCTGGTGACGCACTTAAATCAGTATTCCTTTCCTTGCGTTGGCGTCTGTGGAATGTAGTCGACGGCACAGGCTGAAGTCCGAATGGAGGAGAGAGTTTCTGTTCTGTTTCCATTGTTCCTCGCTGTCATTTTCTGAGCGTCTCGGGTTGACAGAGTACATTTGTCCGCGTTAGGAGATTATTTCGGGTTCCTCTCTTAGCAAGAAACCCAGCGATATATGCCGCAGAATCGCTCGCCCGGAAATATCCGAAACAAAAAACCCCGGGGGCCACACGGGAAACGCATTACCCGCGCCTTTTGTTTGGCCCTCGTTCGCTTGTCGGGGCAGTTCGCGCCACAGACGGGTGAGTTATGGAGCGCACCACTCATAAACACTATTCATTATGTCAGTCCGCGAGGGTAATTAGTGTCCTCGCAACACATCCGACACGGAGCGGCGGCGTCTTTTCCTCAAGTTTCAAGGCACTAATGAATATCATCGGGTCTAGACCTGATCCTCGAGGATCTAGGCCTACCGCACGGCAACCAATCCCGGCTGCTTCCACAATTGTCGGACAGAGATCTGTTGTTCCTAAAAACGAGGCACTACATGAAACGATTCGCCAAAGTGTTTCTAACAAACATAGAAGCTATCTGACAGTTTAACAACAGTGGAAGTGATATTTTTCTCTGGTAGTATAAGCATATCTAAGCGAAATTTTTTACTACGCTATAAATTTTTTTGTATTAATGATTATATTATCTTGTATTCAATACTTATTGTAACAGATTCGTATCAAAGGTGAAAATGAGCAACGATAATTAGAGATAAGATGATTACTGTTGAACTTTTCATCTTCAGTCAGTTCAGTGATTAAATGATGTGGCCTCTTAGGACTTGGGCCTTATTCTCCAGGTCGGGCGATCCTCCGACCACCCTGAGCATGTCCTCGCCCCGCGAGGCTGGTGGGCTGCTTCTGTCTATCTGTCATCCGAGCAACATCGCCGGCTCACTGTCATTCCAGGACGCTGCCCGTGATCTATGTCAATAATCTAATGTCGGTTGCTCTCTTCGTGTCCTAGCATTGAACTTCACAACTTCTTTGAGTATCAGATCTCACAACCTTAAGTTAGCACAGGCAGATCGTACTGGTCGTAATATATTCGCTTTGGATTTGTGGGTATACTAGATTTGAGGACAATGAAATAGCTTCCAAAAGCTTGCCACCCCTCTTGATGCGACGTGAAACTTCTAGTCTTACATCTAATCTCATATTCGCAAGCAGGACAAGATAAAGATAGATTTTTTTAATTGCACATCCCCCCCCCCCCCCCCGACATAACTTTTGTTTTTGAGAGGTTCGTGTTCAGGCCAACTGCTTTGCACTGAGAGACAAGATCCGTAATTAAACTTTGGAGTTCGTCAATGTCACTAACGAGAAGCTCAATGTCATCGGCGAATCTTACGTTGTCAAGTATTCTGTCATTACTCTAATTCATTTTTCTGCCCATTCTAAAGAATTCTTGCATTTAGGCCAATGTTGAATAATTCTGTAGTGGGGTAACGGTTTGTGACATCCGAGTTGCCGAAGTGGTACTGCTGCCCTGGGAACGATAATTCAGTATCAAATCTAACGATTTGAACTGCAGGACGCTTTCCCCACCATTTAAAAATAACTTCCTGTTTCCTGCTGTTTAAATCCGGCATCACATTTCACTCGTGGTAGGGCTTTCATCTGACATATTATTCACGATATTTCTGAAACTAAACGCTTTTGAAAGTCGTAAATGCACTGAATGATAGCTTATGTTGAAAGCGGATAGTATCACCTTGTTTTCACACACTAAATAAAGTTTCAAAGTGAAGATGGATTAATACGAAAATTCATTGGCGGTTTTATTTTATCTATTATTTGATCTTTTAATTTAACTGTAAATGATTTTACAAGTTGCTAATCTTATATATATATAAAAATAGACGTGTTTTTTCCTATATTTCACTTTTCAGCCACCACAACCTAGAACAGATCACTGATGTTTGTGGGTGGAAGTAGCATGGAGTTTACTGTCGTGCACAACGTTGGCCGAATGCCGATAGCTGTGGGGATGTGGGAGATATAATGATTAAAGTTGGTCAGTGCAGGGCGTTTTCATATTTCGACCAAAAATTCGTATGTCCGTATACTTCTCCATCCTGCCACAACTACGTAGCATAGAGCATTGGTGTTTGTGTTTGGTAGTAGAATCGTATCTCATGTAGTGCACTATGGTTGGTAGATGTCGGTAGCTATGGAAGTGTGGGAGATATGGGGGTTGAAAGTGGTCGACCTGTGGCAATTTCATACTTCTGCCAAAGACAAAAGTGTCATGGTGTATCACTTTTCAGCGAAAACTATAGATCGCAGATAACTGGCGTTTGTGTGTAGTAGTAGCACAGAGTCACCTTTCGATCACAACAGCGGCCGAATTTCAGAAACTGTGGTAGATAAGGTGGTTTCAAGTGGCCGACCAAGGATATTTTCGTATTTCGACTGTCTCCGCATATGTCACTTTTCTGCCACAACTACATAACATAGAGCATTGCTGTTTGTGTTTGGTAGTAGAATCGTATCTCATGTAGTGCACTATGGTTGTTAGATTTCGGTAGCTATGGGGGTGTGGGAGATATGGGGGTTGAAAGTGGTCGACCTGTGGCAATTTCATACTTCTGCCAAAGACAAAAGTATTATGGTGTATCACTTTTAAGCGAAAACTATAGATCACAGATAACTGGTGTTTGTGTGTAGTAATAGCACAGAGTCACCTTTCGATCACAACAGCGGCCGAATTTCAGAAACTGTGGTACTGTGGTAGATATGGTGGTTGTAAGTGGCCGACCAAGGATATTTTCGTATTTCGACTGTCTCCGCATATGTCACTTTTCTGCCACAACTACATAGCATAGAGCATTTGTGTTTGTGTTTGGTAGTAGAATCGTATCTCATGTAGTGCACTATGGTAGTTAGATGTCGGTAGCTATGGGGGTGTGGGCGAAATGGGGGTTGAAAGTGGTCGACCTGTGGCAATTTCATACTTCTGCCAAAGACAAAAGTGTCATGGTGTATCACTTTTCAGCGAAAACTATAGATCACAGATAACTGGCGTTTGTGTGTAGTAGTAGCACAGAGTCACCTTTCGATCACAACAGCAGCCGATTTTCATAAACTGTGGTACTGTGGTAAATATGGTGGTTGTAATTGGCCGACCAAGGATATTTTCGTATTTCGACTGTCTCCGCATATGTCACTTTTCTGCCACAACTACATAGCATAGAGCATTGGTGTTTGTGTTTGGTAGTAGAATCGTATCTCATGTAGTGCACTATGGTTGTTATATGTCGGTAGCTTTGGGGGTGTGGAAGATATGGGGGATGAAAATGGTCACCTGTGGCAATTTCATATTTCTGCCAAAGACGCATGTGTCACGGTGTATCACTTCAACTATCAATCGCAGATCACTGGCGTTTGTGTGTAGTAGCAACACAGAGTCTCCCATCGATCACAACGTTGGCCGAAATTCGGTAAATGTGGGAGTGTGTGATATGGTGTTTGAAATTGGTCGATCATGAATATTTTCGTGTTTCACCCAAAGACTTGTGTGTATCCGTAAATTTTACCTTGCTGCCGGAACTACATAGCGCAGAAGACTGGTACTTGTGTGTGGTAATAGTATCGAGTCTCCCATCGTGCACTTGGGTGGTTAGATGTCTATAGCTGTCAATATGAATTCTTCACAATCACAAACGAAGTCGTGCGTACCAGCTAGTAACTAATATAATTAGTTGTTTGTGACTTGGCAAACAAGTTTTGTTTAGCAGCAAAATACACATTTTACACTGATTTGCGGCAAAATCAAAGAATATTTTAAATATTCCAATTGATTGTTGATGGGACGCAGCTACAAAATAATTTCCTTCCATCGATTAAAACAACTACGGAATCTATTTGAAGTAATTATTTCCCAAAGCCTGCTGTATTAGAAATGTAGTAACCATAGCGAGGAACACCAATACTTGCTGCAAGCAAAGAGCCTCTTTCGAGGAGAGATTCACCACTCGGGTCGCCGTCTCCATACACGGCCCACCCTGTCAGCTACGAGCGAGAGTCAAATGAAAACCTAAAACTGTAATATTTATATTATGCCTTTAGTTTTCGCCACATACATGTAGATTAAGCTAATCGCTTTCTTGTTGGGCGTGGCGAGAGTTATGATCACATCTGCGATGTTTTCTATGTGAAGAGCGTCTTTTAATAAGGTTCTTCTAAATTCTCGGTGGCGCCTACATCTTAGAAGGAAGTGGTAGATGTCCTCCACTTCGTCACAGGATTCGCAGTTCGGAGAATCCGAGACCTTCATTAGAAATTTTTTATCATTTAGCCAGGTGTGCCCCGTTCTTAATCTACTAATCAGCGTGATTGCCTTTCTATGCAGATCCACTTCCTGGAACCATGGTTTCATCGTAACTTTACTGGCGATGGCGCGGTACCATAGCCCTTTCCCTTGGGCCTTTTCGTTCCACTTTCTTTCCCATGCGTTGAGAGCTCTTGCTGAGACGATCGTTCTGAAATCGGTATAAGGCACTGGTATGTTCTCAGTATCGGGAACCTGGAGATGTCGTCGAGCTATTTTGTCCGCTAGCTCGTTCCCTGTCACTCCCACGTGACCCGGGATCCATTGTAGGCACACTTCTATGCCTCTGTGTATGGCTTTCCAAAGTTCTCTGCCAACTTCATATGTCAGGTAGTTTCTGCACTGGCCTTTAGGAATGCCTATGATAGCCTGTAAGGCACTTTGGGAATCCGAACATATCACTGCTTTTGTCTGTACTGACCGTTGTATATATTGTATGGCCCTCAGGATTGCGTACATCTCGGATGAGAAGATTGAGAATTCTGCCGGCAATCTACAAGCTTCATAAACGCCACAGTCTGCATCGACCCAAGCAGCCGCGCTGGTGGATTGCATTACCCTTGATCCATCGGTAAATACTTTCCGACATTCCTTCCATCGTGTGTTCAAGGTTTCTAATGCCCATTGCTTCAATTCTAACTGAAGGGTGGTTTTTTTGTCTATAGAGCCCTTGATCAAGGACAGGTGGATTCGCGACGAGATCTCCGCCCTTTGCCACGTATCTTCTTCGCTGAACATCTCGTTGATCTCCTGTCTGTGTATATTCCACAGGGCCGTTGTCTGAAAATACTGTATCAGGCTGGGTTTTTTCTGTTGTTGACGTGATTTGGCTGAACTTTCATGGGCAAGGAGCTGCACCTTCCTCTGTAGGGTATGTGACTTCATGGACCACACCTTTAGCCAGAAGTTCAACCCCAATTTACTTCTTCTTGTACTCAACGGTGGAATGGCTAATTCTGCCTCCATCACGGCGATGGGGGTGGATTTCACAAAGCCTCCGATTACTCGCAGAGCTGCTGATTGAATGCAGTCCAATTTTGTTAGAAGAGACTTGGCGGCAGTTTGATACAGGAACCCCCCGTATTCCATTCGGCTCCTCAGTAGAGAGCAGAATACATGCCGGAGTAGTCGAGGGTCCGCACCCCAGGTCGGGGCGGCGAGGGCTTCGAAACAGTTCAGGCGTTGCATACCTGATTGCTGCAGTTCCATGATATGCTTTCTCCATGTTAATTTTGAATCTAACCAAATTCCCAGGAATTTGGTCTCTTTAACTAACTCCAGTGTGTGTCCATTTAGTGTAATTGCACAGTCTTTTCCTTGTAGCTGTCTTTGCGTAAACACACAAATTTTGCTTTTTTCGATTGATATTTCTAGCCCTTTGTCCAGCAATCTCTTTTGTATCAGCTTCAATTGCTCCTCTAGTATTCTGCGGGCCGTTTCTATGTCCGGGTGAGATATATATACAACAAAATCATCCGCATATTGGAGGAAGGATACTAGGCCCTTTAGGATGTTACATAGGTCTGCCATGTAGATATTGAATAGTAAGGGGCTCATTGGATCGCCCTGCGGTAAACCTTGGAAGACTAGCCGACTGATTCTGTCTCCCTCCGCTGTAAACACTGAATTCACTCTTCGGGCGAGGTATCGGCCACACCATGAGCATAACTTGCTAGGTATGCCCATATTTTTCATAATGCCCACAAGTATATCTATCTGCACATTGTTATAAGCATCCTTAATATCCAGGAAAGCAGCCACTAAATAGTTTCTTCTTGTGAATGACAGCTGAATATCTGTCACCAGCGTGCTGATATTGTCTAAGGTGCTGAAGCGTTTTCGAAAGCCCATAGTTCTCGTATCAAGTAACCTATGATGCTCCAGGTGCCACTCGATCCTGTTTTTGATCATTGCACTCATCAGTTTTGTCGGGCACGGCAGGAGAGAAATGGGGCGATATGACGAGATGATGTTCTTCTTCCTGTGGGGTTTACACACGGGAATAACGATTACCTCCCGCCACTGGTCAGGAACATAGGAGAGGTCAATCATAGTATTGTAGAGATCCAGCATGGCTTCCTTCGCTTTAAGAGGAAGTTTGTCGATCATTGTGTAGGTAATGGCGTCCATCCCCGGAGCAGTATCTTTCTTCCGTAGGGCGTGCAATAGTTCTGATAGATGAAAACAGGGTTCCGTCGATCCTGTTGGGACGTCGTCTACTTCCCTACTCTTGTGATATTCCTCCTGTTTTGGTACATATGGAGGAGTGAACGAGGCTAGGAACTCCTCTGCTGCTTGTCTGTCTGACGATATCCAACTGGTAGCCGGCCTCTCACCCTTAAACCACTTCAGTTTCCGCCAAGTCTCTTGGGTCATCACACCATATTTTAAATTGGAGCAAAAACTCTTCCAGCCTTCTCGTTTGGCCTTTCTAATGGTATCTCGTGCTTCAGCCGTTCTTTTCTTGAGTTCTACCAAATTCTCCTGAGTGGCGGCGTGCAAATATGTTCTGGTAGCCAAGCGCCGCCTGGCGACAGCTCGTGAGCAGTCACTGTTCCACCAAGGTTTTCTAGTGAGCTCTCTTCTAGTGTGAGTTTTAACCTCTGGTATAGCCTCTTCTGCAGCAGCCTCCACTATTCTTTGAAATTCGTTGTACCGACATTGGATATCGTCGGTTGCACCTTCCCACTGCTCCAACAGCGTGCTGATCTTTCCTTCGTAGCGAGCCCAGTTAGCCCTGTTACACAACCACCGTCTGCTTGAGTGCCGGCGGACAGATGGGAGATTCCAATCTAATGATAATTTGAGGACGCAGTGATCACTTCCGATAGTCTCTGGTAGCAGATCCCATTTCGCTCTATGCATTAGGTTCATCGATATGAGAGTAATATCTGGAGAAGAATTTCTCTGACTAGGAGCACCAAGTCTAGTTCCGTGTTTGTTGTTAAGAACGGCAAATGAAGAGGCTGATATGGCATGGGCGAGCTCGATTCCCTGCGTGTCTACATAACTATCTTGCCATAACGAATGGTGAGCGTTGAAGTCGCCTCCAACCACACTATTTGCCGGCAGCTGATGGAATACAGCCGACCAATCTTCTTCCTTTAGGTTGACTTGAGGTGGTTTATATATGACGGTGGCCGCTTTGATAGGTCCATCGTACGAGAGATCGACAGAGAGCATTTCTACATTGGCAATTGGCGCCGCTAATCTGCGCACGGAGCAATTAATGTGGCTTCTCACCAAGATGGCAACTCCCCCGTGCCCATCATCTCTGTCTTTCCGAAACACACTAAAATTCTTGATGTTTATGTTCGACGAGCTGCGCAGCCATGTTTCCGATATAAGGACTAGGTCGGCCTTATGTTCTGTTATGGTTCTTTGAAATTCGTCCCATTTTGGTAATAGGCTACGTGCGTTCCACTGTAACACTGTCAATTTAGTCCTTCTAGCCATTTTTAATTAACAGATTTGCAGCCTCCGATGTGGTTCCACTTGGCCCCATTTCTTTAATTTCTTGAAGTACTTGTCGACACGCTTCGTCCTGAATTTTCTTCACTGTGGTGGCTGCCAGCTTGCCTTTCATCTGTTGTGCCAGCAGTTTGACCACTATTTTGACTATTATATTAACCATGTCTTCTCCTGCCTCTCTACTAGTTTGTTCTTTGCTGGTTACTTCTTCGGTTTGGGTCGCTATAGATTCCTTGGGAGTACTGACGGTACTTTGGCAGTGCTCCCTGATTTGCTTCATTCCCTGTGGCATCGTCACCGCGCTGTACCTTTTACTCTGTATAGGTGGGAATTCTGCTGCCTTGTATTGGTAACTTTGTTGTATACTCCTCTTGTTTTCCGTCGCCATTTTTGCTTTGTCCTCTTCTTGTCGCTTCCGTTCGGGGCATTTCCTATCGTTCGCTTTGTGGTCACCTCCACAGTTTACGCATTTTTGACCTCATTTGAGCAGCTGGATATGTTGTGTTCTTCACCACACTTCATACATCTTTCTTTTCCTTTACAGAATTTGGCCGTATGACCAAATCTATAGCATTTGAAGCACTGCGTTACTGGAAATATGTAGGGAGCCACCTTGAATCTCAGGTAGAAAATCTCGATTTCCTCTGGCAGGAATTGGCTATCAAAAGTTATGAGCACAGTTTGCAGGGGAACTGTTTCCACCTTGCCGTCATTGAATACTTTCTTGGTAAATCGCCGTACATCGATAATCGGTGCCGACGAAACAGCGTTAATCCTTAATTCTTCTTCTGCTAGGTCCGTAGGCACAAACTTGATTATCCCTTTCCGTTCTACTCGGTTAGCCGGTATATAAGCCTGCAGACCCAAGGATTGAAGAAACATCTTGTTTTCAACGAAGCCATTAGCAGTGTTGGCATTCAAAAATTCCATAGACATTCTGTTTTTCCCAAGTTGATTGAGTCGTTTCAGTCCAGTGACCTTGTTATAAAAATTTTCCCCAGCTGAATTGGGTGTAGAGAAGCACTGTCTGATGCGTTCTCGATTATAACGATATATGGACCCTCTGCATGGTCATTATAAAGCCTCTTCCGCATTGCCGTCGCGGGGGGATTCCGCTTGACTGCTTCTTCTCTTACTTGGCTTGCCTGACTAGTTGTCAGATGGTTACATAAGGTGTTCAACTGATGGCCTCCATCTCCTGACGCTCTACTGGGATTTGTTTGAGGTGGGGTCGCTAGGCTGCACGCTACCTCCTTACCTCTGCTAGGAATCGACTCAGTGATCATCGATTCTTCAATTTTCTCTTTCGTGACGTTTCTCCTGTCTGCAGCTTTACGTTTCTTCCTCAGATTGTACTTTTCTTCTTCGTCGGTGTCGTTTAGGTTTGCCTCCTTTGTCTTCCTCGCTGTCTCCATCATCTCTTGGTCACTCTGGTACACGGTATACGCCTCTTCTTTTCTCGGGTCGATTCCATAACTTGCTTCCGCCATTTCCTCTCGCCCTCCGGCAGAAGGGTCCGACGAGATGAGCTCAGCCAAGGATGTATTAACACAATTAGGTTGTCTTCTCTAGATGAAAATACTATAACTGTCCGCTGATTCACGAAAAGTTCTGTGAATATAACACGACCGCAGTTAGCACTGTTGATAGTCGCCGGGAGATGAGTCCGCTTCGCTGCCACTAACACTCGCGCAGGTAAACACGTCTCACTTCCTCACTCTATCGCACCGCTTACTTCCTTACTCGTCGGTTGCAAGCAGCAAACTGTCTGACAGTTGGTACGCCTGTTTTAAATTATGTGCAGGATGTCCCCACAGGTGGCAGCACAGTAAAGATGCGCAAGCACCAGCGCAGGAACAGTATAAAAATGGCGTCCCACTAGCAACGTGCACCAGAGATTCGATAATTAGATTTTTGTAAAGTGAAGGTGTAAAACCTATAGAAATTTATCTCAGAATGAAGGTACAGTTCGGGGATGCTGTTTGTCACGGGAGCAAGTGCATGAATGGTGTGACGTGTGTAGCTGATGCCAGGCACATCGTGTCGTGACTCCCGAGACCACAGCAGCAGTTGAAGCCATCGCCCGACCTTACCCTATATGTTTGGTCCCGTAAAAGAAGCACCTTCTGGGAATAAATTTCAATCCGCGGTGTACGAACGAGTGTATGGCACCGTTTCTGCCTTTTCTTAGCTGTCAGGAAGTTGGTGGAGTATTTTGCCCGTGGACATTGCCTCAAGAAGTATTTGGATGATGCAAGGCTTCTCTGTTGGTGTGGCCTCTCGGTGGTGTTTGGTTATATTAACTGAGAAGGCTTAATGGTCTATTACGACGATCAATGGTGATATCATAACGACCGATGTTGTTTAATTCTGGGTTATTGCTTCGGTTTGAATTTGTCTAAAATACATCTGCCAGTTGTTGGAATCTATCATGTAGATATGGAATTCTAATAGCTCCGTGGAATGCGTCGGTGGGATACCTGGCTAGAAGGTGCAGGGTTCTTTTTAAGCCTATTTTATATAGCTTGTAGCCTGAGTATGTAGCTGTTGGCAGCGAATGCCCACAGAACAGGCATACCCAATAATAGGGCCTACTAAGGTTGTGTTAACGCCAGTGCTTGGGGCTAAGTTGTTGTCCCTGTTGATTAGCTAGTAGAGGCTGTGTAGCCTCGCGTTTGCTTTCCTGTGGACGTCATTAGTATGAGCTTTCCAGGTTAGTCTCCTGTCTAGCAGCACTCCCAGGTAGCGGGCAGTAGCTGACCAGGGTATGTCACTACCGTGATGAGCAGGCCCAAGCCTTTTGCTGATCGGGGTTAATATCAATGCTCCATCTCGTAGTCCAGGCCTCCGTTACTTGGAGGACTTCCTGGAGACGGCGAGTGGCTAAAATTCTGATGCGGCTGACTGCGAGGTCATCAGCGTATGTTGCGTCCAAAACTCCATTGGTAGTAGGGACATCGGCAGTATATAATGAATAATGAATATAGAGTTGGACCCAGCAATGAGACCTGGGAAACTCCTGCTTTCACGTTTCCGACACTACAGAAAGCTCTGTCGACTCTAATACTGAAAGTATGGCCAATCAGGTATGATTTTAGTATCTTCACGTATGGGCCAGGGGTACGCTGCTCAGAAAAAGCAGGCGATTTACCTTTTTCTTCGCAAACACGAGTCCAGTGCACAGCACAAGTGGTCACAAAGTACACGTGCATACGAATACAGTGACCGAGCGGAGTTGAGTAGGAGTGTTGTGTCGTCTCCAAAAATATATATATATATAAATGGGAATTCAGGCACTCCGGAAGCGTTTCTGACATGCATTGAGTATCAAAAAATATTACAGGTGACTTGTATGTGTGGACAATAAATAAAATTTTAAAATAATAATCAAGGTTTTCATTTGACTCTACTCGCACTATGGACACTGCTGAACAGAGCTGCGAGTCGCCTTCGGTTGGTCGAGAGATGTCCGCGTCAGCGGAACACCGCACACCGCACACCGTGGGCGACGATCTCTATTGATTTTCCGTCTTTCAGCTATGTTACAGGCAACAGCCACGTTGAGACGAGCTCGCTGAAACAAAGCCTACACAGGTGACATCTCGCGACATACTCAATCTCGAAGCACATGCCGCACATGGAAAGTGCAAATAGATGAAACAATAATCTAGATCGTCGAATGAAATTTCTGTAACTCTTTGTGGATGCTAGGACTATTAGAAAAGGGAATGAAGCACACGATATTTGGTTATATAGATGGAAGCTGAGAACTTTACCAACAACTGGAGAGCATTACAGCAGCCCTGAGAAAAAAGAGATTAATGATCAATGGTCAAATAGTTCGGATGGACAATCATAGTCTCACCAACAAAATCTTCAACACCGTCTCTAGAGGGAAAGCGACCAACGCAAATGGACGAGACTAGTCAGAAGAGATCTCGAGCAACCGGGAGCAGGGGGGGGGGGGGAAACTGCGCCATGGATCTAAGGTGAAATGGACCCAAGAAAGAAACAACCACCATAGTGCAGGGATGAAACAATATTGGGCCAAAAATAAAGCTCACCAGAGTTAAACCAAAACGAAAAAGAAGAAGAAGCTGAAAACTAGTTTGCTGAGTTATGACAGGTGCTGTGTAGGTGCGACTCTCGCTCCAGCTCAGCTGGAGGGTGGCGGGCCACCTGTTCAGGGCAGGTGAGGCGAGGCGGGCCGCTACTTGTTGATGCCCCCACCACGGCGCGCGGGCGTCGGTCGGCGTCGGCGAGCGTCGGTCGGCGTCGCCCGGCGTCGCGGCGCTCGCGGCGTTCAGTCGCCCGCGCGACGCCGACGCCGCCCGCCCCGTCGCCGCGTTCGCTCGCGAGGTAAGCGCCCAGTGACGCGGCCGCCGCAACACCTCCCCTTCTTTCACTCTCTGTCACCCTGCATGTGTGTGTGTGTGATAGTTTCTAAACTATCGACTAAACGAAACTTGGTGTTTTATAATATTAGGTTCCGAAATTCGCTTGATACTCGTCGTGCAGACGAGCCCCGCCGGTTGGTCTTACCTTGGAGCTATTAAAATTCGCCGGAAGCTGTGGGCGGTACCACTGTCTGGTGACGTCAGTCACTGATGTCGGTCCCAAGTATTCTTTCTATAGCGTACAAAAAATATAGCTTTATTGTGAAAATACATAAAATCGTTAAAGATTGTATACAATGGGAAAATGTGTTCTGGAAGAAGTTAACAGCAATTATTCAGTCTTGATAAGTGCGTGTTGGTAGAGGAGACGTGCAGGCCAGAACCCACTCGCGACTCGCTCGCACTCCAGAGCGTCGCTTCTTTTATTACTATTACTCCGCGATTCACTAAAAGTATGTGGCGGAGGGTGCATTGCACCTATCTGAAAATGTAATAGTTTGGAAGGGATATGGGCTATGGTGAGGAATCATCCTGGAGCGATCTGTGAAATCATGGGAAACTCAGATCAGGATGGCCGAAGTGATTTATCTAGGGCTGCTCCTGTCGGATTTTAAGTTTATTCTACCGGTAAATCCTTCCTATTCCATTTTCTAATCGCTGGTGAAAAAAAAAGTACTGAAATGAATTGGTTCTGTCCCTGATTTCTCTTATTTTCGCGGTCAATCCTAGATATGATTGTAATATTTGTTTGCTGTCGTTCCGAAATAAGTCAGTCGTGAATTTTTCAATTATCTTCTGTCGAGAGGAACGCCTTCGCTGCTCCAGGTCTTCCCAACCTAATTCCTTCAACATCGCACTTACGCTTTCCCTCCAAATATATATAACTGTCATGAATCAGGCGGATCTTCTTTGGACCTTCTCATGTTTCCATTAACCCCTTTTGATGGGGACCCCTTACAGAACTACAATATTCTCAATGAGGACACACTACTGACTTGTATGCAATTGATTTAACTTCTCGTGTGCACTGTTTTAAATTACCTTTTAAATATGCTCATACCACGACACGTTATTACGAGTTGTTACCGCTAGGCATCTACCGGAATCTACCGTTCTAAGGACAGTACCATTAATTGTATATTCAGAGCTAAATGGTGTCACCTTCTTACTTATACGCATGAGCTGGTACATTTTAGCATTCAACTCCTACTGCCTGTCTTCAAACCACGCAATTATTCTCGTAATATCGTCTTGTAAGAAAGCGTAGTCGTCCTGGATTTTGATTTCACGATAAATAATAGCATCATCGGCAAATAATCTTTTCTTCCCCCTTCTGATGTGGAAGGGAGGGAAGAACGGTAGGCGAGGCGGGAACGGCGGTCTGCAAGAGCTGACAATGCTGCACCACGGCGGCGGCTTCCGACCACTTACTAGCTCACAGGCAAATCAGCACACAAACGCCTTTTAGAAACTTTACAACAGATACGGATGATAATAGCTAAATATAATTGCAGCACGCACTTGTAAAATTACTGGATGAAGTCCACACAACCATCAGGAAAAAAATAATCAGTTACTTGTGACTTTTAAATCGTGTTATTATGTCTTACGAAATAGTGATACTAATAGTTTTTATAAATAAATGAGAAAGTAAACAGTTAAAAAAACAGTTGCTCTTCGAGAGATCTATAAAATTTCGAAACATAGTGTTTTCAACAGGTATGGAATAACACATATAATTTTTCACGAAAAATTACCTACTGAAAAATTAAATTAGTGTTATTTGTCAAAACCATTTTTTTTATCTGCTTAACGTCTCTCTAACAGCGAGGTCTTTAGAGACGGGAAAGGAGGGGGGAGGAGGGGCAAGGAATGGGAAGGAATTGGGCCATGGCCTTTTTGATGAAAGCATCGCGGCATTTGCCTGGAGTGATTTGGGAAACTCATGGAAAACCCAAATCTGGATGCCCTGACGGGGATTCGAACCGCCGTCCTCCCGAATGCGAGGCCAGAACGTCAAAACCATAAGCTTCAGAACGATCACAACAGATACCTTACAGTCGTTAGTACACTCTACGCCATTGGAAATTATGAAAGCATTTTCTGATAGTTTAGCAAATAAAGCAACAAAAATTATATTTTTGAGGAATTTCACCGAAAAATGTCGTAAGTCGTTGGAAAAAAAAAAAAATAATAAAAAAAAAAAAAAAAAATTAAAAATGCATATTTTTTCATGATTGGCGCGTTGGCTCGTTCCACTGCCTTGGTAAGCTCTATACAATAATTATCTGTACCATTTCACAAAAATTATCGTGTTATTCATCTTTCTGGCAGTAATCATTTGTGATTCCTGAGTTAATCAACGTGCAGGGTGCCCAGGTATGACAGGATAATCCTGCATCCACAGGTACCTCGCATCATGTCCTACTGTACGACGAAATTTTATTTCAATAAAAGTCTCACTACTTTGAAATATTTATTTTTTAATTTTTTCGAAACTTGTAACTTTGTTCAGTTTATTCCATACCATTTATAAAAATTAAGACTTTTTGAACCCTTTTTTATTTACTCAAGGGTGTTTGAGTCATCTAAAGCAATGTTCTATTTTTCTTAAAATGTTAAATAAACCTTAAAACTCCATTTTTTTAAAAAAATAATTAATTGATAAGATGACGCCAATGCAACTGTATTACGTAGGTTCATTGCCGTACGCATTTCGCCTCTCATCGAGGCATCATCTGCGACGAAAACGCGTACGGCAATATACCTACATAATACAGTTGCATTGGCGTCATCTTATCAATTAATTTACTGAGCAACTCCGGAAAAATGGCCTACAACAACATTGCAAAAAAATAAAATAAAAATAAATCATTATCATCATTTTTAATTCATGTTTAAAATACACAGAGGTTTCTTTAGCAGACTGAATTACCATAAAACAATCATTTTAAAAGAAGTATAACATAATTATAAATCTTAATATTTTTATAAGGTTTTTTTAGCTTTTAAGAAAAAATATCATTGTTTTAGATGACTCAAACATCTCTTAGTAAATTAAAAAAAAAACAGGGTTTAAAATGTGTTAATTTGTAGAAATGGCATGGAATAAACTGAACCAGGTCACATGTCTTTTTTAAAAAAATAAAATAAAAAATAAAGAAATCAGTATCTCGAAAACATTTCTAAAATACAAGTTTGTCAGGACAGGATTATCCTTTGATTCCCGTATGAAGGAGCTGCGAGCCCAGCCGTATCGCACACTAAACACAGACACAGGTGTCGCGTCACTTCTCTTCCTCATTAGTACTTAGTACGACGTAGCAGTAATAGAATGCAAGCGCACGCGGCCGTAAACAGAAGCGCTTAACCTGACCAGCGAATGATAC
The DNA here is from genome assembly GCA_031002005.1 of Vandiemenella viatica. Classification (NCBI taxonomy): domain Eukaryota; kingdom Metazoa; phylum Arthropoda; class Insecta; order Orthoptera; family Morabidae; genus Vandiemenella; species Vandiemenella viatica. The sequence goes on along the minus strand of JARYHS010009186.1, from coordinate 3,800,706 downwards.
GTAAAAGACTGCCACACGCTAATTTTAGGAAATAGGTTGAGGCAAAGGAGAATATTATGAATAGGGTTGGGATCTTTATGACAAGAAAAATAGAGATATATGCATCCAAATATGACGTTAAAAAAGTGTAAATATTACCTAAAAATGACAAAATATGACCAAACATTTAAATTTACTGTAGATCAAAACATGGTTAATAATATATCACTTATTTTATCTTGTAGTGTCGCTTTCATGTAGACAGCATAGTTTGCTACCGTGCACTCGCTAAACCATTGAGAAATTAAATTTTAAACCGTTTTGTTGAAGTCACTTTAATTTTACATTATTCACAAAAAATAACTCTTTCGTTTGCACTAAAATACTTTTTTCCAAATTATTTTAGTTAACTCCGTAACCTCGCCCTTTCAAGAAAAAATGGTGGTAGTGACTGATCCACTGCAGATGTAACACTGACAGGATTATTTTCGAAAGTAATGGCGACAGTGAGACATTGATCGGCGCGGATCGACACAGGCATGATGCTGTTGAATTGTCGAAATTAAAAGGCGGGCGGAACATTTACGTTTGCAGACAATAATGTGTAACTTTAATTGTTAACTTGTTAATTCTGACCAGTTCAGTGACAATTATTTTGGTTTTTTCCCTCCAATGTATAATAGCAGGAGTACAGTTCTGCGAATAATTATCTTAATTTCTTCTCATGTATAACTTCTGGTTTATATCCGGTATAATCAAAAATTAGCAGATTTTTCCTCAAAATATGACCATAAATATTATTGTAATACCAGGGATAATAGGAAAACGGCCTGAATATGCATTAAAATACAGTCAGAAACGTTCAATAAGTGCTTAATTACAGTTCAAAAAGAAGGCAGGAAGATATATGACTTGTTCTAAAGATTCGAATCCTAATATGAATCTACGAGGTTACCGTGGTCACGCGGTTTGCATTCGGAAAGCGAGGAACCCTTACAATGGTTTAGGCTGTGTCCGCCTTAGTAAGGCGTGACAAGCTGACTGGAGCGTAACCATTGCTCTGATCACTGCCCCGTGCGTGGAATCACTTCTTTCACTGCCGAGGTGTGAGAAGTTCGGTAGATGTACTAAAGTGGTAGAAGGTAATTCGTTAAAATGGCACTCCAAGGAAATTATAGGATACAAGCTGCACGCATACGAGACAGGCAGAGGCAGTATTGTGCTCAGTTCGCTTATTTCCAGTTACCGCAGCTTCAAATACGAGAACGAGAGCTGTCGATTGACAGTGTGACGTCAGTTTTCCCATTATTCTTAGGGTATTGATCGCCACGAGTCTGTTTTGTGTGGGTGGCCAACTGTATTCGACGATGTTCTTATAACCATGTTTTCTTGACTTCCTCACCCAAAAAGTGTGACCGAGCGTGATGATTGAGCGGCCTCACATTCTGGGGGGCGTCGGTTCGAATCCCTCCTTCCAGGCATCCAGATTTGGGTTCTTTACGGTTTCCCCAAATCACTCCAGGCGAATGCCGGAATACTTCCATCAAAAGGCCATGGCCGCATTCCTTCCCGTTCCTTTTTCCAATCCCATCCCGCCTCTAATGACCCCGACGTCGACGAGGCGTAAAGCCATAAGTTAATAATAATAAAATAAAAATACTTTTTAATGTACAATGTTTTTAAACGGACTAAAAAGTATAAAATAATTTCCCTAATGCTTATGAAGCATAAAACCACATACAGATTTCTAACATCTTCTAATTGTCCTGAAAATTTATACTTGGAAATTTTTGATAGCTATTAAAATACTTGTAAGATTTGGCGCATACAACAGATAATTGATACATAAACAGCTCTAATAACAATTTTATTGCACCGCAAATAATGTGAACTGATAAGAACGTTCTTTCATTGATAAATACTCTCCACAAGTCTTACACTTCTTATAGTTATGTATTCCGTGCGTCCAATGTCTATGTCACCAATCTTACAAGTATTTTAATAGCTATCAAAAATTTCCAAGTATAAGTTTTCAGTACAATTTAGAAGAAGTTAGAAATCTGTATGTGGTTTTATCATTCATAAGGATTATGGAAATTATTTTATACTTTTTAGTACGTTTAAAAACATTGTACATTAAAAAGTAATTTTATATTATTATTATTTTTTGCTTTTTTAGGGTTATGTGAGTGAAAATTTGTATAGTAAAGGTCACGGGGTCCCCGCAGGATTCACAGAGGTCGAGCTCCGCACTCCCTGTGCGACCTTCGCCACTGGAATGGCTGTCACGGTGTCAGCGCCACTAATTGATTTTAAATACTCTGATTACATATTCACAGAGACATGCTGCAAATTCATTTTTTTAAAAATAGAAATCATTTAATTGAGTTACTTCCATCCCGGGGAAATAAGGAACAAAAAACAAAAAAAGAATTATGCACATCCATCATTTGAATCATAAGATATGGTCTGGAATTCGAACAAAAATCCAACAGATAAAAGCACTTTTAGTTCTACCAATAATCTTCAAGCAGCATTTCCAATTTTTCTTTCCCTTAAAACATTATTCAGACTAATGCAAACATTTTTTAAAAAATAGCCTAATCAGTCCCTAGAAAATGTACTTTCAGTTTTTACCATTTTTTCCTATTTTACGGGCAAATTTCTTTATCTGAAAATCTTATTCAGACTATTAAAGACATTTAAAAAGTAACTAAATTGCTCCATAGCAAAAAAAAAATCAGGTTTTCCAGAATTTTTCAGGCAACTTTTCCAATTTTTCTTACTTTAAAAACCTTATTCGGACTATTATGAACATTTAAAAAATTAGCCACATCGGTCCCCAGAAAATAAGACTTTCAGTTTCCTCCGAATTTTCCAATTTTCCTGGCAACTTTTCCAATTTTTCATAAACTGCAAACCTTATTCCGACTATTACGACAATTAAAAAAAAAAAAATTAGCCATCGGTACTCAGAAAAAAAAAGACATTCAATTTGCTCAGAATTTTCCGGACAACTTTCTCAATTTTTCATTAACTAAAAACCTTATTAGGACTATTACGAACATTAAAAAAAAAAAAAAGAAAAAATAGCCATATCGATCCATAGAAAAGAGTACTTTCAGTTTTTCCAGAATTTTCAAATTTTCCGTACAACTTTCCCCATTTTTCACATTTTCATGCATTGCCATCCACTTCTGAGCAATGGTAAAACTTTAAAGTCGCTAGTTCATCGTGAAGTTCAAAATCAATTACTAAATTCCACCCGGACAGACAAAGCACAAAGTGAGTTAATAAAAAAATTTTGTTTAAAAAGAAACTTAACAGCATCGGAGTAAATTTAAGTGGTTAATATCGTCAAACCGCGCAGCGACAGCGAACGCCGTATGCCGTACGTCAGTATGTCGGGAACAGTGACAGGGACACTGCACCCTGTAATAAACAGGCTTCTACTTGTCCTCATCACATGCGCTACAAGTGAAAAACTGGAGTTTTTGAAATTCCTGGACTCACCTCGGAACCCATGGAATATCAACTTGCTGCTTCTTTTCCTTCACTTTCCTGTAGGATTCACAATACCATCCAACAAGTTAAGAAAAATTTATGGCTACACGCCTCGTCGACATCGAGGTCATTAGAGGCGGGATAGGAGTGGGAGCAAGGAACGGGAAGGAATTCGGCCATGGCCTTTTGAAGGAAGCATCTCGGCATACGCCTGAAGTGATTTGGGGAAAGCATGCAAAACCCAAATCTGGATGCTCGGACGGGGAATTGAACCTGAGTCCTCTCGAATGCGAGGCCAGAGCGTCAACCACTCACCCATCACTCTCGGTTCCTGTCCCAGTTGCAGTCTCTTCTCTCTCCATCCATCTTCCTCTTGGTCTTCTTACTGGTCTTTTTCCCGTTATCCTTTATTCCAAACAAATTTTTGGTAGTCTAGTACTATTCATTCTCTTAACATGCCCAAACGATTTAAACCTAGATGACCTAAGTCTCTCTTCCACGGTTTCCCTTAACTCTACGTTTCATCTAATCTCATGATTCTTTATATGATCAAGTCTCGTTTTCTGGAGGACCGTTCTAAGAAACTTCATTTCACAGGCTTGGATCTTGCTAAGGTCCTTTGATGTTAGTGTGCATGTTTCCAAAGCATATGTGAGAATAGGAATGAGGTATGATTTGTACAAGACAATTTTTGTTCTTCGGGAAACCCTCATATCCGATAATATGCCACACACTTTCAACTTAATCATCAAATATTTAATAGTCTATCTTACTGTCTCTATTAATTACTCGATTATTATTCTCTTCACCAATACACGAGCGAGGCACACCATCTAATGCCTCAGGTCGCCATCATTTCTTCCCGCGGACTAACTGACAAAGATACTCCACTCCACTCACAGCTTAATGTTAAGAGATAATTCACACACACACACACACACACTGTCTAAGATATCATAAATTCTCATCAAACTTAATAAATTGTAGTCGTGCGGGAACTATACCTTACTAGCGCTAATCTAAGCTACGAGTCTCCGTGCAATCCCAGCTAGAGTATTCTCACACTACGCGAATGAGATGTCGCAAAACTTTACGGTAGAAAACAGTCTTCGGGCAACTCCAGAAACATGATTGCAGCTACTTCGGATGGCCCACGCACCTCACGATGTTTGCATGCAGCGGAGTAGTGCAGCAAGTTAGACTCTAGAACGATACCAGCTTTCTACTCCAAAACAGGTAATTGCTCTCAACTTTTCTATATGGAATTAAGGTGCTCTGACGATTGCTTAGGAATTCAGCGCGATCTGGATGTTATTTCGGAATGGTGCCATAAATTGCAGCTTACGCTTAACTGCAAAAAAGTTCAAAGCAATGGAAATAAGTAACAAAAAGCCTCCGCTTGTTGAGGAGTACAAAATTAACAATTCAGTTGGTGACATGGTTGATTCCCTGAAGTATGTGGGCGTAAAGTATACATGAAATGGGAATCGCACATAACTTCCGTCATAGGCAAAACAAGTCTAGATTACGATTCGCAGTTCGTATTTTGAGAAGCTGTAATGCTCATACAAAGGAAATGCGTACAAAACACTAGAGCGTCCGCATTTTGATTACTGTTGCGGAGTTTGGGATCCGTATCGCAAGGGATTGATTGATACGTTAGAGAAAGTACAGAGGAGAGCTGCTCGATTCGTGACTGCTAGTTACAGTCCTTACGTAAGTGTCACAGCGCTGATACATAGATTGGGCTGGGATTGTCTGGCAGACAGACGACGTCGTTTCATTTGAATTTATTTGAGAATATGCGAAATTCTTTGACTTACGAGTGCAACGAAATACTTCCTCGGCCAACCTATTTAGGTCGTAATGACAGGAGGGATAAGATTAGAGAAATAAGATGTACTGATTTTTTTTGTATTCTTTCTTTCCTCGTTCTGTTTGGGATTGGAATGCACAGAATTAGGATTGGTACTTAGCACCCCCTGCCTTCCACAATATTTTGAATTGCAGAGAATAGATATAGATGCAGAACCAACACAGAAACAACGTTCTCTGTATCGCAGCAGATGGAATTATTTAATATTACCACAAAACTTTTCACACTACGAGGCACTGAAGTCTGTTATATCCGATACTGAACGATGGAAATGAATTAGCGTGACAAATGTGCGGATACCTCGTTGCTTTCTTGTTGGTCGCAGTATGTCAATTAAAGGTTCTGTTGATCTACCGTCTACGAGACGACGGTAACAGCAGTTTGAGGTTGTTTGCTGATGATCAAATTGTATATAGTGAAGTAAGGATTTCTGACTATATTTTACAAATTTACCACGATGTTAACTTTATTTCGGCGTCTATACTTATAAAACGCAAGTAATATGACCTAAACTAGGAAAATAGCCTGCATATTCATTTCCATGGCATTTAAAATAAATTTAAATACAGTCAGAAACGTCCCGTGAGCTGAAAAAGAAAGCAGGAGGAAAATATGACCTGTCCTATAGAGCGGAACCCAAGTGATATCGTGTACCACCGCGCACGTTGTAGGCATTGCTGCACCAGACGCATCGAAGCAGTTTCTAGATCGTCAATATTTTCTGCTGCATTTTAGGTTGGACGTGGATAGTTTAGATTGAGCGGTATTGCTGGGAGAGTCAAGATATTGAGCACTGTGAAACTACTGTGCGTCGTGGGTGATATCGCGCAGTAGCCCCTAATTTAATGATCAGCCGCCGACCGGCGGGCTTCGTCTAGTTTCATAATCTTTTTCGTTGGTGTTCGTTCACGACGTGATGAACGCTGTGTGAAGAAGACGGAGTGATAGTAAGTAGTCCTGTTACCGCCCCCCCCGTACGCCTCAGGTCTACACGCGTCTGTGCTTCGTTGACTAAAATACGAATACACCTATTAAAAATGCAGAAAGATAATTTCCTGTGGTCTTGTACATACATATTATTATACCGTAAATAGCGAAAAAGCTTGTATATCACAGATGTTTTTTTTCTTAAATGAGTTGGAGTTCTGTGAATAGCTTTCAATGCTGAAACCAGCAGTTTGGGCGTTATGATTCACGCAAGCAGTACTGCACGCATTGAGAAGGACTTTCCACTGAAGTTCAGCACGCGGTCCTAAAAGTTAACAATGTGATGAGTCGTGGGAAAGGTAAGCAATTCAAAATTCGTTTTCTTTGAGCGCGACTAATGCCCTTCCATTGCAGCAGTCGCCTGTTCGATTGCGACCTCGGGCAGGAGTGCTGTCGGTGTTGCCTCAGTGCTCAATGTTCAATCACGCACACGACGAGAACATCTCCATACCATCGCCGGCTCTGTTGACTCATTGAGAATGAAATTTGTATTTAAAGAAAATCTAAATTACTATCAACAATGTTTCAAGCTATCAAACAACCCTTAATCGAAAAAAAATATTGTTTAATCTTTCTTCTCATCATGAAATTTCAGCTATCATATGTATTATTTCTGTAAGGTGTTTTTTTTTGTCACAAGTGATTATCTCTCTTAATACCAAATAGAAATCAATAAATGAGGTATCATTTTAAAGCTTAATATGTCCGCCTAGGTTATATCATATTTTAAGAAAGTAATTTTTCCAAAGTCGACCCTTAAAGGGCAAAAATGTCAATATTCTTAAAATACTTTTTTTTTATCGATAAATGAAGTACCATTTTAAAGATTAAGATCTCCGCTTTGGGGACATCATATATTAAGACAGGCATTTCTCTAAATTCGACCCCTAAATGGCAAAAGTACCATTATTTCAACAACGCATTTTTGCCATTTGTCTCCCTTGATACTTAACCGAAATCGATAACTGAGCTATGGTCTCTTCTTAGGCAACACGTTAAACTAAGAACAAGTCGCGCATATGAGCAGCAGCAGCACATATAAATCACAGAGCTGCTTCACTCTAAACAAATAAACAATCGCTTCCTTCTTCCTATTCCGAACCGCCAGCCTTACGGCTCAGCTTGACTTCCCTCGGGTCACGTAGTTACGTGAATTCTGTTGCTCTATGCTGTGTGTTGTCAAGGAGAGATGAAAGAAGGCTGGTACGCCATGGCGGCCATTCAGGCCCGACAGCGAGCAAGAGGTCCAAGTCTTGTTCGCCCTATCCGACTGACGAATCCTCATCAATACTCGTATACGCTCACGCCGATGGTAAAGGTTCGTCAGAGATTAACAAACTCGTATTAATTAACTGATTACACCATCGAATCCATATTCGCCATAGAGTGTTGCATGTAACATCCCTATTCAATAAGTAATTAAAAAATTATCGAATCTCTCATAGATGATACGTTGCTACCGTATATGATTTAAAGAATTAAAATCAACTTTTTTTTAATTGTAAAATGCGCCATACATAAATTTATCTTATATTACAATATTACAATATACAATATTACAATATTGTCCTTTACCATGTCATCCTTTTTAATACTTTCCACCGGGAAGGAAATACTTTTTTTGCCGTCTAAACGGATTTCAACGCTCGCCATTTCGGTTATAATTCATGACCATTCTTACCATCTGAAACAAACTTTTGTAATATACATGAAATTCTTATATGGCTTCTTCCTTTAAATGAAATCAACAATACTATGATATTTTTCTCAACACTTCATATATTACTCCGCTCTATACATCTATCACCACAGTGTGAAAAATTAGCATAGAACAGCTTCAACATCAATAATGTTCTCTTTGGCAGCAGTTGTACATATTTTTCCTAATTTATTATCCTATCATATTCCGGTATATTTCCAACTTCACAGCGTACCGTTCTCCTCAATCCATTCCATTCCTTCCAAAATTCTACTTCTTATTATTATGTCATCTCCATGACCAGCTCTTACATTTTCTTCTTGCTATCAGAGATTCTTCAAAAAAATCTGATTAATATCCTATATCTTCATTTTCCATTTATTACAGATAAGATAAATATTTTTCAATCTTATTTTTAACATTTTACAAACTCGTATGACCATTACATATAGCCCACAATCCATATCGACTAATGGGGACGAGAGGGATTATCTACTTCATACGACACGTTCATCTACTCTAATATTTTCCTTTGTATTTAACACTATTTGACACACATAACACAACATTAAACTTTATACAATTTTCCTATTAAGGGACCCAAGAAACCGCAAAACGCGTTTCCCAGCAGGGAATGAAGTCTCACGTATTATTACTGTATTATAGAATCACCATATTTTTAATATCCGACAGTTAATCTTCTTTAGTTAGGTTGGGATGATTAAATTCCACGCAACAGCTACAAACTATTAAAGATCTCGCTATCCTTAAATTACTATTTCCAGTCCTCTGCACTCAGTCCATACATTTCTTTTCTTCAACCTTTGTCTTGCAACAAATTCCATCATCCCAAATCTCTTCCCTTGTTGAACCAACAAACTTAGTTCTTCTTCTTAATACACACGTCTTTGCTCTTTTTCTGCATCCTGACTCTCTGTTTCTCGACTCGTCATAATTCACATGACCCTTTATCATGTCTTTCTCTATCCACTCCTCTTTGTTTACTTCCACAGATTCATCTTCGTAACGTCCTACCAACTCTTCCTTACCACAATTATCTTCCTTCTGATCCATCAACTTAGGTACTGACCCGCTTTTGTTCTTCATTTCAACATGTATCACTTGATCGACTGAAAATGCGTTGATATCTTTTTCTTCAACTTCATCAGGTTCTAGTAAATTTATTTCAGCAACTTTCTCTTTATCCGCTCACTCCAGGTAAATGCCGGGATGATTCCTTCAAAAGGCCATGGCCGAATTCCTTCCCATTCCTTGCACCCCATCCTTTCCCGTCTCTAAAGACCTCGCTGTTAAGAGACGTTAAGCAGTTAAAAAAAAATAATCCACAAGTCTTAATAAATCGTTTTCTGACAATATTTCTAGCCTTCCTTCCTTATTCTTCATCTTCGTCCCTTGATTTTTCAATATTAGTTCGTCCCATGTTCCTTCGACAATATTCTATTCTTTATCATCATATTTTTTCTTTGTATCATCATTTACACGCTTTGCATCGTTACGTACGCCTCTTTAAGTCGGAAACTTGATCCACTCCAGTTGTACGTAGATCTTCCATACACTGTTCCTTTTCCTCGAGATGTTGATTAGTCATTTTTTCTCCAACTTTGGTTGCTTTCTTCGCCATCTCATTTTCTTCGCGATGTCTATGGTTACACATAGTTCTTATCTATTTCTTCTCTGTTTCTTCTCGACATCTTCTCTTGTTTTCATTCGGTCCTATTTTCCTGTTATCCGAAATCTACCGAACAATCCCTGATTCATGTGTTAGTTTCCCGATAGGCTTCTCCTTTTGAATTGAAACTTCCTTGCCTCCGGATTCCTTCGGTCTTTCCTGTTAGAATCATAATTTTGTTACTCATAGTGTCTTCTGTTACTGAAATTATGATTACCCCATCTTTTATTATCTCGGTAAAACTCTTAACGTCGGTTAACATTGACACTTGTAGGCCACTTCTTGTTATTGCTTACTTCAGCACTTTCTCCGTTTCTCTTCACTCCACTACTTTCCCGCCACGTATCTAGATGGTTTACAATAAATAAAAATTCTTCTATTCTATTCAGTTTGAATATTACCAACTTATCTTGCACATCCCATGGCAAATTCCTCAGTAATGTATTTATTTGTTTTTCTTCATCGATACTCGACAATAAATATTTCAAATCCTTTAAATTCTTCTCCCAAAATTCAATTCTAATATGTTTCCATCTTGTCTACGATACGGTCTACTATCTCTGAATTTAATCTTTACTCTTATTTGAATTCCCTTTGACCAGTATTTACTTAAAAATAATTCCTCGACTTATGAAAACTTTATACTTATTCGGTATATTTCATATACCCACGCACATGCCTCTGCCTTTAGATAATTTTTCACATATTTCACTTTAGCAAAACGCGTTCAATTACAAGGTAGTGCATTCCTATATGTTTTAATAAAGACCACTGCGTGCTTATTATTATTTTTTTTTTTTTTTTACACACCTCGTTGACGGCTAAGGTCTTTAGAGGCGGGATGGGACTGGGGACAAGGAACGGGAAGGGATTCGGAAATGGCCTTTTTAAAGGAAGCATCCCGGAATTCACCTGGAGTGATTTGGGGAAAACATGGCAAACACAAATCTGGATGACCGGACGGGGATTCGAACCCACGACCTCCCGAATGCGAGGCCAGAACGTTAACCGTTCACCCACCTCACTCGGTACCATATACGATACTGCATAATCCTTCTGAATCCCTCCTTTTCTACAACAAATTATTTATTCACTTCTGTTTATCATTTTTATTACTATTCCTCGTTTCTTAATGTTATTGCAACTGTTCCGTCATATCTAGCGATGACAACATTTCATTAATTTTGTGGTCTAGATTCTTCTCTGTGTATCCGCTACCTACGCTATCAAAATCGTTGGGTTTCTCCTCCTGCGCAATACGTTCGTGCACTTTTCAATCTCCTAAATTTTCCTGTTTCATATCCCATATTTCAAGTTTTACATCATTAGACAACTAACAACATCTTTAGCCAGCTATTTTCTTCCACTACCCAGTCAAATTTATCTACTAGCAACAGTTCAGAATTTGAATTCTCCTTTTGAAGCTTGTACTACAATGCTCATATTAATCCGAACGACCTGAATCGCACATCGCTAAATTTCCTCCTAGGAATTATTCAACGAATTATACACAACGGCAAAAACAGTCCTATAACCGGTACGTGGTACAGTCACGCGACTTCGAAAAATTGTCACGTGCTTGACCTCCAAAAACTGAATACTTTTCAGTTTATTTGTTATATGAACTTGATTAGTGGTTACTGTAAGGCAATAAATGTATTATGCAGACATGAAATAAGTTGATTTGTACTATTTTAATACATCTGAGAGTTATTTAGTGTCAATATGTAGTAAAAAGTCACCGCTTTCAAACAAAATATTATTTTGAACAAGAGGTAGGACATTCGTCTTCAAGAACATAAAAGAGCAATAAATTTAATACAAAACATAATTTTTGCACGGGATTAAAATTTGTGGAAACGATACAGAGTAATTAAAAGCAGCTGTCTGCTACATAGCACATAATACATTTACAAACATACCTTTTTACTTTTGTATTAATTTCATTAATCTGCTTGCCAAAACGTAAAAAAAAAAAAAGTTAAATCAATGTTGTCGGTAGCATGAGATGGAATCAGTAAGATATGCATTAGTAAAAAAAAAAAAAAAATGTTTTCGGATTTATTTTAGCGTAAGAAAACGGATTTTCTCCCATCACAACTAAGAAAAGCTTCTTAAATCAGTGAAAATTCGTACTTTCTTTTAAAAAATGTGAAAAAGTTGTTATAAAAAAGAAATTTAGAGTCCAACTTTTCAGTATTTGATTGAAAATCGACTTCATTAGTGAATATGGCAAAATATTACTCATAGCACTTCGGTATTCGACTGCGGATGTAAAGGTGGAAGGTATATCAAAAATGATGGACTGGAAGCTTCCGTAATTAACCATATTCTGCAGATATTGGTGGCCATGAGTGGAGTCAATGATGTATATCACGTATTATGTTCTATTTGTGGCATCAAGTTATTCTTGTACGCCAAACTCTTAGCTAATGTTACTGCTACTCCTCCGGTAGGTAGACGGTAAAAAATTCTCACTGAAGTAATAAAATAAATCTATAATCCGCAACAAAAGATAAAAAAAATATCAATAGTGGATGTGTCAAATTTCACAAGTGGATTCTAACGCCTAGTCTAATGATGTACAGCTATCTTTCTTTTAACGTGTAGGTGTTGTTTATTGAATTTAATACTTCAAGGAAGTAACAGGACAGTTCTGCAACCCGGAAAAATGCTGCCGAACGAGTAGTTATGAGCTGGTAAGTCTAACGCTGTGGGTCGCTCACTGGCCGATGTAGAGCAGGAAGATTAGTGGCTAGGAAGCGCCAGGTCTCGCGGAAGAAAGTACGCGGTTCGAGTCGGGCTTCAGGCACGAGTGGTTTAGTGAAGTGTTACGATCTCCTCGTGTTGTCCGTACATCGGGACACTAACAGCACATGACTCATTGATTGGGAACTTAAAATAACAGATTTGTTGCCTGAATGAATTAAATAATCCAAATTGCTTTTTTTTCGTTATTTTTTCAGTTGATTCTTTAATATATACAAATTTAGGTCTCACTATTTAATTAGCATCGATTTCCAGTTCACTAAAGTCATTATGGGAACACTACGAAAACCGAAGTCTCCATGGCTAGACCGTGAATTTAAAATTGTTACTACCTAACTTCGATACAAATAGTTATGAAGTATCCACTACGTTGGGATTTTTCATTTCTATATTTGGTTTGCAAGTGTAGCTCTGAATTTTTTTATGATAATAAAACTATAAAAATACAGAATGATTCCATGGAAGGCATTGCTCAGTCTTTTAACTCAGGAATGCTAGGAAATGTTTTGATACAATTTCAAACTCGTCTGCTTAATGTAATGCAATTAAGACATCTTTGTAGATTTTTTTATACGGAATCCTGTGTATCATTAAAGCCAAATTAAAAGCCGAATTAGTTTCATAACCCTGGAAATTCTAAAACTTTTAACCTTATAAAAGTCAGCATGTAAAGGTTTGTCAAGTTCCAAATTACAAAAAGATTTTGTCCCAATAAAAAAAATGGTACAAGTAATTGCTAAAACAATGCTTCTTGCATTATTTAAAGTTTTGGATAGAAAAAGAAATATTTTGTAATCAAGTAAAGATTACATTACGTGCCAGATGAGAATATAACACAATGTGGAGCAAAAAATTGTAATTCAATTTTACAATGGATCACTCTTACTGTCCACAAGTGGTGTGTGAAACGGAAATTGTGATCGAAAGCAGATATTTTGTTGTTTACCACATTCCACACAAAGCATGATTCGAAGAATCAAAACTCGCAAGAAAATACAAAACATCTATCATTCGCATAAGATTGGGACACGGATGTTATCCCAAACACCTCCATAGAATTGGCGCAGCAAACTCCCCATTCTGCCCTGTTGACAACGAAGAAATAGCAGACCTAAATCATATAATATTGACATGCACCCTTTACCGAACTCCACAAAATAATCTATACAATAGACTGACTAAAATAAATATTCCACTGCCTACTTCAATCATCTCCCTTATGAGAACTGAACAACAGGACGTGTATCAAGCTATAGCTCACTTCTTAAGGGACGCAAATATTACGATATAACCCAGGCAATATATCCAAAATAGAATTATTATACCACCTCACTATCAGAATTATTACAGAATTGTATATTAATAACGTAACACAATCATCAATAGTTATATCAACTCTGAATTATTGTTACTAATAAAAATTGTATAGAATTATCATGACAAATAATATTGTATAGAGCTGATATGTCAAAATAATTTTGTAATACAAACTTTGTATATAACTATTATGCCATATAATATTGTAATACAAAATTGTGATCTGGCTGTATGGTCGTCAGACCAAAACCCATATAAATAAATAAAAAAAAAAAATTTTGTTGTTGTTGTTTACATAGAGCATTAAACCGCTCAGTGTTTCCTCGTCCGAAATTCGTCTTCTGCAACGACATTCTAACTGCTTTAACAGCTCACAGAGTTTAATCTCATGGAACTGAGTGCTTTTTTTTATACTATTGCTGAGAGTAGAATCATTATGTCTCTGCGCTAATTTCGAATAAAACTAGTAGCTACAGAGTAGCGAAAAATTTGAAAACCGAGAGCAAACGATTGCTTTTGTAATTACTGAAGCAACATGATGAAGACCGATAGTTATGTAATATGATTAATAATCGTTTCCGACGTTTTCAAAGTTATTTTACATACTTAATAATTCTGAGTGATTTCTCAGTAGCTTACTGTAATCTCATTTCTGTTATGTGGATTTTTCGCTGTTCAACTACGATGGTTAGACTCAGAGACTTAAGAAGTAAACCAGTTTACATTCCTGCTTACAGTTACAATGTTGCGTCAAAAATTTTAAAATGTGGCTTGTACTCTATTTTAAAACCTTCATAAGCCAAGCATATTTATGCCACCAGAAATTATTCTCCACAATTATTTGACAGTATTTTGCAATGCCGGAGCGTGATAGGTGAGCGGTAAAGTTCTGGCCATACATTCGGGAGGACGCAAATTCCAATCCATTTTTGGTCATCGAGATTTAGGTTATTCATGATTTCACCAAATCACTCCAAGTGAATGTCGGGATGGAATTCCTTCCAGTTCCTTGGAATAATTGCTTTCCCGCCTCTAATGACCTCGACTTTGACGTTCATATGAGTTCATGTGTGATACTAAAAGGTTTCACATTTTGAAGCTTCCCTGATTTTGTGATTTTTCTTGTTCTTTTTCTTCTTCTTCCAATGTAGCGTTAGATCAGGTGGGCTATTACAGTCTCAATATAATTCTTGTTTTGATCATATACAGAGAATCACTCAAAATACAGTCAATAGTTATGCCGCCGTATCACTCTCGGAATAGCAAAAGAATGAAAAAGTTATTAATTTTAAAACTATATATAGTACCCGTAAGCTACGGTTATTTGAGAAAGAACAAGACACATGATTTTCAGTACAGGCTTATATTCCAAAACTCCTCCAGATGATAGAGAACAGTTCCGCAGTCTGGTTGGTGCGATCGAGTGGTACCGAGTTCGAATCTGCACATACTGAATTATTTTTTATCTCATTAAAATTTTGGTTAATGTTTATTGTTGAAAATATATTGTTATTAGTCATTTCCAACGATTCCTCACATAAATATGTTTAAAGTAATATACACCACAGCAAATGTGTTTTCTTGAAAAAGTGTATTTAACTGAAAAATGAAAGTTCAATACAAAGGACTCGAGCAACTGACTACAGAGCATATTCCAAGATGCTTAAGTTTTGCCGAAAATCCTGTTTTCTGTTATTTCTCTAAAACAGCGGTCGGCAACCTTTTAGCAGGCAAGGGCCACAAGGTGGCGAAACAAAGTAGAGGCGGGACCGTACATACAGAGCAATATATTAATACAAATGAGGGTACAAATGAAGAAAAGTTACAAAATTGATCTTTCATAATAAATTCAGTGTTACCGTTTGAGGTTACATTTGACTGGCTATTTTTTGTATGTCAGCTTTCATGTTAGAAGTTGAAATACGTAATATAGCTCTTAAATGATCGTCTGTGAGACGAGAAGCGTTTTTTTTTTTTTTCCGATAATTGACGGCTGAAAAAGTGCTTCCAAAAATTGAAATAAACTGCTGAGCAAACTTTTTCAATTCGACAAAATCAGACGGCCAGCTACCATAAAATTTCACCAAATCATTCATCTCGTAAAAGGCATTTCTTATACTTTCATTGGATTGAAGTTCAATCACATTCATTTGTAAATTACTGGGTTCATCCTCAACATCACATGAAAAAGGGTTAGCAAAAATCTTCAGTTTGTTCGAAGCCTTCTCGAAATCACCAAATCTGTCACTGAATTGACCTTGTAACTCCGTTGAAATGTCTTTCATTTTCTCACTATCCCAATTAAAATCAATGCCAGCTTCCTCGACAGCCTTTAGACAATTCGGGAAGTGATCTAATTTTTTTTCATCAATATGGTTTATGAAGAGTCGGTTTTTAGTTTGTATGTATATCAGGTATTAGTTTGTTTTTCCTTTTGAAACTTGACATTCAGCGTATTTAATTCATGAGTTATATCTGTCAAAAATCCAAGATCTATTAGCCATTGAGGGTCTGTTAGCTCTGGAACAGATTTACCTTTCTGATTCATAAAAGTGTTCATTTCTTTTCTGAGATCGAAAAATCTTTTCAGTACTGCCTCTACTTTTACTTCTTAATAATAAAGGACATCTTGATGATCTGCTTCCATTTCGGATAGAAACTCTCGGGATTGACGATGTGTCAACCCATTATATCTGATATAGTTTACAGAGGATATCACGATGTCATTACTTTTCTCCATAAAACGACTTTGGAACATAACGCTTCTTGGTGGATAGTGCAATGAAAAAATAACGGGATTTCACATACTATCTCTGCCAGTTTTGTTTTAATTCTACCCACCAGGTCCTTGTTTTGCCCACTCATGTTTCTACCTCCGTCAGTTGTTAGACTTACCAATTTTTCCCACGCTAATTGCATTGACGTCATTGCCTGTTCTAAATGACAAAAAAAATCATCCCCCGTAGTCGTTCCCTTCAAACTACATAACTGTAAAAGTTCCGGACACACTTTGAAGTATTTATCAATTACACGATCAAATATTAGAAGCTGGGCAGTATCTGACATATCATTACTTTCATCGGTAGCTAAGGAGTACCATTCAAATTGTTGTGCTTTTTCCCGAAGTTTTTCGCATAAATTAGCGCCCAAATCTTCAGTGCGCAGGGACCAAGTTCTGGCAGAAAAGCTTATATTTTCAAATTTATTATTTTGATCTGGGCATACCTCTTCAGCCATACCTAAGGCACATTGTATTATTAATTCGCTATCGGTAAATGATCGTCCAGACTTTGCAAATATTTCCGCCATCCTTAAACTCGCACGTATATTTGATTCGTTACTTTGAATTTACACCTTAAAACACTTTGTTGGTTCTTGAATGAAGATCTGAGTTAGTTTATTTTGTTTTTCCGGGAACCAACTAGGCACGCAAATTTTGCTTTATGCTTGGTATCATAGTGACGTTTGACGTTATATTTTTTTTGTATAGCTAGGGTATTTTGGCATATTACGCATAGCGGCTTTCCATCGCAATTAATGAAAATGTATAAATCTGTCCATGCATCGTTAAACACTCTATTTTTTCAGTTAAGTTCCTCTCTTTTGTAGGCATCAGTAAAACATATAACCCACAATGCCAAATACACGCTGTAAGAATAAAGGCCGTGTTGAAAACATGTCACTTAATTTCGCTATGTAATTGTATGAACTATCAATATCTCACACTTGCCTAACTGTAAACAAAATAGTAGGTACTCGTAGGTCGCAGAACAATAACTAAATCGTAGGTACAGGGCCGCGGCGGCGGCGTGTACACATGAAATAACTTGTTTCAGCCAGCGTGGACGGACGGCGGGAGAGCGAGAGAAGATTATTGTCAACGCTGACCTATTGTTTCAATCATAGGAGAGAGTGGGGCAATCGTTCCTGCTCGCACTTGTACTGCTCTTTTCGCGTAGTTCATTCGCTGCGCTGTTAGATCGCGTTGACTCTTTTATGCATTTATATTTTATTACTTTATAATATGGGCTTTCGATATGATTTTTATAAGACGGACACGGGCCACAAATAGAGAGCTCGCGGGCCGCGCGTTGCCGACCTCTGCTGTAAAACTATCAATATTAGGATCTTATACATAATCGTGATTTTTTTTTTATTGTTTTTCTATCCTGCTAGCCCGCCGAAAGAGACACAGAGCTATAAGCTTAGACTCGATATTTTTCTGTTTAGAGAACTCGGTTTTTTGTGGATCTTTCCAATATGTGGCAGGTGGTTTGCCAGAGATCGCGACCATGCCTTATCGGTGTATATTAATAACTACGTGTAACTTTTACTCTTTTATTTATAACATCCTAACGTTTCAGCCAACCTGTCGTAGCTTGATTGAGTCTATTTCTTGGTCGGTTACACTGTAGCACTCACACTTTAGTCTTCTTTCAAATAATTTTCAGTATCTTTCTTACTTTCTCGGACAGAAAGAATATTTGTATGAAATTTATGGGCTTATTTTATACACAATATCAACAATAAGCTTTAAAATAGGCGCCGCGTGATAAACATTCCAGAAATTGTTTCTAATTTAAAAATAAATCTGAATAGCTGAGTGAAGTAAAGTGTACTTATGTCTGGTAGCAGAGTATCAGGAAAGTGAAAACAAGTTATTTGTAGATAAGGGGAAGAAGGAAGTTCACATTTCTGCAAAGCGGAAAGCTTAGCTAGAGACCTAGCATTTAATCATTTCTCGGGGTTAGTTACTAGTTGTAAAGACTATTGGACATTACAAATACAGGACTGACGAATTTCCTATATATGAATTGATATTTGTTGAAACAAGTAAAACTAAGGGCTCTTAAAACTGGGAATAACGCTTTGAATCACACATGTTGTACTAAATTATGAATGAACAAATTTTTTACCTTATTAGGAGTGGATGTGATCGGAATCGAGGATGAATTCTTGTAATTTCACATCAAAACAAATGACTTTCTTCTTTTGTTATCTGTCTTCCAATGGGTTGCATGCAATCCTCGATATAGTTCTGTCGGGATCTAATCACTTCGTCTCCACAAACCTATTATAACAACGCGTTCTGCTTTATACATTTAATCTTCGTCCCTCAACTATTCCCGCCACTAACATATGATCCAATGTCCTCCTGAAGTGTGGTAGTATGTCCAGTCCTATTTTTAGCCGTGAGACCTTTCAACAAATTGCTTTCCTCGGCCATCTTAAACAAAAAATGTTATTTCATACTTCACCTGTCCGCATGAATGTGACTATGTGCGCATTCTTCTATGACGATACATTTCGGTAATTAAAATTGTCTTAGCAGTTTCTCCACCCTGACGCACTGTGATCGATCCGTGCTGCGATAGCAAGTTTTTCTGGATGCTAACTGAATTGTTGTCAGTCAGGGGTTTTTTGATCTTTCAAACTATTGTGGTTTAGATATAATCTGCGGTATATGGTCCTTTTAGTTTTTTCCCAACACACAACGCTTAAACAAGCTGTTTTTAATACAAGCTATTAATCATGTACATTTTTTTCTACTACTGGGTACTGTAGTCTGTAAGACTTAAACTTTGAATTAATAAACGGGAATTTTATGAACGAGGAGAGGAAATGCTACCCAGCCAAATGTGTGGCTGTTAGCTGGCAGTTCTCGCGTGCTGGCGCTTTCAGAGTTCGGTTAGAGGTCTCAGATGCGGACCCGGATGTAGAGTAGCTAGCGCCTAGCTCTTGCGCTCAGAAGGCAGACGGTTCGAGTTCGGCATCGGACATGATTGATCTTAAAAAAGTCTTATTTTCTTCTTGCATGGACGAAGATGCTTTAGTAATAGAGTAACTGCTTTATCGCATAAGTGAGCCATTTGCTTCTTGTTATATTTCAGCTGAGTTACTAATATGTCTGGTATATTTCGCAAAGACCTGGATATGGTTGGTTGACTAAGAAAGAAAAGGAATTCGACGACAGTATTTATAGGAGTAATCAATTCTCTATTCACCTGAAGAGATTACTGGGTTTTATTTGAAAACAAAATCTTGATTGCCGAAGGATGAGTTTAACTGGGTACTCTTCTCTTCGTAATGGAATTGGCCAACGTTACCAGTTACTCACTAGTTTCAGTTTTTCATATTTTCTCACCGAGCGTGGTGGATGAGCGGTAACGCGCTGGCCTTGCATGAGAATTTCGGGATGCTTCCTTTAAAAGGCCATGGTCGAATTCCTACCTATTCCTTGCCCCCAGTCCTTTCCAGCCTCTAATGAACTCGACATTCACTGTGCCAAGAGACACATAAAAAAAATTTCCTACTTGGTCTATGGTGGAATCCATGAAATTATTGAAAAATCTATTAAAACGAAGTTAGAAATTGTAACTGAAAATATAACTGGAAAGTTGGGATGATTTGATGAAAATGTAGATTTCAAATGACATTTTTCAAATTAGATACGCAATTTGAACATTTTTCATGTTATCAGCTTGTAAATGTGAAGTGTATTTAAACTCCCTCTTTCCTACAGATCTTATACTGATCTCGCAGTGTACTGAAGTAACATTAAATCAAAAACAAAAAGGAGATTTGATAAGATTCCTTAACATCAAACGTGAAAATTTCACAATTTTTCATAGAAATATGTTAACTAAAGATTTAATATCATCTGAAGGTGTTTTGGAATACTAGCCTGTACTGAAAATCATGTGTCTTGTTCTTTCTCAAATAACCGTAGCTTACGGGTACTATATATAGTTTTAAAATTAATAACTTTTTAATTCTTTTGCTAGTCCGAGAGTGATACGGCGGCATAACTATTGACTCTGTTTTTGAGTGATTCTCTGTATATGATCAAAACAATAATTATATTGAGACTCTAACAGCCCACCTGATCTAACGCTACATTGGAAGAAGAACAACAAGAACAAGAAAAATCTGCAAATGAGGGAAGCTTCAAAATGTGAAACCTTTTAGTATCACACATGAACTCATATGAACGTCAAAGTCGAGGTCATTAGAGGCGGGAAAGCAATTATTCCAAGGAACTGGAAGGAATTCCATCCCGACATTCACTTGGAGTGATTTGGTGAAATCATGAATAACCTAAATCTCGATGACCGAACATGGATTGGAATCTGCGTCCTCCCGAATGTATGGCCAGAACGTTACCGCTCACCTAACACGCTCCGGCATTGCAAAATACTGTCAAATAATTGTGGAGAATAATTTCTGGTGGCATAAATATGCATGGCTTATGAAGGTTTTAAAATAGAGTACAAGCCACATTTTAAAATTTTTAACGGAATATTGTAACTGTAAGCAGGAATGTAAACTGGTTTACTTCTTAAGTCTCTGAGTCTAACCATCGTAGTTGAAAAGCGAAAAATCCACATAACAGAAATGAGATTACAGTAAGTTACTGAGAATCACTCAGAATTATTAAGTATGTAAAATAACTTTGAAAACGTCGGAAAACGATTATTAATCATATTACATAACTATCGGTCTTCATCATGTTGTTTCAGTAATTACAAAAGCAATCGTTTACTCTCGGTTTTCAAATGTTTCGCTACTCTGTAGCTACTAGTTTTATTCGAAATTAGCGCAGAGACATAATGATTCTATTCTCAGCAATAGTATAAAAAAAAAGCACTCAGTTCCATGAGATTAAACACTGTAAGGTGTTAAAGCAGTTAGAATGTCGTTGCAGAAGACGAATTTCGGACGAGGAAACACTGAGCGGTTTAATGCTCTATGTAAACAACAAAATATCTGCTTTCGATCACAATTTCCGTTTCACACACCACTAGTGGACAGTAAGAGTGATCCATTGTAAAATTGAATTACAATTTTTTGCTCCACATAGTGTTATATTCTCATCTGGCACGTAATTTAATCTTTATTGGATTACACAATATTTCTTTTTCTATCGAAAAATTTAAATAATGCAAGAAGCATTGTTTAAGCAAGTTCTTTTACCATTTTTTTTATTGGGACAAAAACTTTTTGTAATTTGGAAACTGACAAACCTTTAAATAAACATTCCATAAAAAACACCTACACGTTAAAAAAATTATTACTGTACATGATTAAACTAGGTGTTAGAATCAACTTGTGAAATTTCACATATCCACTATTGATGTTTTTTTCTTTTGTTCCGGATTATAAATTTATTTTATTACTTCAGTGAGAATTTTTTACCGTCTACCTACCGGAGTAGGAGTAACATTAGCATTAGATCGGGCTAAGAGGTTAGCGTACAAGAATAACTTGATGCCACAAATAGAACATAATACGTGATATAAATCATTGACTCCACTCGTGACCACCAATATCCGCAGAATATGGTTAATTCACTAATGAAGTCGATTTTCAATCAAATACCGAAAAAGTTGGACTCTAAATTTCTTTTTTATAACTACTTTACTAATGCATATCTTACTGATTCCATCTCATGCTACCGACAACAATGATTTAACAATTCTTTGCTTGTTTGTTATACGTTTTGTACGTTCAAAAACAGACTTATGAGTAGAACCAGATAACAGAACGTTAGGGCAAGCAGATTAATGAAATTAATACAAAAGTAAATAAGTTTGTAAATGTATTATGTGCTATATAGCATACAGCTGCTTCTAATTACTCTGTATCGATTCTACAAATTTTAATACCGTGCAAAAATCATGTTTTGTATTAAATTTATTGCTATATCATGTTCTTGAAGACGAATGTCCAACCTCTTGTTCAAAATTAACATTTTTTTGGAAGCGGTGATTTTTTATTACATATTGACACTAAATAACTCTCAGATGTATTAAAAAAGTACAAATCAACTCATTTCATGTCTGCATAATACATTTATAGCCTTATAGTAACCACTAATCAAGTTCAAATAACGAATAAACTGAAATGTATTCAGTTTTTTGTATGTCGAGCACGTGACAATTTTTCACATTCGCATGACTGTACCACGTACCGGTTATAGGACTGTCTTTGCAGTTGTGTATAATAGGTTGAATAATTCCCAGGAGGAAATTTAGCGATGTGCGATTCAGGTCGTTCGGATTAATATGAGCATTGTAGTACCAATGATTTCAATTAATCGTCTTCTAACGTCTTATTCTTCTCACCTTTACCTATAACTTCATCACTGTGAATGTCTGCCATAATTTTAATACTGTTTTTAAAGTTTTATCTGTCCATTTAAATGCAACCTTGTTATTTTTCCAGTTAATAACTACTGATTCACAATTATTATCACGCTTTTATATTGCGCCCTGTAATCTGCAGTCACAATATGTTCGCGCCAACGAATATCCTTAATATCAAATACAGCCAGCTTAACATTAGCAAATCATAATTCCGAACCCTTATGGCCCAGTTTTCGATACTCTTGTAATTCATTTATTATTAGTAATTACTTCAATCTTCATTTATTTATCATTTAATCATTTTTAAAATAATCTTCATATTTGTTGTGTGATAAGTTAAGAAATAATTTACGTTAAAACACTTGGATCAAATAAGTTTCTTTTTATTATTATTTTTTTCTTAAAAAAATAATAATAGTTTGTGTGGAAAAAGAATAAAAAAATGTTCCCCAGGTACGAATTAACACAAAATTCTTAACAAATTTCTATGTTGTAATATTGGTTATTCCTTTTTTTTTGTACACTATTTTGTCACAACATACACTTTTGTTATAACCTACGTCCAATATTTTAATGCACTTAAAATCAATAAGTAAATCTTTTCTTATAGTTCTTTAACAAATTATACAATATACTTGAAATTAAATTTCACATCTTCTCATTTTGTTTTGTTCGTTATTTGGCTTAATTCTTCAAAGAAAAAACTCAGTATCAATAATATTCTCTTTGGCAGCTGTACATATTTTCAATTCAATATCGTTTCATATTCCGGAATCTCCCTACTGGTGTCGTTTCGAATTTCAAATCGTTCCGTTCCTTCCATAATTCTACCTTCTTCTTATTATGTCATCTCATGACCACCAATCACATTTTCTCCTTGCTATTAAAGATTCTTCAAAAACATTTGATTCATATTTTATACCATCACTTTATATTAATCTTTAATCTTCTTATATATAAAAATCAATGTTTGTGGGTTTGTGGGTTTGTTCGTCTTCTATGCATTCCTATACCATTTATCAGATTGCAATTAAACTTTAGAGAGTTTTCGAGTGTGCGCCTGCGAAGGTTCCTGTGAAAAAAAATTTCCAAAAAGTCACCCCCTATTCCCCATAATTTAAGCAAAACAACATTTTTTATCCGATTTAGATAGGAATTTGTACGCTTATACTTTAAAACAAACAGAAAAATACTGCCAACATATGGTTTCCGAATATTCATCCCCTCTCCCCCTTTCCACACCCCATTATGTTTTACCCCATAATTTAGGCAAACCACATTTTTTATCCGATTTAGATAAGAATTTGTACACTTATACTTTAAAACAAACAGAAAAATACTGCCAACATATGGTTTCCAAATATTCATCCCCTCTCCCCCTTTCCACCCCCATTACGTTTTTACCTCATAATTTAGGCAAACCACATTTTTTATCCGATTTAGATAAGAATTTGTACACTTATACTTTAAAACAAACAGAAAAATACTGCCTACGTATGGTTTTCCGAATATTCATCCCCTCTCCCCCTTTCCAACCCCATTACGTTTTCACCCCATAATTTAGGCAAACCACATTTTTTATCCAATTTAGATAAGAATTTGTACACTTATACTTTAAAAAAGAGAGAGAAATACTGTACACATTAATTTCATAAAAACCCAATCCCTCTCCTCTCTTTCCACCACCTTAATTACCCCCTCTTCCACATAACACCCCATAATTTAAACAAACCCGCAAACCGTTCGTCCGATTACGGCGAAGCTATGGTGATTGTCGAGGGGATGTCAAAAATGGTTCCTGTCAAAAAAAATTAAAAAACCCACCCCTCCTCCGCAAATTAGACAAAACCACATATTTCATCAGATTTCAATGGGAATTTGCACACTTATACTTTGAAACAAACAGAAAAACACTGCCTGCATATGTTTTCGAAAGCGCATCCCCTCTCACCCTTTCCAACTGAAAATGAATGAAACAGCAGTTTAAAATTTATATGTAAATATTTTTTTCATTTAATCTATGTGCCTACTCAAGTCCAGCAATATTTTTGAACATTTCACAAAGCAACGAGACGTGATACCTTTCCAATGATATAATCAGTGGCGAATTCGGGGGGGTTGGGGGCTAGGGGGCTAGAGCCCCCTCACCCAATAAATGTAGCGATATCTTAAATTTTGGAGACCTTTTTCTTTTCTTGTTCTACTGATGTGTAAGGGTGGTATGATTATGGATCCTACCCCTGCCCGACTCAACCCCAAACGAAATCCGTTCAATTCCCGCTGGATATAACGTAAATGAACGGTACAATAAACTAGTGGTTTACTGATGATTACAGAGCAAAGTGAAGTAGTAAAATGGTTTCTGACTTTCAAGGAGCTTTCTACTCTTCCTCAGCATATAACTGCTGAAAACTTATAGCCGTATAAAGACTACTGGTGATTCTGTATGCTTGAGACTTAAGCAGTTAGCCGGGCTTCACTGTTTAGGTTAGGGCTGGAACTGGTGTGTTGATGGCTAGTAGGCCTACTTCCTGCGTCTTCCTCGTCTCGTCCGTTGTGGAAATTTCATTCGCATGCACGGAAAAACAAGCTCAACGATACGCCCTTGTTTTGCGGTTCGGTTCCGGGATTCTTTTTATTTAAATTTATCTTTGCATCAATTTAATTTAATTGTATTGGAGTGGAGCGCATGATCCTTTGGCAATACCTCCAGTAATCTATATACCTACACATTTTTAGTAATTATTTGTTTTTAAATCCTTTGACTGTAAATTTCCGCACCCAACTACATTTGCCCTTTAAGAGTTTTAATTTTGGTTCTCTTAAATTACTCATCACTTCCGTTGGCTATTTATTACAGTCCCTGAATTCCTTGTTTTTAAAGACGACTCCCTTATGCATGAAATAGAGTGCCAACTTGTTGTTATGGTTATCGTTTCCTTTCATTCACAAGTTCTAACTTTTACTCCAATATCTTCCCGAGCCTCGGCCTCCTTAGACAAAAAGATGCTTTCCCATCTCTGTTTGTGAAATTTGTCCATCGCGGACTACAGATATCTCGAATAAACACAAAAAAATTGATAGGTTTGTATGGGTGCCTGTAGCAGAAATTAAAAAAAAAATGGACAATCATACACCTGCCCTATAGCAGTAATTGAGGGAGATTCCCAGCACGTTTTTAGTCTGTTTGGATACTTACTGATTTAGCTGTCTGCCGGAGGCACACGCAGGTTAAAAGAGCCTCAGTTCAATCGAACGGAACTGCCATACCTGTCTTAATCTTGAAAAATATTCTTCCCGCTGTATTTGTCAAGGTTAAGAAAAGAGTCTTGACTACTTGTTGGTCCGGTGTGAGGTATCCGATAATGTTTGGTAAACAGCCTCTGCGGTTTACTTGTAACGTCGAAGTATATTTGCAACTGGCAGTATACGACAATAGACGGCTTAGTTATTTAAAAATAATTATGATACTTCTTCAGGACGTACGACCCAAGACCACGCTGGAGGTTCAACGAATAAAACGTAAGTTCACTCTGTAAAGGGAGCTGAAGTGCTTCTGTATTTTATGCGCGCTGTTGTCATTTCGGTTCACGTCACATTTTAATGGAAACACTCCCTTATCTGGTGTAGCGAGGCTACATAAATTTTATCAGTTTATTAAAACATTTGTTTTGTTTGTGAGTGTATTATAACGAACAACGGAAATTTGAAGACAGAAATGGAAAGACTGTTTTTATATCAAGGAAAATATTGATTCATATACGAAATTTCTCAGAGCTGAATTTATTTTGCCACAGAGCTTAATTCAGATTTCTTTTTTTTTTTTTTTTTTTTTTTTTTTTTTTTTAAGTAACAGTAGTTAAATACGAATGTTTACTGATTTTATGTAATATTCTAGAATAGCTTACACATGTCAGTGGGTCACTGGGTATCACTATCCATATTCTACACTGTATAAAAAATGCAGAAACGTTGAATATGTACACTAAATTTATCTCAGATATTCTGTTCATCTTGTACCAACTCCTCTTTCTACTATGCTTGATATAATAATAGAGTTAAAGAGAGATGTAATAGTCAAAATCTTATGTTGTTTATTCGCGGAAATAATTAATAAATGTATTAATCAGTTTCAAAATCCTTCTATCATTGTAGGTATAGCTATAAAGATAATTATTACAAAGTACTGTAATTGTAACATGATCTGCTGACGATAGAGAGAACGAAGTTTTTGTCAGTCCAGTTGTCTGTCCGTATGTCCGTGCATCACTAATCTATACAAGAGCTCAAAACAGAAAATATTGAAACTTTTACCAGGCTGTCCTCAAAACTTATCCAAGGACTTCAACGGAAAATCACTAACCAACGGCTTGTGTCAATGGTTAGGACTTCCTGATTTTAACATAATTAAATACTGAGCCAAAATCCGAAAACGTCCACTTACTGACGACATGCGCTCGCTTCCCGAAAGCCTACCGAACTAATTTCAATGAAATTTGGCATTCTTACAGCTTATGTCATTATTTGACACATATGATAATTTCATGGTAATTTATGCCGTAGTACCTGAGTGACCGATCTTCCTCGACATCTTTCGATTTCTGTTTAGTATACAAGATTTTGAGTAAAGTTTAGTTAAAGTTAAAAGTTTTTGTTAAAGGATTCATAGGCATTTTTAAGAGCACAGTTTCTTGCAAAGAGAAGCTTAACTAACATTAGTTGGCTTACTGGTACCAGAAACTTCTACAAGTTGAGATTAGACCCGTTTCCGAGATATTAAATCCAAGAATTTCTCTCTCTCTCTTTTTTAAATCGTGTTACAAACATGAAAAGCATAACGTTATCTACATATGAAATTACATCCAAATCTCTAGAACGATTTCCGAGATCGTCTGGTTTATCACCTCATAAACTGCTTTAAAAGGAAAATGCTATTATTATGATAAATAGAAATATTAATACTAATCAGGGATTAATTACAGGTGTAAGATTTATGGTAATTCCACTTAGACGAGCACATCATCAGTGCTACATAAATTCAATCCTATAAAACTCTGCTCTTACCTCGAATTACCCTCACACCACCAACTGTGCCTTTCAAAATGATAGAAATTAAAGTAGTATTTGCTGCGAACATTAATAAATCACCAGGTCAGACGTTTCGAAAGGCACGATTGTGTTTATCAGAACCTGTTTTTTCGTATCGACATATGTGGCTTTTTCACGAGTCTGTAAATTAATTAATATCTATTTTTGTGCTAAAGACACACATGGTCAAAAAGTCAACGATGATCACATTATAACTGCAAATATTGTTTTCATACAAGATTTGTAAAGAAGATTAATAAAATGACACCTGACAAAGCCAATAATTTTTAAATATTTGCTATTTAAATGTTTTGAAATAAATATTGATAAGGACTTTTTACATTAAATGTGATATTTATTAGTACTGTTCCAAATAAAATACCTTCAATTAATAAATACTTGCATTTACTTATTTCCTCGTTATTATATTACCACTCGGTGACTGATCACGATACTGTGTAAAATATTCGCATGAGTCAATATACATGAATTCTTCGTTTAAATATATTAGTTCCTTCTCTAAACCAAAGAGAAACTGTCAACAGGCATTTCGGTACCTGAAACGTCTACGAGATGGCGTAAGAGCCATTTCAGAAATACCAAACACAAAAATGGTTCGTTTTTTTTTGTAAATTCACGTTTTTGCAGGGAGAACACAGCTATTTATATCAAGTCAAATGAAAAACGTTATCTAAATATGAAGTTTCTTTCAAATCGTTACAGCTGTTTCCGAGATCCCAAATATATATATATATATATATATACTAGAATTGCTCGTTTAAAGATATAAGATTTCGTACAAGATACAGAGGGCGAAACCACAGCGTTTCATTAAGTTTTATAGCCATTTAATATGGTCTAGCCAGAGGTGTGTCGACTCAGTGACTGCTGGTAGGAAGGTTCTCGGTTTGAGTCCCACGTGCAATAAAATTCTTCTTCACCTCTGGCAAAGCTTTGTTTTTCTAATTTTAAGATGCTAGGACGCTGCTGGTTTCGAATTCCACGTCGAAATGTAGGTCCCACAAGCCATCAGTTTAATGCTTTAATTATTTATCCTAGCACCAAATCTTAAAGTGGAGAAACCAAAAATATTAATTTTATATAAAAACTTTCCGTTCTTTTAATTATTACTTTTCGATTTGGTTTTGATACTTATTTCCGAAAGATTTTTTTGGTTGTCTTATGTATTAACTTAATATAATATACAGGGTGTCCAGAAGTGAAAGGATAATCCTGCAACCGCACATAGGACGCATCATTTCCTACGGTATGACAAAATTTTATTTTAATAAAAGTCTCACCATTTTCGAGAAGTCTTAATTTGTAGAAATAGTATTGAATAAACGGAAGAAAGTCACCTGTTTCGAAAAACAAAATTAAAGAAATCTCGAAAATGGTTATTTTTTCACTAAAATAAAATTTTGTCATATAACAGGAGGTGGTGTGACCTACGTATCTGCGGTGGCAGGATTATCCTTTCATCCCTGGACACCCTGTATGAAATACGAGGAATTGAAGCTGAATGAAAAATTATTGATAACGGTCCGATACGGGCGAACCTAGAAGTATATGTCAGAAATTAAGTACGCGATAGCTTCGGAGTACAATCGGCGGCAATTTCTAAACACAAAACACCGAACATAGCATCCACAGGAAAATACTTAAAATCTCTGGCAACTATTCGTGATACCATATGAATATATTCCTATGCCGTTATAATAAATGTGATGAAGCAGTCAAGTTATCATGAATTCGATAGCAAAATATGTACATTGCATCCTAACAACATTAGCAAAAATCATTATTCATTCAGCTTTAGGCTGCATTCAGACCTAGCCGCCAGTGCATTGGCGCTTCAAAATCAAGCGAGCTTAAGTTGAATTGGTGGAAAAACGATAACATTGATTGAAGCTAAGTGTTTATTGAACCTACGTGTTATAAGCGTTATAATTTTGTAGAACATTGGGCGTGGTATCTCGTCTTAGAATTTAAACTCGGAATGTTTGTCAGTTTCGTAGATAAAAGCTTCCTTCCGGTGGAATATTATCCTTTTTCCACTATTTAAATATGTTTGGTAATAATGGTCTGGAAAAAATGTAGCTGTAGTTTTATGTTGTGTTTATTTATAAATATACAATCAAGGTACTTTTCCACAAATTTGAACTTATAACGTTTGCTTGTTTCAGAAATACATAAATTCTTTCAATTGGAACATTATCCTTTTTCACACTAATTAGTATATTTGACAAAAAAAAGAAGAAACTGCAATGTAGATTTGGTTTTAATTTGCTGTATTTATTCCTGAATGTAACGTAACTGTTTGGAGGTTAAGGATTTTTGATAAAAGGTTACGTATAATTTGTCTGAAATGTCCATATTTATGGGCACCCTAGTCGTCAGCACCTCTGCTAGCTGCCTAGAAGATGGCAGTTGTAGCATATTTTCGTAAAATGCAGGTTGCTCTTGAGGAATGCAACGTTTCACTTTCGAGTTGATGCAGCCATGTTAGCATCAAAATGAGGACCTACTGAACAGTGAGGGGACACATGTATCATTCTTTCACCCAACAAAGTATTCGAGCATAATTTTAACATTGAAGTCTGTCTAGTATAATCCCTTTTTGTGCTTAAAGCATACAACGTATAGAATTAACTCCCAGCTACTAAACGGCTATTCTACTTCATTTCGTAATTTTGGTAGAATGTTAACCTTCTTCCACTCACTTGTTCAATTATCAGTTCCTTCTGCTTTAACAAAGAGCATGGTTTGATAATTCTGGTCTGGGCTGTATATTAACTAAATCAACTGTGACGTTTGGATGTGGGCATTTGGAAACAATGTACAAACTGTCCTGTATCAACCATCATTTATCGAATCCCTGTTCGACCATCCAGATTCCGGGTTTCTTTCGATAACAGAAGAAGCTCAGAGAGAATGCCCGCATTGTTCCTTCAAAAGGCCATGACCGAATTCCTTCCCCGTTATTTGCACGCAGTCCATTTTGTCCACGTATAAAGCCATAAGCAAGGAAAGGAATCACTTATTAGTATGTATCTAGGCAAATTTAAGATTTGGGGTTAAAATATGGTCAAAAGCTTCCTTGGATTTGCTCTTGAGGGAAAAGTGTACACGGAAGTGTAAAGCGCGCGGGCGGATACGTTTACGAATAATACTGACTGAGGGCGCGTTTATGTTGGAGACTGGAGAGATGATGAGAGCGAAGATAAGTGAAACATGGCAATGGAGGCAGAGCCACGCAAAGATTTTTGAAAAATTCATGTATCGTAGAATAATAAAGCATGTTAAACACCATAATATCCTCACTAATTCACAATTTGGGTTCCAAAAAGGATCATTCATATAAATGGCTATATATTGACCTTTAAATAATACATTTCAGGAACTGAATAATAAAATGAGCTCTGTAGGAACATTTTGTGATCTTGAAAAACCATTTGACTGTGTAAATCATGAAATACTTTGGATAAAAACTATGATGTTTATGGAACCGAAGGTAACTGGTTTAAATCATACATGGAAAGTCGAATGTAAAAAGTTTCCATTTTTGATTCTAAAATAAGTAAAGATGCTTCATCAGACTGGGAGAAAATTAAACATGGAATTCCACAAGAACCCCTCCTCTTTTTGTTATACATCAAAGACCTTCCTGGAAACTTATCTGACAAAGTTAAGAGTGTTTTATTTGCAGATAACACCAACATGACAAAGAGAAAAACACCAAACAGCAATAGAGATTTTAATGTAAATGAAGTATTTAGTGAAATAGCAAATTGGTTTATGGCAAATTCATTAAAATTAAATTGAAAAAAAAAAAACACACACACACACAATATATTACCTCTAAAACAAAAGATTATGCACAGCCAGCTTTAAACTATAAGTTTAAACTATAAACACTATTAAAATAACACAATCTTAGAAACAAAGACTGTAAAATTCCTGGGTATTGAAAGAGATAAGAAACCCTGTTGGCACGAACATAACACTTCACTACTGAAGAAGTTAAGTAGTGCCATCTTTGCAATACGAACATTTTCTCTGAAGGCAGATCTAGAATGAACAAAACAGGTGTACTCTTCATATTTCCATTCAGTGATGTCATATGGCATAATTTTTTGGTGAAACTCTCCACAAAGTAAAAAAGTTTTCTTAGCACTAGAAAGAGCTGTTAGAATGCTGTTTAGGGTAACACAATCTTTCCCGGTGTTTGCAGTGTAAATATTGTTCTTGGGTGACTAGCCGAGTGAAAGGTGTGTTGTAAATACACTTACAATTGCACAATATTTCGGCGATCTGAATCGATGTCGCCATCTTCTGGCTAGTCACCCGAGAACAATATTTATACAAGAACTTCTTGCAGACAACTTTTTAAAAAAATTCAATATTCTTACAGTGTCTTTTCAGTGTATATATATACATGCTCTCATGCGCTTTGTCACAGAACATTTTAACCTGTTTACATCTAATTCACAGGTACACAATTTCAAAACAAGAAACAAAAATAACTTGAAGAAATTGTCTTATTGACAACTCCTTCTATTCCAATCAACAATTTGAAAAAATGATTAATTTTATTCCATATGAACTTTTGCAAAACTCAGTTGTAAAAACTAATGTTTATTTTTATTCTCTTTATTTGTCTTTATAACGTAAAATTGTTTTCACTGTGATTATGACTCATATTGTATGTATGTGTACTAACCACGACATGTTTCACATCCCAGAGGTCTTTCCTCAGCAGGAACCATGAAACAAGATTGATAAATAAATAAAATAGATAAATAGTAGCTGAGCAGCGATGAGAGCAACGCTAATCGCTGCGTGCATTTTCTTCGCTATTATCGGGGATTGCTGTCGACCATTTGATTGGCGAAATTATTGTTAGGTCCCTTTTCTGGGACTTTAAATACAAAAATCACCATAACAGATTCATTCTAGACAAATTATAGGACGAAATGGCCACAAATATAAGTAAAAGATTAAAGAAAAAAAATAAGTGTATAAAATATTAATACAGCCAAAGAGAAACGGTACATAATTTATTGAAAAAATATTTTTCTATAACAAGTATTTTAAATTATAAATATCGATCGAAATGCATAACATGCAGATATTCGTACTAATTTATTTCGGATTGTAACAAAAAGTAGATTTTAAATAAGATGCTGGTATTTTCTGCAGCTTGGTTTGGCCATCCAATATTTCTTGGTGTCAAATGCTTAGGATTTAAACTTCTAGTTTCTTTAAGGTGATTTTCAATACCTTCTCTATCAATATTAACGTTTTGTAGCAAGAAAATGGTCTTAATAATATTGTCAGCTACGTCTATAGAACCTGAAATTCTCCATTTATCCATAAATTCTACAAAAGGCACATTCGACTTCATGCCCTTGATAACATAGCACTGAAGTATCATCTGCGTGCCTCTAAATATTGCCCATAAGGCTCTTGTAAATTATTTAAATATGGGTAAGCTACGTCACCTGTAAAAACACGAGGTTCAGTGATTTCGGAATTTGTTCGAGGGATCTGGAATATTCAGCCTTACATCTGTTAAAGCGACTTTTTTTTATTTTGCTGTCATCAGTCTTTCGACTGGTTTGATGCAATACTCCATTCATTCCCATCTTGTGTTAACCTCTCAACATACCCCTTACAACCCACGTCCTCAGTTATCTGCTTCAAATGTTCTAATCTCTGTCTTCCTCTACAGTTCTTACCTTCAACTGTTCCCTCCACTAACAAATTAACCACTCCAAATATATCTCAAAATATGACCTACCAGCCTGTCTCTTCTTTCTGTAATCTTCTTCCACTAACTCTTTCCTTACCTACTATTTCCAAAACTAGTTCATTTCGTACTTTGTTTGTCCACTTAATTTTCAGCATTCTTCTGTAGTACCACATTTCAAATAATTCAATTTTCTTTCTTTCTGGTATTCCTAAAGTCCATGTTTCGCCACAATAAAGTCCTGTGCTCCACATAAAGAGTTTTAAAAAGTTCTTTCTAACCCCCAGGTCAATGTTTGAAACTAAAAGATTTCTCATTTTCATGAAGGCTCCTTTTGCTAGTGCTATTCTGCTTTTAATAACATTCCTTCTTCGGCCACCGGTTGTAATTTTCCTTCCCAGAATTCACTTACTTCTCCAATTGAACAGGTCCTATCTTTATATTTAATATAATAGTATTGGTATCATTTCTGCTTCATTTAATCACTTTTGTCTTGTTTTGATTTATATTCAGCCCAAAATCTTCCGTCAGCATTGTGTTTATGCCATTCAGTAACTTCTCAATATCCTCAGCTTGTTCTGCTAATAAGACAATGTCAACAGCAGATCGTAGCATACTGATTTTTTTTCTCCCTGAACACCTATGCCATATACATTTTTTCTCTTACTTTGTTTATTGCTTCTTTTCCATACAAGTTGAATATTAATGGGGATAGACTACAGCCTTGTCTCACACCCTTTTTAACTGGTGCACATCTCTCATGGTTCTCTACTTTTACTAAAGCCAATTGATTCTTATATAGTTTATAAAGTATTCTTCTATCTCGATATTTTAGATCTGACTTCTTTAAAGTTTTGAACATCTTTTCCCGCATAACATTATCAAAAGCTTTTTGTAAATCAACAAATGCGATATAAGTTTCTTTTTTTTTTCTTGTTCCACGCTTCAAGTATTAAACTTAAAGCCTGAATTGCTTCCCTCGAACCACAATTTTTCCTCAACTAAAACTGATCTTCACCTACTATCACTTCTATTACCCTTTCCATTTTTCTGTATATTATTCTGGTCAGTAATTTTGAAGCATGTGATGTTCGATTAATGGTGCGATAATTCTCACATTTGTCGGCTTGTGCTTTCTTCGGAAGTGCGAAGATGATATTTTTATTAAAATCACTTGGAATTTCTCCTGTTACATAACTTTTTGAAATCAGCTTGAATAACCTTTCGAATCCTTCTTCTCTTAGGGATTTAAGAAGTTCTGCAGGGATCTCATAAATTCCAACTGCCTTATTTGCTTTCAAGTCATTCAGAGCTTTATTAAATTCTGTCCTCAAAACAGGGTTTCCTAAGTCATCCATGTCGACATCGCCTTCCTTTTCCAATACACTATTGTTCAAGTCGTCCCCAACACATTTTCTCAATGTATTCCTTCCATCTGTTAGCTCTATCTTCTGACCTTAACAGAGGTTTCCCATCGGCATCTTTAATGTTCACACCTCTTTTCTTCATTTCTCCAAATTTCTGTTTGATATTCCTTCATGCAACATCTACTTTACCTACGACCATTTCTTTTTCTATTTCTTCTCACTTTTCTTCTATCCATTTTTCTTTTGTATTTCCTATTTATTCGTCTTCTAAATTGCATGTATTGCTCCCTTGCTGCTTCAAGCAAGACTAATTTCTAATTAATTTTTAACAAAAAATTGTTCACAAAATTTTGTAAGGGACTTGTCACCTTACACGGTACATAAAGCAGGGGTGAGTAATAGAGTCGAAAATTATAGGCCAATTAGCTTAACGTCAGTGGTAGGTAAATTAATGGAGAGATTGATATGCAACCACATCAGAAATACATGTGAGGAGTGTAAGTGGTTTTCAAGTAGGCAACATGACCTTAGGCAAGGATATTCATGTGAAACTCAGTTGGTGGGACATATGCAAGATATTTCGGTTGAAATGGACAAAGGAGGTCAAATTGATAGTGTAGCACTAGATCTTTCAAAGGCTTTTGACAGAGTGAGCCATAAAATGGTAGTAAATAAGGTAAAATCTGTTGGAGTGGATCAAAAAGTGTTTTGCTGCATAGAAGAATTTTTGAAAAGTCGAAAACAGATAGTTAGGGTAGGAAATGCGGTAGCAAAAGAAGTGGAAGTAAAAATGGGTGTGTCACAGGGTAGAGTGTTGGGACCATTGCTATTCATTATTCTAATGAATAATTGTGTTGATTGTTTACTATCTGAAATTAGTTTGTTTGCAGATGACATAATGCTATATAAAATGATCAAAACGGTTGAGGATTGTTAACAGTTGCAGGTTGATCTGGGCAGGATATCTAGTTGGGTTGGTAAACATGGGATGAAGATAAATGCAAAGAAGAATCAGCTAATTAGATATACAAATAAAGAACGTAAGGTTTACTATGATTATAAGGTGGGAAAATAAATACTTATTGAAGACATTAAATGTAAATATCTTGGAATTACATTTGATAACAAGCTTAACTGGGCAGAACATATTGGACAGGTTGTAGGAAAAGGTTTCAAAAAACTGCATTTGTTGCAGAGGGTGAAGAGGGAACGTACGAGAGAAGTAAAGGAATTTGGGTTTCAAAACTTTGGTCAAACCATTGCTTGAAAATGGTAGTGTAGTATGGGACCCACATTTTGAACATCAAATACAGGAGTTGGAGAAGGTGCAAAGAAGGGCTGCTAGATTTGTTTCTGGAAATTATCGCAGAACGCAATCAGTAACAGATTTAATAAAAGTGACTGATTGGAAGACGGAAGGTGGGAAAAAAGGTCATGGGAGTGTACAAGGCGTATATTAGTGACGAGGCATGGTAAGATATTGGTGTAAGAATTGAAAGTAATGCATGGAAAGGAATAGATGACCATGACCACAAGCTGGCACTCGATTTCTGGCACAAGGGTTTATGAAGATTCTCTTTTTAGGAAAGGGTGTCAGGGATTGGTTTAAGTTACCAAGAGAAATGATGAATAATTTGCCAAAAACGTTGAAGAAATTTAAAGTTAAAATTTGTAAAGGGCAAATGTATGTGGATGCTGAAAAGGGGGAATATGGGTGTTTAGGGAAATTGCCACCGGAGCATGCGCTCCATTGCAATTTAATTTAATTTAAACATTAATACAATTATCTCCGGTGTTTTCTGTCTGCCATGCCGTCTGTATCTTGATCATCATGCAGTTCTTTAGGTAGCGAGGAGGAAATTGATACTGATTCTCACTTTTGTTGTGTACGATCTTTACTTCTGTCGAAATGCTGTGCTGTTATAGGTAGCACAGTTTTTTCATTGCAAGCTGTGGTTTCCACTGCTTCCTCTTTTGAGTCCGTAACCGTTGGCACCTGGTTAGTAGGTACTGTTGCAACTACTTTCAATGGATCAGTAAGTTTTTCAGTGCTTTTTTGAAGAGGAGGGAAAGAATTGGTCTCCATAAAATCTGTGAAGGCTGTTTTCTTACAAGATATGGTAGTTAAAGGTTGGTGATGTAGGGCATTTTCACATTTCGACGAAAGACGTATGTGTCCCTATACTTCTCTTTACTGCCACAACTACACAGCACAGACCATTAGTGATTGTGTGTGGTAGTAGCATCGAATCTCCTATTGTGCACTATGGTGGTTCCATGGAGGTAGCTGTGGGGGTGTGGGATATATGGTCGTTGAAAGTGGTCGACCTGGGGCACTTTCATATTTCGACCAAAGACGTATGTGTCCCTATGTATCACTTTTCAGACAAAACTATCTAGCGCCGATCACTGATGTCTGTGTGTTAATAGCATAGAGTCACCGATCGTGGACAACGTTGGCCGAATGTCGATAGGTGTGGGAGCGTGGGAGATATGGTGGTTGAAATTGATCGGTCAATGATATTTTCGTATATCGACCAAAGACATGTGTGTCCCTATATTTCACATTGCATCCAGAACTATCAAGCGCAGACCACGATCGCAGGTGCGCGGTAGTAGCCTGGAGTCTTCCATCGTGTACTATGGAGATTGCATGTCGGTAGCTGTGGCGGTATGCTGGTTGAAATTGATGGACCTGATAAAAAAATAGACATGTGTGTTCCTATATTTCACTCCACAGCCAAAACTACCCCGCGCTGTCCACTGGTGATTGTGTATGGTATTAATCTCAAGTCTCCCACCGTGCACCATGGTGGTGTCATGTCAGTAGTTACGGTGGTGTGGGATATATGGAGGTTGAAATGCTATTATAAATCTGTAAGCAAGGTGCGTGGGTCTCATTTTTTTGAACGGGAGCGCCACAAAAACTACAGCAGCAATTTGGGTAGTGTTTTCAAATCTTTAGAGCTAACAGTCACAATTAAAGTCTCCGGAAATAGCAAATAACTTATATGTACCGAGGTACGGATGGAAATACATTTCTAGAGATAAAATTATGAGATATAGATCCCACTCTAACTGAGATCCTTGCACAAAAAACTGGCAAAAATATCACACAACTTAATTTATAACAATTTTTAGTATTTTGACTTCGATTATTTAGTTTTTCAGTTTTCTTGAATGTAGTTGATAAATAGAATGCCTGAATCAGACGCAATAAACATTACAAATACCGGTTTTTAATTTACTATAAAAATTATGAGTTGGACCAAATATAAATATTTCTGGATTGTATGTGGTTGTCTTTGGTTATAATTTCCACGTATTACCTTATTAGGGTTCTTATGGTGGTTTAAGAACTGCATTAATTAAAAAATCCACCCAACAGATTATGTTTGAAGATGTCTGTTTTATTGTGATCCAAACAAGTCAGCGATATTCACTAGTATTGTTACAATACAGAGATGCACAGTCGCAAAGAAACTCTCTGTGAACTCAACTGAATGATTGAAACTCTCTGTAACACTGAATACTGTCAACTAAACTGACTTACTAACTGAATGAATAATCAATGAATGTCTCTGTCCAGGCGATCTGTTTATATAGTCTTTATCGAAATTACGAGAATTCTTCAAAGGCATCCGCCCGATATTTCTCGATCATTAAAAATCACTCAAACAATCTAACATATTAAAAACAATCGGAATTAATATAAAATTAATTAACAACATTACAAAATGATCAGAAATGGTAGTTATAGATACTTAAATACAAAATTATTTACAGAAATCCTTTCAAACGGTAGAAAATTGTCCTGTAGACATCGTAACTTACATTAATACATGGAATTACAAACATTTAAGAAATTCTCTTGCATCATTCGGTTCTTAAACATATTAAATGGCCTTTGAATAATTTTGTTACCTAAAACAAAGTCTATATACACTGATTTACAAGAAATTACAAAACAAACATATCAAATCACTTTCAACCAAACATTAGCTCACTACAATACTTCATACAGTACAATGCTATTCAAAATTCAGGTATTAGGGCTGTTACAACCTGCTTTGATAAATGTAATAATTATAAGGAATTAATTACTCAAACCACTACATAATATTTTAATTATTCGATAAAAGTAACAGAAGTGTAATATATATGGTAAGTAATATTGTACAGGGTGTCCAGAAAAGGACTCCCTGATTTCAAAATTAAATATCTCGAAAACAAAGATCGATAGAGGAATGCAGTAAACGGTATGTTTATTGTGACAGCTGTAAGAAGTGTATACAGCAGTGTGAAATAATAGTTACAAAAGCTGCTAACAAATGGCACTGTAATCGCCATACGTAATTCCTAAATAGTGATCCGAAGCTCAGGGTAGTGCCAATGGTGAACATTTTGAAAACATTTTGAAGTGATTGTTTGCAAAGATTGTTTTCATACGATTATTTCACTTATGTATGTTGATATGAGCTGAACAACGTACAGCGCCATCTGTTAGCAGCTTTTGTAACTATTATTTCACACTGCTGTATACACTTCTTACAGCTGTCACAATAAACATACCGTTTACTGCATTCCTCTATCGATCTTTGTTTTCAAGATATTTAATTTTGAAATCAGGGAGTCCTTTTCTGGACACCCTGTGGATAGTAAAGGGTTTTTAATCTACCGGGTCGCCGAAATTTGATTGTGAATAACGTAAAACAATTCGAAAGTAAAGAGTAAAATTTTGTGTTATGTCACTTACCGGTAGTTCTCGAGATATGAGAAGTTTTTTATCTGTTCTAGGCCGCATTTCAACTTAACCACAACCGCTAAGAATTATAAACGTGACATTGCGATACTGTCAATGTGTGATTGCCCATGTTTTAGTCCTCTTGCAGTTGAAACTGAAGTTGTATTATGAAATTAATTGTTGTAATTTATGTTACGCGTACATTAAATCCTGAAATAGATAATGTTGTCATTACCAAAAATGTTTTTAGCTATGCATTTCATGTGTTTAAGTGTGATTGCGTCATTTGATTTTGAAGCGGCAATATCAGTACAGATTGTGTTTAGGTCGCAATGCAGCCTGGACCAGAATGTTCTTGCAACAAAATGACTCATGAGGAATTCAATTGTTGTTAGTAATTAATAAGCTGTTTTAATGAGTGCCATGCCAGTGAAGACGTGTATTCCAGAAAAAAAAAAAACAATCGTTCGTGTGCATTTGTGGCTTTACCGACATGTTATTTTCTGGTCCAGGCCGCATTTCAACCTTACCGCTTCAGTTTTGAGATACGATGAAGAGAGATGGGTCGAAATTCTGATAGATGCATACAAGTTAATAAGCAAGAAATACATATTACTACTCACCGCATAGTAATGTACACACATCTCATTACGAAAATTTGCCAGAGATTTCAGGTTAGTTATTGCAAATGCTATCGTTGGCGGCAGAGGTATTTTTATAAAATGACCGTTGACTGTACTGCCAACACTACCGAAGACGGTAACTTTCGTTTTGCCTTATGTCTAAGGTACATTTCTTTTATCTTTAATATTCACTTTTTATCTCCAGAAACTGTGTTCCAAATTTTCGGCCAAAATATCAACTGATTCTTAATACGTCCTTATTGGATCGTTAGCGATTATGTTTCAAGTAGCTTTAATTTCTTATTTTTAATATATTATATTGTGTTAAAATATAAGTATAACAAAAAACTTTCAAACTGTAGTTTGAAAACCGAATCTAAGGTAATAACTAAAGGAAAGCAAAATATTTAAATGAAATTTATATTTTTTGCTTCTTCAAGTTAATATTTGGTACTAAAACAAAAAGAGGCATTTTTATACACACCAAAACCCGCGTGTGCTAAGCAGCAGGTAAATGCTAGTCAACAATATGAATGATATTACCAACAGCTAATAACTGGTTAGTTTCTTAAAACCCCATTGGTATAATAAATTTATACTGTAATTTGCAAATACATATTATCGCATGTTAGTTATTATAAATGAGTGCAATTTCCAAATAATTTAACTGCTGAATTTGCAAACGATTTCAATATAAAGAAAATCCATAGACCATTTTATAAATTATGAAAAACTTATCAAATATTAGTCTCATCAAATATTAGTATTTTCAATCCTTCATTTTCTCAGTCATTCCAAGAAGAAAATTCTTCACAGAGTAAAATTGTTTCTAAAGCAAAAACTCTTTCAGTTAGAATTTAAAGTAGGTAGGCTTTCGTAGATAACATTTTATTTCTTGTGACATGACATTGAATAAAGATGGTCCAGTGAATCTTATCATTTTATGTACAACTGAAAATGACTTGTAATCTTTGTGAATGTTATATTTATTCCTACTATTATTATGTATGTCAGCTTTAAGATAGAAGTCTTCGGGATTTTCCACT
Source organism: Vandiemenella viatica (assembly GCA_031002005.1). NCBI lineage: Eukaryota > Metazoa > Arthropoda > Insecta > Orthoptera > Morabidae > Vandiemenella > Vandiemenella viatica. The sequence goes on along the minus strand of JARYHS010009186.1, from coordinate 3,759,119 downwards.
ACATAAGAGAGAAAGGAGTATCTATACTGTGTTGGCATCGTAAGTACTCCAAGATTTCTGCACGACGTCCATGGGCTTGTTCCACAAATAATTCTTGGAGATTGTTTTTACGATTTAAAAACACGCTTTGTTAATAAAGCGTTTTCACAGAAGGAGATATAACAAGTGAGAAGGGAGTGAAAGTATGCAAAATATACCAACTTCCTTGTTTTTATATCAGCTATTCTCAATGAAAATGTTGCAGAATTCAGTTTTTTAGGAAGTTGCTGAATATGTGGAATTATTGGATTAAATGAAACTGCGACAGTTCGCATGCTCTGGTGGCAATGCACCTATTCATCTAATTACACGTTTCTTAGTATTTATTATTATTATTATCTTGTATACTTTCACTGTTAAATCCTCCCCCATGTACTTTCGTGATTTACGATTTTTAATTTTTAATTCCCCCATCGTTTTTTTGTTACTTCAGTTGGTAACTTATTCCAATCCTTGACACCATTACACATAGAAGTATATTTTCCCACCTCCTTATGTTTAAAATCGAGTGACAGTTCGTGATCATGGTAATCTTTTCCTCCTATTTGACAGTTCGCCTTGTACACTCCTCTGACTCTCTTCAACCTCCTTGTCTTCCAGTAAGTCCAAATCCAGCTCCTTTATCATGTCAGTTACTGAGTGCGTCTTGCAGTAATTCTCAGAAACAAATCCAGCTGCTCTTCTTTGCACTCCCTCCAGCTCCTGTGTTTGATAACCAAACTACACCACCATATTCAACCAATGGTCTAACCAATGTTTTGTAACCAAAATCCTTAACTTTCCTGGTTCATTCTCTCGTCATTCCCAACAGAAAACGAAGCATTTTGTTACGTTTTCCAATTTCCTGCCCAATGTGCCCTGCCCAGTTGCTTGTATCATCAAACATTTTGCAAAGATATTTACACTTTAAGTCTTCAAGAATGAATGAACCGAGCGTGGTGGGTGAGTTTTTAACGCTCTGGTCACACATTCGGGAGGACGGCGGGTCGAATCCCCGTGCGGGCATCCAGATTTGGGTTTTCCATGTTTCACTCAAATCACTCCAGGCGAATGCTGGGACGCTTCCTTCAAAAGGTCATGGCCGAATTCCTTCCCGTTATTCGTCCCCAATCCTTTCCCACCTCTTATGACCTCGACGCCAACAAGGTGTAAAGCCATAAATAATAAATAAATAAATAAATTATTCAAGGAAATCTGTCCCAATCCTATGATCATAAACAACCTTTATTTTTATCTGTGCTCCTAATAAGCTGACTCTTCTTGGCATTTATCTTCCTTCCGTGATGATCTTCCCAGTTAGATATTCCATCCAGTTCATTCTGCAGCTGTTCACAGTTTTCTCCCATTTTGTTCCTATTAGAAACCATTATATCGTCTGTAAACAACTTAAATTCTAAAACTATCAACAAAAAAAAGATAGGATAATGAACAGCGATGGTCCCAGTACACTACCCTGTGGCACTCCGATACTCACTTCCGCCACTTTTGAAACTGAATTTCGTACTCTCACCCTTGCTTTCTGACTTTTACAAATTCTCTACCCAGAAAGCAACCTTTTCATCTATAATAGTTTTCAACTTATTTAATATCATTTTATGGTTCACTCTATTGAATGTTTGGTAAGATTTAGTGCTACAGTATCAACTTGTCCAAATACCCCACGAGATTTACATGAATATCCCCATCTAAAGTAAAGTTGTCGAATGAAAACCATTTATTTGCTGAGAGACATTTCCGATTTATTTGCATTTCAATGTCTCGATCATTTTGCCCATCACTGACGTCAAACTAATCGGCCTGTAGTTCTCAACCATATGAACTGGTACTAATATTTCTCTTTTCCAGTCCGCAGGTATGCAGCAAAAGTACAGTCTTTTTTTTTTTTTTTTTTAATTGAAGGTAAGGTGCACTATCGTATCCCACTACTTTTAATACATCTTAATAATGTAATCTGCACTGGCCCCATCTTTAGTAATATTGTCTACACCGACACTTTTGCGCTTTCTTAGCTTCCTGAGTTTGTTCATAATACCCTGAAGATCTATTTGGAACTTCTACTTATATGGAGACTGATTTATTCCCTCCCATCCAAGGATGATAGTCCTAACAGTCTGCTGCCAGTTCAACATTTTATCAGTATATACACTCAGGAACTGTTTTTATTTATTGATTTTCCTTAGGATATCACATTATAGCTGTCCTTTGTTTTATTTTTTGTAACAAATTGAAGTAACTGTGTCCTTTCTACGTGAAGTATTAATTTATTAGCGCTAAAACCATGTGTTAATTTTCTTTAGAGCATCATTTTCTGTGTTTTGAAGGTTTTGTACTAAAGGGTGTTTCAATGATATGCTAATATTATCTGCAAAAAGTACCATACATTCACTGTAACCTAATATGTGTGGTAGATCATTGATACGAATTTATAATTGCGGAGGGCCACATCTAACTATTCCCCATCCTAAGTTCATATTGTCCATAATTCAGGGATACATATTGTTTTTTGTTTTCCAAAGTTCTGGCTACCATTGACTCAGTTCTAATTTACATTGGAGTATCCCATGGTTAACCCAATCAAAGGTCTTATCGAGATCACAGAATATTCCTAGACAATTTAGGTTTTTTATGTATTGCTTCCCATATGTTGTCTATTAAATAAAAGATTGCTGACTCTGTGGAAACACTGTGCCGAAATCAAGACTGTGCATTACTGAATCGGCCATTGTTATGTAGATGTGAATACATTTAATTTAATTTAATTTAAAATTGCAATTTAACGCACGCTTCCCTACACTCCTATCTTACCCCTTTCCTGCACCCACCTACATTTCAATTTTAAATTCTTTAAACTTTGTGGTAAATTATTCATCATTTCTCTTGGTAACTTATTCCAATCCCTGACACTCTTACATAAGGAAGAGAATCTTCCTACACACTTGTGCCTGAAATCGATTTATTCTGTACATTGCTTTTCCAAGATCGTTGAAAATTCTGATAGAAGTGACACGGGTCTATAGTTCTCAGTCTTTGAGATATCACACTTTTGAGAAAGTGCTTTGATTATTGACTTCTTGAGTGAGTCGGGAGAGATACCGTCTTCAACTGAACTACACTCCTGGAAATTGAAATAAGAACACCGTTAATTCATTGTCCCAGGAATGGGAAACTTTATATACACATTGCTGGGGTCAGATACAACACATGATCACACAGACAGAACCATAGGCACATAGACACAGGCAACAGAGCATGCACAATGTCGGCACTAGTACCGTGTATATCCTCCTTTCGCAGCAATGCAGGCTGCAATTCTCCCATGGAGACGATCGTAGAGGTGCTGGATGTAGTCCTGTGGAACGGCATGCCAAGCCATTTCCACCTGGCACCTCAGCTGGACCAGCGTTCGTGCTGGACGTGCAGACCGCGTGAGACGACGTTTCATCCAGTCCCAAACATGCTCAATGGGGGACAGATCCGGAGATCTCGCTGGCCAGGGTAGTTGACTTACACCTTCTAAAGCACGTTGGGTGGCACGGAATACATGTGGACGTGCATTGTCCTGTTGGAACAGCATGTTCCCTTGCCGGTCTAGGAATGGTAGAACGATGGGTTCGATGACGGTTTGAATGTACCGTGCACTGTTCAGTGTCCCCTCGACGATCACCAGAGGTGTACGGCCAGGGTAGGAGATCGCTCCCCACACCATGATGCCGGGTGTTGGCCCTGTGTGCCTCGGTTGTATGCAGTCCTGATTGTGGCGCTCACCTGCACGGCGCCAAACACGCATACGACCATCATTGGCACCAAGCCAGAAGCGACTCTAATTACTGAAGACGACACGTCTCCATTCGTCCCTCCATACACGCCTGTCGCGACACCACTGGAGGCGGGCTGCACGATGTTGGGGCGTGAGCGGAAGACGACCTAACGGTGCGCGGGACCGTAGCCCAGCTTCATGGAGACGGTTGCGAATGGTCCTCTCTGATACCCCAGGAGCAACAGTGTCCCTAATTTGCCGGGAAGTGGCGGTGCGGTCCCCTACGGCACTGCGTAGGATGCGACGGTCTTGGCGTGCGTCCGTGAGTCGCTGCTGTCCGGACCCAGGTCGACGGGCACGTGCACCTTCCGCCGACCACTGGCGACAACATCGATGTACTGTGGAGACCTCGCGCCCCACATGTTGAGCAATTCGGCGGTACGTCCACCCGGCCTCCCGCATGCCCACTATACGCCCTCGCTCAAAGTCCGTCAACTGCACATACGGTTCACGTACACGCTGTTGCGGCATGCTACCAGTGTTAAAGACTGAGATGGAGCTCCGTATGCCACGGCAAACTGGCTGACACAGACTGCGGCGGTGCCCAACCGCTACGCAGCTAGCGCCCTTCGACGGCCAACACTGCTGTTCCTGGTGTGTCCGCTGTGCCGTGCGTTTGATCATTGCTTGTACAGCCTTCTCGTAGTGTCCGGAGCAAGTATGGTGGGTCTTACACACCGGCGTCAATGTGTTCTTATTTCAATTTCCAGGAGTGTATTTACTACAGATGTGTCTAATAACTCTGCTATTTCCAATGCTACATTGTTTCAGTATACCTCATCATAACCAAATAACATTTTTATTTTTTGGGAGATTTAATAATTTCTCTATTTCATTTTGGAAACTGGGAAATAGAGACGTAGAGGCTGTTTTTGGTGACATGGATCTAACTTGGAGACCATCAGACATGTTAAGAACGGATTTCGATCTCCTTCAAATAAGTTGAAGGGTACACACCATATATGTCTGTTGTTTTTGTTGTTGTTTTAGGGCGCGTCGACATCGAGGTCATTAGCGCCCTAAATGTCTGTGGTTTAGTCGTTTCTCAAATGCAACCTAGATTATATATAAAAAAAAATCTAAATATCCTTTATATAGTAAATTATTGCCTCCTACTTTTTCAAATGGTAACGTGGTCTATGTGGCAGGGTAATGGATTTATGATTTTCTGACCCGAGCACAGAATCAAATATTATTATTTAGTTTTATCTTCAAAAACTGTCAAGCTTGGGTTTTTTATTTTTTAAAAAAACTTCATTTACATACTTTTATTGCGTGAAGTAATATTTAAAACAAATCATATTACTTACAATTCAGCGTCATTTTTTTCCTGAAAATCTTTTTTCGTAATGAATTCACAGGTCTATGGACGAATTGTCAATTCACAATACAAATCGGCCGTACACCTTTGAAGACTTCATTGCAATCATACCTCAGAAAAGTCTCCATTCTTACATAATTTTTAATTTTATGTTGATAAGTTTATTGTGTAGGTGCGTATCCAATTGAAATAGTTACTATCATTTTGTGTATTTCATCTCCATCGTTTCTTTACTTGTAATATCATCAAGAGGTATTTCAAACGAACAACGTAGCATTGGGAAGATAATTTTTTCTTTCATTCTTCTACACATGATTTCTTCCAAAAACGGTTGCTTGTAAATGGTTGAAAATAAAATAGTAAGCCTATCCGTGATGAAAAAATGGAGTTCAACAAGGAAATGGAAGAAAAAGTGACAAATACTTATAAACATTGCACAAGGCATGTGTCAGATTCCAGTTTACTAGCAGATTCGCATCCTGGCTTAATTTTATTGGGTATGGGCAAGGTATATTACGTAGCCATTGTTGATATATTGGCCGAAATTACGTTTGGCGTATCTGTTGTAAGCAATGTGATTTGTTTTAAATTTGTTTCGCGTAATAAAAGTGTGTAAATGAAGTTTAAACAAAATAAAAAAGTCAAGCGTGACCATTTCTGAAGATAAAAATAAATAAAAATATTTAATTCTGCGGGGATTTCAACTCGGGGCAATAATTTAGTACATAGACAAACATTTAGAATTTTTTATTTTTTGCGTGTGAATATCACAAAAACTAGGGCCCATTATGAGAAACGATTATACCACAGCCATATATGAAAGAGATCGAAATCCATTCTTAACATGGCTGATGGTCCCCAAGTAAGTATTATTACAACATCTGTATTGCCAACAAATGTTCCTTTTATTTTTACAGCAACTGTTAAGAAGTGGTTATTGAAAGCACATCATATAGAAGAAGGGTCTATTAAAAGTTTATTGTTAAACCTTAAAGTTGTAGGTTTATGTCTAGGGAGTAATAGAGTGGTTTCTTTTTTCATAATGCGCCAAAAAGTTTTTATTTTATTATATGAACTGCTAATCTTACTTGTTATTGCCAAAGGCTTCGCTTCTCTGATTAGTATGGTTAAAATTCTACAGCATTTTTTGTAATGCTATGTGATAAACACGCTATAAGTCCCCCTTGTTTACTCGTTTTTGACGAATTGGAACTAGTCTTGCAGGGAGGCACATCTCAAATTTCCAGAAACCTCTGATGAAAGTAATTGAATTTATTGTTTACTCCTGTTAATTTAAACACTATAATCCAGTTCCCATTCAGAAATTATTTGTTTGAAATTTTTATTGAATTGCTCTTTAGTGGCCTAATTTTGATAAATCCTTTCTTTATGTTTTTTTTCATTTCCCATTGTATACAAAGTAGTTATAGGAGAATTGTGGTCTGACAAACAATTTCCCATGGGAACTGTTCTATATTTTTATAATTTATTTTCCTCTGTTATCAATTATGGTGCTACTTTCTTTTTGTATTCTATTTGGGAAATTTACAGCTTGTCGTAAAGTGAATGATCTAAGCATTTCTAGAAGATTATTTGTCTGCAGATAAATTTATGTTACAATCGCCACAGAGGATAATTTTCCTTTCATTTTGTGATAAATTTATGAGAATGTTTTATGTTTATTACAAAATATATTGAAGTTTCCAGTAGGAGATCTATAAACTGTCAGCACTATAAAATAGTTGTTGCATTTAAATTCTGTATAGTACTTACTCAAATCTAAGGATTTTGTGTCTGTATTATCTCTTACATGTATTAGTGTACCACCGCATTTCATCTCTTATCAACAATAACATTCAGCTAGCCTATATGCATTAAAGGGTAACAGACATATTTCCGAATTTTTAGATGGTACTCTATCAGACATAACATATCTGATGGAACAGCGTTGATTTAGACAGAAATTTTCATTTCTTAAATTAATTTCTGTTTATTTATTTATTTTATTTTTTATTTTTATTTTATTTATTTTTTGCTGTCATCAGTCTTTCGACTGGTTTAATACATATCCTCCATCTCTTCCTATCCTGTGCTAACATCTTCATTTCTACATACCCTTTACAACCCACGTCCTCAATTATCTGCTTCATATATTCTAATCTCTGCCTTCCTCTACAGTTCTTACCTTCGACTGTTCCCTCCACTAACAAAATAACCAATCCAGCATGTCTCAAAATATGACCAACCAACCTGTCTCTCCTTTTTTGTAAGCTTCTTCCACAAACTTCTTTTCTCACCCATCATTTATAAAACTCGTTCATTTCTTATTTTGTCTGTCCACTTAATTTTCAGCATTCTTCTGTAGCACCACATGCTTCAATTTTCTTTATTTCCGCTATTCCTTAAGGCCATGTTTCGCTACCATAAAGTGCTGTGCTCCACACAAAGAGTATAAAAAGTTCTTTCTAATTCATAGATCAATATTTGAAACTAAAAGGTTTCTCTTTTATGAATGCTCTTTTTGCTAGTGCTATTCTGCTTTAAACATCATTCCTGCTTCGGCCATCGGTTGTAATTTTACTTCCCAAGTAACAGTATTCACTTACTTCTCCTATTGCATCCGATCCTATTTTTATATTTAATCTACTAGTATCTGTTTCATTTCTGCTACATTTCATCCCTTTTGTCTTGCTTTGATTTATATTCTGTCCAAAATCTTCCTTCAGTATTTTGTTCATGCCATTAAGTAACTTCTCAATATCCTCAGCCCTTTCTGCTAACAAGACAATGTGATCAGCAAATCGTAGCATACTGATTTTTTCTCCCTGAAAACTTATACCACATGGAAATTCTTTGATTTTCTTCATTGCTTCTTCTATATACAAGTTGAATATTAACGGGGATAGACTACAACCTTGTCTCACACCCTTTTTAACTGATGCATGTCTCTCGTGATTCTCTACTTTTATTATAGCGACTTGATTGTTATATATAGAGTATATAAGTAGCACCATAATTGATAACAGAGGAAAATAAATTATAAAAATATAGAACAGTTCCCATGGACAATTGTTTGTCAGACCACAATTCTCCTATAACTACTTTGTATACAATGGGAAATGAAAAAAAAAACATAAAGAAAGGATTTATCAAAATTAGGCCACTAAAGAGCAATTCAATAAAAGTTATATAAAGTATCTTTGTTTTTCTTGATCCGCCCTTCAAGTATTAATTTTAAACACAGAACTGATTCCCTTCCACCGCGATTTTTCCTAAACCCAAACTGATCTTCACCTACTACCTCTTCTACTACCATTTAAATCCTTCTGTATATTATTCTAGTCAGTAATTTTGAAGCGTGTGTTGTTAGACTAATGGTGCGATAATTCTCACATTTGTCGGCTTGTGCTTTCTTTGGAAGTGTGAAGATGATATTTTTATTAAAATCAGTTTGAATTTCTCCTGTTTCATAACTTTTTGATATCGGCTTGAATAATCTTTCGATTTCTTCCTCTCCTAGGGATTTAAGAAGTTCTGCAGGGATCTCATCAATTGAAAATGCCTTATTTGCTTTCAAGTCATGCAGAGCTATATTAAATTCTGTTCTCATAACAGGATCTCCTAAGTCATTACTGTTGACATCACCTTCCTTTTCTATTACGCTATTGTTCAAGTCATCCCCATCATACAGTTTCTCAATGTATTCCTTCCATCGGTTAGCTCTATCATCTGAGCTTAAAAGAGGTTTCCCATCGGCAGCTTTAATGGTCATACCTCTTTTCTTCATTTCTCCAAAATTCTGTTTGATCTTTCTATATGCAACATTTACTTTACCTACGACCATTTCCTTTTCTACTTCTTCACACTTTTCTTGTAGCCATTTTTCTTTTGCTATTTTGCATTTCCTATTTATTTGATTTCTAAATTGCCTGTACTGCTCTCTTCCTGCTTCATTCTGAGCATTTTTGTACCACCTCCTCTGATCAATCAGCTCCAAATTTTCTTCTGTTATCCAAGGTTTTCTTGCAGCTTGTTCCCTAAAGCCTAATGTTTCTTTACCAGCATTCATTATTTCGGCCTTTAATGCATTCCATTCATCCTCGGTTGAGCTCCTTTTAGAGTTACTTCTTAGACCTAAGTCAACCACTTAAGCAAATTTTTCTCTCGTGCTAGATTGTTTCAGTTTATTCACTTTCAGTCTGTTATGCCTATACTGCTTCCTTATTCGCTTGAATTTCAGCCTGCACTTCATTACTATCAAATTATGGTCAGAGTCTATGTCTGCTCCTGGGTACGCTTTACAGTCTAGAACTTGATTCCTGAATCTCTGTTTGACCATGATATAATCTAGTTGATATCTGCCTGTATCCCCTGGACGTTTCCAGGTGTATATGCTTCTTGCATGGTTCTGAAACAGTGTGTTTGCCACTACTAGCTTATATCTTTCACAAAATTGTAGCAGCTTACTTCCTCGCTCATTTCTTTCTCCTAAACCAAAGGTTCCTACAGTATTCCCCTCTTTTCCTTCTCCCACAATTGCATTCCAGTCACCTATGATTATTAGATATTCCGCCCCCTTCACATATTGGATTAATTCTTCAATTTCAGCGTATATTCTTTCTATTTCTTCGTCATCTTCCTGTGACGTTGGCATATACACTTGTTCTAATGTGGTTCGGACGGGCTTAGTTTCTAACCGCATCAAAATAATCCTGTCACTAAACTGTTCATAATAACTCACCCGTTTACCTACTTTCTTGTTCATTACAAATCCTACCCCAGTGACTCCATTGACAGCTTGTGTGCTAATTATCCTGTGTTCCCCAGACCAGAAATCCTGTGCGTCCTTCCATTTAATCTCACTAATCCGAACAACATCTAACTTAAGTTGTTGCATCTCCATTCTTAAGTTTTCTAACCTACCTGCCCTATTCAGACATCTAACATTCCACGCTCAGACTCACATATTAAATAACTCTTCCTGATATTGACTTTTGGCCTAAAAAAGACTGAGTTCTAAGACCAATTACTGTAATATTGCATTTCATCCTCTGTAATGGCTGCTTCTAAGCAATAATATCTTCTTCAATTTGTTTTTACGATATTTGCACAATTTATGAAGTTTACAGGTTTTTTTCAATGAAAATGTCCTGCTGTAGTATCTGACACATCCTCAGTTAGATTCTCTGACATTCCAAAAGTATTGGAGACTTGCAGCTGGCACATCTCAATAGACTACGTTTTTACATGATCCACCGACATGAAGTTTAGATGTAGCATGGGATTATGAGCGTAAAACACTGAATAGCTAAAGAAACTGTTATAGATATGCATATGTAAACACAGAGATATGTGAACACTCAGATTGCAGTCAGCAACGCCTGTATAAGCCAACAGGTATCTGGTCCAGGCGTTAGATTGGTTACTAGTACTACAATCGCAGGTTATCCCGATTTAAGTGAGTTTGAAAGTGGTGGCGCACGAGAGATGGGACACACCATCTCCAAGATAGCGATGAGGTGGGGATTTTCCCGTAGGACCATTTCACGAGTGCACCCTGAATATCGGGAATCCGGTAAAACATCAGATCTCCGACATCGATCCTGCAAGAACGGGACCAACGACGACTGAAGTCAATCGCTCAACGTGACACAAGTGCAACTCTTCTAAAAATTGCTACGGATTTCAGTGCTGGGCTATCAAGTGTCAGTGTGCGAACCATTCAACGAAACATCTTCGATATGGGCTTTCGGAGCCGAAGGCCCACTCATGTACCCTTGCTGAGTGCACGGCAAAAAGCTTTACGCCTCGCCTGGGCCCGTCAACACACATGTTGTCTGGTCTGACGAGTCTCGTTTCCAATTGTATCGAGCGGATGGACGTGTACGGTTATGGAGACAACCTTATGAATTCATGAACCCTGCATGTCAGCAGGGAACTGTTCAAGCTGGTGGAGGCTCTGTCATGGTGTGGGGCGTGTGAAGTTGGAGTGACATGGGACACCTGATACTTCTAGGTACGACTCTGATAGGTGACACGTAGGTACGTATCCTGGCCGATAACATGCATCCATTCATTTCCATTTTTCATTCCGACGGACTTGGGAAATTCCAACAGGACAATGCGACAACCCCACACGCCCAGAACAACTACAGAGTGGCTGTAGGAACACACAGAGCGTGGTGGGTGAACGATTAACTTTCTGGCCTCGCATTCGGGAGGATGCGGGTTCAAATCCCCGTCCGAGCATCCAGATTTGGGTTTTCCATGGTTTCCCCAAATCACTCCAGGTGAATGCCGGGATACTTCCTTCAAAAAATCCATGGCCGAATTCCTTCCAGTTCCTGGTCCCCAGTCTCATCCTGCCTCTAATGACCTTAGCCGTCAACGAAGCGCAAAGCAATAAGTAAAAAAAAAAAAAAAAAATAAAAAAATCCCGGAACACTCTTCTGAGTTTAAACACCTCCGCTGGCCACCAAACTCCCCAGACATGAACATTATTGAGCATATCTGGGATGCCTTGCAACGTGCCGTTCAGAAGAGATCTCCACCCCCTCGTTCTCTTACGGGTTTATGGACAGTCCTGCAGGATGCATGGTGTCAATTCCCTCCAGCACTACTTCAAGCATTAGTCGAGTCCATGCCACGTCGTGTTGCGGCACTTCTGCGTGCTCGCAGGGCCCTACACGATATTAGGCAACCGAGCGAGGCGGTGTAGCGGTTAGGGTTCTCACCTCGCATTCGGGAGGACGGCTTTTCGAATCCCCGTCCGGGCATCCAGATTTGGGTTTTCCATGGTTTCCCCAAATCACTCCAGGCAAATGCCGGGATGCTTCCTTCAAAAGGCCATGGCCGACTTCCTTCCCATTCCTTGTCCCCATCCTTGCCCCCCATCCTTTCTCGTCTCTAAAGACCTCGATGTTAAAAAGAGACGTAAAACAGTTAAAAAAAAAGATATTAGGCAGGTGAACCAGTTTTTTTTGGCTCTTCAGTATATATTCACATTAAAACGCGTGATAAACATCACAATTCACAATATATTGCTGCAAAATACCATTTAATAAAATTGTACTAAGTTGTGTTTGTGTATTAATTTTATTTTAAATAAATAAAATTTTCTATGTACACTATCATTGAAATAGAGGCCAAAACCGCAAAAATAAGAATTCTGGTCTGTCTGTACGTCTGTTCACACTTCACGCAGGAACTAGTGGACGGATGTGGACGGATGTTAATGAAACAGTGCGTGGTGGTGGTTATGAAGAGAACTCTGCTTGAATGTGTGAACTGCTCTGCACTAAACTGGATTTAACTTCATTATCAGCTACGTTTTACCGTCTAAATTAGATTAAAGCTTTCAACTATAAAGTAAATAGTTATGATAATTATTAGGGAAGCAAAATACAAACATTTTAACCCGTAACAGAGCTTCGAAAAACGCATATTCTTAGAGCCTAATACTCATTTCTTTTCGCTACTTTTTTGGTTCAGAAATAAGCTGAAAGTTTGATAGTAAGGTTAAATACAGTAAATAAACTATTAGTTATGTCTTGATTAACATCTCAAATTTCTTGTATAACTAAAAAAATATGGCCGGCCTCGGTAGCGTAGGGGCTAGAGTGTTAGCGTGCCGAAGGTCGCCGGTTCGAGTCCGGCCGCGGGCATGGGTGTTTAACTATTGTGTCTGTGAATGTCATGTCCGTCCTGTGGTGTCTGTAATTATCTGGAAAATTTCATCAGGCTGGCTGTGTGGCCTAAGATGCCGAAAGCCATAAATGTATATATATATATAGATGTAAATTGTTGATAAGACATGTTTAGGCTTTTGTTCTGTCTGAAATATAACAGTTTGTTTTTTCATTAGTATTGAAGTATTAAAATAACAATAATCTGCTAGTAATACAACAAATAAATGTAATAAATAAATAATAGTAAATATCTTACTTCTGCTTTGATAATATCGATCCTAAAAAAGTCGATTCTAGATGTAACTTCGTAAATCAAAAGAAATGTTTATTGATTATTTAAATCTTAAATATAATAGTGTCCAGTCTTAAATGTAATAGTTATCGTATTTACTTACTTCCAAAAATATTAGAATAGAAACTTCTTAGTAAAATAAGTGTTTAATTATTTTTCTCTACTTATTAATTACAGAAACTTGATTGAGGTTTAAAACTCTTATCTAATTTAGTAAAACATAGTATAAACATTATTCAATTACTTTACAAAGAAATTTAGGGTTCATTCAGAGGGTTTTAGAAGTATTTGGGAAAAAATCAGGACAGGAAAGTGTGACACCTGTCGCAGGTACGTGGCGAAGGGTGTGGGTTGTAGTCGGTGTAAGAAGTGGTTTCATTGGGCATGTAGGGAAGAGGAAACGTGGGAAATACATGAGGCTCTCTCATGGTTTTGTCCACTTTGTTTTAGGGATGAAAGGATGAGGGAGATCGCCGAAACGATGAGGGTTTTTGAGGCTCATCCTGTGGAGTCTCGGCCTGTCGAGGCTTATGCAATAGAGGCAGAAAGTAGTGATAGTGGGTTGGAGGAAGATGAGAAGGATGGCTGGGTGCTGGTAACATGTCGTAGGAAAAATATTGGTAATGGAATGAACAAGCCTGACAAGGCTTATCAGAAATAGTGGGGAAAAATATGTTGAGACATTGCCAGAGTCAGGAGAAGAAGAGCCTCATGTAGATGTAGGAATAGGTAAGATGAATCAGGCTTTTAGGGATAAGGCCGTGCAATGCAAGAATAGGAAAACATGGCTTTGGCCGAGGTGTAAGCCCTCTTCTGCAGGATCAGGGTGAGACATCTGGAAAAATTACGCAAAAAGAAGGCTAGACTTTTGTGCTCCTTGGTCTTGATACTGATGTATCGAGATTAAAACATTGTACCTCACTATTGTTTGGTTGGCCATTATATTGACACCCCAAAAGCCTACCGGATTCTACGTCGTGCAAGTCTATCGCTCCTCCGAGAGCGCATCCGCTATACACGTTTTGCACTTGATAAAAAACGTCCGGGAATTATATCATTGCCATTTGGAGCTTGCTGCCAAACTGTCGACAATCTCCTGGGATTGGATGGATACTGCTACGTCGGCTGAGGCGAACCTTCAGTTTGACAAAACATCAGTCAGACAGGCTTCCAAATTCAACCACCTGTCGCGATATTAGCGTCCGGCAGAGGAACAAAGTTCTAGATACACAATAGTCAACCTTACTGAATTACAGCTGGACGAAGCAACTGAAAAAGTATTATCCAGAGTGTTAAACTTCGCCCCGACTCCTAGAACGGTCCCAGTTAAAGATATCATCTGTGCGGTTGAATTGGCCGCTCGCAAGCTTCCTGGAGATTCGGCCGAGGAAATTCGGAGGAAAATATTCAGGGTTCTGGAGAAAGCCAAACCTCCAAACTCAAACATCACAAAATCTGAACGCATGGCCCTAAGAGAATTACGTTAGAATGATGAAATTGTGGTCTTACCAGCGGACAAGCGTAATGCTACTGCCATTCTTACTGCTGAAACGTACGAGACCAAGGTAAGAAAGCTGCTTAATGACACTGCCTACAAGCCGCTCAACGAAGACCCAACTTCGATAACAGAAATAAAGGTAACGGTACTTCTGAAGAAGACGTGTTTTCCGTCGGACGTCGTCAAGAGTCTTCGACCTCGTGCCACCAGACCACCTAGATTCAATGGTCTGCCAAAATTTCACAAGGAGCACGTCCCTTTACGGCCTATTGTGAGTACCATTAGTAATCCCACATGTGGTATGGCAAAATACCTAGCTAGTATGCTTAACTCCTACATAAGGAAAGGTCCTCACCATGTTGTGAACTCAACACAATTTGTCAGTGTTCTTCAGAAGATGAACCTGTCGGAGACTGATATTATTGTCAGCTTTGATGCAGTCTCGCTTTTTACTAGAAATCCAATGAGAGACACTTTGCAGCTGCTACGAAATCTCTTTGAATCCAGCATTGTTGATCTTTTTGAGCTGGTCCTTACTCCACTTACTTTACCTACGGCGGAGATGAACAGACGAATGGTGTGCGCAATGGGGTCAACTTTTTCTCCTGTTGTTGCCAATCTGTTTATGGAACATTTTGAGAGTATAGCAATATAAAGGTCTGTTCTTAAGCCGGCATGTTTCTTCCATTATGTGGATGATACATTTGTTGTTTGGCCGCATAGGATCAGCAGTCTACATGAATTTCTGGACCATCTCAATGGGATTCACCCAAACATACGTTTCACGATGGAACTGGAAGAGAATGGTAGCTTTCATTCGGCGGAAACCAGGTGGGACTCTTTCTCATAGTGTGTATAGAAAACCTACTCATACGAACCATTACTTACGTGCCGAAAGCTTCCACAGAAAAATGCAGTATTGTACTCACTGGTACATAGAGAAAAGGAAATCTCTGATGCTGACAGTCTACCGATGGAACTAGAACATTCAGGAGGAATGGATATTGTAACCTACAAATAAAAAGGGCACTACAAAAAAACGCCAAACAAACAGGCAATGGAACCTAAAGAACAGTCCTAAGTCGCCATGACCGGCCACAATTGAACTACCGTATGCTGTGAGGCGCGCAAAGGTGTAAAAGGAAGTGCTACTTGGGAAAGGTATTATTTCTGTCTTGAAAGTTGTGCCTGTGAACACCATAAATCGGTGTGGTTTTACTAGGCATTGCCTGCACCTAAATAGAAGGGGAAAGGGTTTACTTTCTGAGTTGTTAGCTAAAGCTGTGAGGGTGCCCATTTCCAGTGATGATGTGATCAGGACTGTGCCTTTTTTAGGTTAGGGGCTGCTGGTGAAGGGATGGAAACCGATGATCAAGTGATACTGATTGTAGATGCACGATCGAAAAAAATCATAGGTATTAAAGAAATAGATGAAACGGTTGAAAAAATTACCGACTGGGGTAGAACTCGGAAGGATGAGGTTAGTGGTGAAAATAATAAGCCATCAATAAGGGTGATACTGGAGAACAGTAGAAGTATAATGAACAAAGTTATCAAATTTGAAAACTTTGTGGAGATACACTAACCAAAAGTAATAGGGGTAAGGAGGTGGATAATAGAAGAAGAATTAAACAATGAGAATTCTCCCAGAGGGTGCCGCAGAGATAGAGGAGCAATTGGTGGCAGTCTTTTCATACTAGTCAACAAAAACCACAACAGTTCACTGGTGTTCATAGATCATGACCGTGAGTTATTTGGGGTAGATTTCTGGGGTGTGTGTCCTCTTGAATCGGTTGTATAGATCTACTGGGAATGTCTGGCAAGGCTGGTTTGTATCAGTTGAAAGTAAACAAAACGAACCGACGATTCCTAATAAACATACAGTACAGCATACACCGGTGGAGTGTTGTGCTAGCCACAAGTGGAATAACTATATGGAAGATGAATGACTACTCACAGAGAAAGCAAAAACCACTGCTGCACAAGTAAATGCAACAGACCGAAAAATGTAAGTGCAGTAAATTATAATTTAAAATAATTCCACGATTTTGGGATGTCAATAAATGAACAAACATTCAATTACTTTGGCGTTATTTATTTATGAAGACATACTTGTGGTCCACGTTTCTCTAAAGTCTTGCTTGTTACTATTAAACAAACCGCCACTCGTTTACCTGCACAAGATTTTACCTCCATAAGATTTTACGCAAGAATAAGGTAATATTAAGGAACGTAAAAATTACTGACTAGCAGTTACCCGCAACTTCATCTGCTTGAAAGTTAGTTCAAAGTACGACCAGTAGAAATATTTCTCCAGTTTAACACGTTCGCTGCCAAAGCTGAGATAGTGCATCTGTTCACAGATGCCAAATTCATATTTCCGATATTATGCTTTTAAATTGTTTTCTGTGGTTTTATTGTTTATATATAGATATAACAGATTACTTTAGCAAAAAACAAGAGTATACGAGTATACTCGTAGTTGGCATATGGAATAATATATTTGTTCCTGTGCCAACTACGAGATAAGTCGCGCTCGCATACAACGCGCATGCGCAATACTCACTTGTTCTGCACCTGCACTGGGAACTGTAGAGTGCGTGATACGTTGCTTTCGGTTTTACACGTGTCATTACACTTGATCAGTCCGGTTTCGACATTTCACAACTGAATAAACCAACAAAATTTCGAAAAGGAAGATACTTGGTGAAAAAGAAATAGAATACTACGCAAATTTGAGTAATTTAGAATGGAGTGAAATTTCCGTTGGAGAATCAGATGATTTTTTTTCCTGGCAGTGAATCTGGTGAATCAATTTCCGATAACACTGCTGACGAGCTAGTACATAATGACGATGACGAACATGATGACGGTGCAGTACAAAACAATAACCATGACTGGACTGATATAGAAAATGATCCGCCTTATTTTGGTTTCAACCAATACCCAGGTTTGAAAATTGATGACATCACTATCGAAAAGTTATTAACTTTTTTTTCAGAATTTTTGAACTTTTTGGTCAAGCAGACCAATTTGTATGCGTCGCAAGAAATCAACAAGCAAAGGCCACTTCGGAAGGTAAGCCGTCTTTCCACTTGGACTGATGCGAATGGACCGGAAATGAAAGTGTTTCTTGGATTGTTGTTGCAAATGGGTCCATGTAATCTTCCAACTATACAGCATTATTAGAAAACAAGTGAGTTCTACAATTTTTCATTCTGTCGATCTTTCATGAGTCAGAACAGGTTTCAATTGATTCTACGATTTCTGCATTTTGTAGACAACAAAATTAGACCTGTTTTGAACCACATTAATAACGTTATAAAGGACAATTATGTACCAAATCAAAATCTCTGCATTGAGGAGTCTATAATAACATGGCGAGGAAGGCTAGTCTTTCGCCAATATATCAAAAATAAGAAAGATAAATACGGTATTAAGTTATATTAATTGTGTGAATCAAATGGTATTGTACTTGTATGAAAGTCTGAGTCCTTAGAAGTACTGTTATGTTTGTAATAAATGTCATTGCCGTGAGGCCCAGAAGGGCAGTATGGCGGCATCTGATCGCTGTCACCCATTTAGCACCACCCAGGGAGCACGTGTGATTGCGGAAAATCTGAAAATATTGACAAAGAGATTGGTCACGCAACTGGGGTAGTTCTACATTTGTTGGATTGTCGCGTGTAGACCGAGCAAGTGGCGAACTTACCCACTGTGGGCCCGCCTAGCAACTACTTACTGTCGGCTGAGGTTTTCTTGGTTTCTAGTCGGCATCTGTAAGCTACTGGCTAGGATAAAAATACATACACAGAGACTTAATTTACTTAAAGGTATGACATAAAGAGTTTTGATTACTTGCTTTATTGTTGAAAACGGTGATATGGTACAGTTACATGAATTGATACATAAATCTGAGTTTTCCTATATCGGCAGTGGTGGATCATAGGATCCAAGAATTAATGCAGATGAATTCCGAGCCAGCAGAAGGAGAATGATAGAAAAATGCCTAAAACGGCCTATTTGGATGGTAACAGGTCTGCCCTACGAAATTTCACATGACGGACTGGGGCTAATCGTGTGCGCCAAGAAGCGCCCTCGATTATGGAAGGTGGGGAAAGCCTTCTTTTCATTGGCTGTTTGTCATGCCGTACAGGCGTGTGGTTCACGTGTTCATAGCACGCAAGCCTCGTGTACCAGCCGTGCTATTCAGCGTTCTGACAGCGGGGACTGCAAGACCAGCGACCTTGCTGCCGGTGTCGTATAGGAGCGGTGTAGTCTTCATACTACTGCGCTGGCTTGGAAACACTCTGCCTTCATTACCACTAAAATCTATACTACAAATCTGTACTAAAATCAGCTCCCGCGACAGGATGACTATTTATACAAGGGTTATAAACTGTACATAGACAATCTTTATAATACCGTTTCTTTGGCACATCACTTGACTTACTTACTTACTTATTGCTCTACGCCTCGTCGACGGCTAAGGTCATTAGAGGCGGGATAGGATTGGGGACAAGGAACGGAAAGGAATTCGGCCATGGCCTTTTTGAAGGAAGCATCCGCGCATTCACCTGGAATGATTTGGGGAAACCATGGAAAACCCAAATCTGGATGCCCGGACGGGAAATCGAACCCGCGTCATCCCGAATGCGAGGCCACAACGTTAACCGTTCACCCACCACGCTCGTTATCACTTGACACTCCACGAAACATATGTATGTGGTACATTACGGGCAAATAGAAAAGAAAACCCAAAACAAATTGTGTCAAAAAAAAACTGAAGAAAGTTGTTTGGAATAGAAGAGGAGCGGCAGTTGTTTGTAAATGGAAAGGTAAGCGTGACGTGCTTACTGTATCAAACATGTTCCGTGTGGAAATGGTTGATGCCACTAATCTAAATGGCAAAATATCAAGAAGCCCAACATCATAAGAGACTATAGTGAAAAAATGTCTGGAATTGATATATAAGGCCAAAAGCTAAGCTACTATTCAGCACTTAGAAAAACAGTGCGTTGGCCAAAATAATTGCCCTTCATATATTTGAAATATACATTCACTTTTATATTCTGAAATCAAAAGAAATAAATTGACCTATTTGAAATTTATTAAAAATTTAAAGAATGTTTGATCAGACAAGAAATGAACTTTCTTGAAAGGAAAAAACCAAAATATGACAATTTCCACTATTTGGAAGCACTTCCACTAACGAAGAAGAAGTCCCGACCTACCAAGCCATGTAGAGTTTGTACTGGACAGAAGAAAAGACTGGAAACAAGATATTTTTGCCGGGTATGTGAAGAAAAACCATCCATTTGCGTGGAAAATTGTTTTAAAACTTATCATAGATAATTTTGTTCCAACATAATGTAAAACAAATAACGTTTATTCATAGTTTTCTCCAAAACATATCGTGAAAAGATACGTTTTTCTGCTGTAAACATTTTGTAATTGTATCTAGGTTTTGAGAAATAAATGATCCATTTCGGTAACGAGTTATCTCGTAGCTTGCAAGGAAACGCAGTTTACCAACTACGAGTATTCTCGTAGTTGGCAGAGAACGTGTTAAAATATCGTTAACTCCTTCCTTGTCTTTTGTTCTTGAAAGAAAAGTGTGCATCAAATGCAGGAAACACTAAGGGAGCGTGCACAAACCATGTAGCCCCATTTTGTCCTCCTGTGAACCCCCCCTCCCCCCCACGTAGCCCTACGTGGCTTTTGCGTCTACCCCCCCTCGTAGCACGTAGCTTTTTTTCCCTTTTGATTACATAACACATTTTGTTACTGTTTTCTCTTGTCAGACTATTGTAAATTACATACGGAGATAATTAACTGAGGGAAATAAATATTCACATGCTGTTGTGAGTTCTGTTCCTCATTTTAACTGTGAAAAGTGTTATGAAAGGAAAGCTACGTGGCCTGGCTCGGAAACCCCCCCTCCCCCCACGTAGCCCAGCGTAGCCTTTCAGCCACCCCCCCCCCTTTTCCCCCTGGACCGAGCCACGTAGTATGTGCACGGTCCGTAACGAAGGTGTAATACGCGACGTGGGATATGGCTACGCACACTACTTGCTTGCGCCAACAGATGTCTTGAGCCGATTCTGACGTCATTACAGTTAGAATTCGAAATGGCAGCCGTCTTCTACACTCTAAATAGCTGTGCACCATTGGAAATTAGTTCTGGTCCAGGCTGCATTTCAACCTAACTACAACCTTCGTTAATACAGCTCCTTGAAAATCAGCACTTTCTTCAAATTTTGATTTATCACTTATATTATGAAAGATATATTATGAACGAAATACGATTTAATAACTAAGGGGTACTACTATTTCATGTCCTCAGCTGAAGACCCCTCCTTCTGAACTTACTGACACAAAGAATTTAACATTTTTGAAGGCTAAGTACGATTTTTATATCCTAATATTTTGATACAATTTCGGTACAACGCGATACTAAATTGACGCTCATAAAAGCAACTTAAGTTTCAAAGATACGCCGGGAAAGCCTTGTTTCTCATATTTGCCAAGTATGTTTTCATTAATCAAGAACGAAAGTTAGAGGCTCGAAGGCGATCAGATACCGCCCTAGCTCTAACCATAAACGATGCCAGCCAGCGATCCGCCGCAGTTCCTCCGATGACTCGGCGGGCAGCTCCCGGGAAACCAAAGCTTTTGGGTTCCGGGGGAAGTATGGTTGCAAAGCTGAAACTTAAAGGAATTGACGGAAGGGCACCACCAGGAGTGGAGCCTGCGGCTTAATTTGACTCAACACGGGAAACCTCACCAGGCCCGGACACCGGAAGGATTGACAGATTGATAGCTCTTTCTTGATTCGGTGGGTGGTGGTGCATGGCCGTTCTTAGTTGATGGAGCGATTTGTCTGGTTAATTACGATAACGAACGAGATTCTATCCTGCTAACTAGTCGTCTGAGTGGTAGAGAAATCCCATGGTCCTTCACGGCACGTTACCTGGGGGTGACTCTAGACAACAGACTGAACTGGTGTAGCCACATCAACGAAGTCCGTCGGAGAACAAGCACCAGGCTCCACAGTCTTTATTCTAAATAAGGATAGCAAGCTAGCCCCTTCCACTGGAGTCAAGATATACACATCACTCATACGCCCCATTATGGAGTATGCATATCCTGTATGGGCATACGCCAGTGACAGGCAATTGCAATTGCTTATTTTATCAATGTTGATAATAGACTTTTAATGCAAAGGTTTTAAGTATTTAATGAAGCACTTCGTTCCCTTATGCAGAGTCCCTTCTTGTGGAAATATCAAAACAAAAATTGATAAAAAATATGAAAATTTCCAAACGTTGTGAAGGAGAACTTGAAAAGAGTGAAACATTTTTTTATTATTATTACGTATATCTGTTTTGGAGTAACACTAGCTGTTTGGAGATTACGATACATTTTTTGCTACAAAATGAATATAAATCAGCCATGATTGGCTCGTATTTGGATTAAAATATTTTCAGAACTGTAATTAGTCATATATTCAAAGTACCTCCCGAAGGCCTCTCCACAAAGTCAGGAGCCACTGCCACTCAGACTAGGAGACTGCGTGGAAAAAATCACGCAAACTACTGTTCTCTGGATCTGTTGACACGGAATATTTGCAGACCTAATTTTTTTCAATAAATTACCTCAAATTTATTATTTGATATTGATTATCATACTTATTTCTAATGTTATATATACAAATACAGGAAAATATCGATATTATAGGCTTGATGAAGTCGATATTATCAATTATCCATATCTGCCTGGCGTCGATATATACATATATATCGATGTATTTATCGACATTCATATCAATTTGCATCATTATTCGTAATTATGAAAGAGGCAGTATTAATAACTGTGACGTGATTCACTACAGTACTCCATCCCTCAACTGTGCGACTGTGTGTACCGTGACTAAAATCTCCTGCACATTCACTAATAGTTAAGAGTACGAGAGATTGAGAGATTCTTTTTTTTTTAACTTATATTCGGATCCCTCCTCTATTCTAACTGTGAGTAGCGTTCCGACAATCTTTCAATGACTCCTACCCTATGTGGGAATTTCATCAATGTGTATTGTCACCTTTGAAGCTCGCGCAGGGTCTGTCCGTGTACTTTCTGACGTTACATCGCTCGCTCGTGCGCAGTCGTCAGCGTGTGTGGGCTGCCGAGTGGCGGCGCGTAGCGGCCGGTGACAGAAGCTGCGCGGAGCAGCAATTTCGGTAATTGCGCAAGTTTTGCTCGACTTGCGCGGGCCCGCCAAGTGGTTGCCGCGACTTGCGGCCGCCGGAATAAATTAGTGGATTCAATTAGCTGCTCCGCGTGACGGCTGCTCGCAGACAGACCACTGACCCAACTCTCAGCCGCGAGGAAAAGTAATTTAAAGCAAAGCATACAGTTATAAACAAAACATAGACCTGAAAGTATCTTTACGTATCCCTAACAACAAAGCACGTTGAAAATTAAGTGCACAGACAAAGTACGAAATGAACGAGTTTTGGAAATGATAAGTGAGGAAAGAAGTATGCGAAAGAAGCTTACAGAAAGAAGAAACATGCTTGTAGATCATATTTTGAGATATGCACGACTGGTTAATTTTTTACTAGAGGGAACAGTCGAAGGTAAGAACTGTAGAGGATGCTAGACATTAAAATATATGATGCAGATAATAGGCTATTTGACAATATTCAAAATATATTACAAATTGTAGTTATTCGCGTAGATTAATGCTTATTGAAGCTATTTTTGTTAAATTTGAAAATAAAGATGGATTGCTTTTAATTAAAAAAGCGAAATAAAAATCAAATTTTTCTTGCCTCTTGTCACGTGACCGAAAAAGCTGTGGGATTGGAGATCGCTTTAGTGACGTCACGTGCCTGTAGGCGCTGTGGCTGCGTATGGAGTGTTTCCCGCTGTACAAGTTTTCAACTATTTGTTACTGGTTATTTCTTGTTAATAATGAGATTTTGCGTTGAATATAAAATGAAGAACAATTTGTAGAAGCCTACAGCGGAAAAATACCGTAAATTATTTGTCGGACTAGCTATAGAAACAACCACTGACTTTTATTCTATCGAGCTTGAGAATGTAATAACTTCAATTCGAGAATCATTCATGTTTAAACTGGAAGTTGGAGATTAACAGAAATCATTCATACGAATGACTGAAATTTTAAATTAATTTAGTTGTTTTAGCAGATATTTACGAGAAAAATGCAAGTGCAGTATCAGGTAAGCACAACAGTTAAATAACTGGATGTTATGCACAATATTTCTTAACTGCGAATAAATAATTATAGATAAATAATATTTTTTTTAACGAAACTGAATTTATTGTTTATTTATTTACCGAGCGCGTTCACTTCAACGCACGTAGAGACTGTGATGTTTAAGTGTTCAATATTAGCGAGAAGAAAAATAAGGATGCCATGGTGTCCAGGTAGCTGCAGGGTTAATGAATGCTATAGGAAGTTGAAGACCCTTTATTTGAACCCTGATTAGGTTAATATTTGTTTCGTGTGTACATTTTTTTTTCTGTTTGCCGTTTGTTGCTTTACAGAATTATGTTTTTATTAGAAGAAGTATAAAGCGTCATACAACAGTTTGAAACATAAAATTCTGTCATACAAGAAAACATTTATAAAAAGATAACCTCCTGCTTTTAATTTTGAAAGATACCAGAGATACATTATCATTACAACAAAACCCAACTACTCGGCGGTGAATTTATTTTAACAATAATACTGCACGCTAGTCTCGCAACAATTCCGGAACGCTTTGAATACTTTTTGTTGGAATTTTCACATGACGATACAACTGTATGTTGTCTTTCTGACATAAATACCACTATTTAAGCGGTATTTACTTTCAATGCGCAAGTAATTTTCAATTATTTTTTTTTAAATTTTTTATCAGTGTGCAAGTAACGTCCAGTTTCAGTGTTTTAATACTCGTGCTATCCAAAAATTTGTGAAACATTCGGAAAAAAATTAATGTTTTGGTGAATTTTAGACAAAGTATATGCGGCGCTACAAACAGAAACTAGTATCTAAAGATAACGCTCACAAATAACAAAACATATTCCAAATCGAGGATCGAACCTAAGAATCCTAACTTCACTGATATTCACCTTTAACAGCTTATTACATTATCTCAAAGAAATTATGGTGCAAATGATATTTACAGTAAATGATATGCGACTTAGTCCCAATGTCGTCTGGGTTTCTATGAGCAAGTTGCAGCGACTTTTTTTTTTCCTATTTCAGCTAATGCAGGAACACTAATGTTTATTTGGAGAGTTTTTATTGTTGTGGTTGTAGATTGATGTACTACAAACTATTTATAAACCATATTTCCAACAATTTCTACACAAATTCAGCGAAACAAACCAAACGTTACTCACGTTGAGCGAGCGCCTGCTAGCACGTGACGTCACGAGTGTCGTTAACCCGTGACAGGCAGCATAGCAGCGTTTTGGCGGGCTTTCAATCGCTTTAAATTTTAACGTTGAATTTTACGTAAAATAAGCACTTTTGTCAAAAAAATATTAGTACTCGGTAAATAACGTGTATCAATAAACTATTTAAAACCATTTTCAAAAAATAGTCAAATAGCCAATTGAGGACGTGGGTTGTGGAAGGTGATGAAAAGAAATTGCAGTGGCAATTGGATGTATGGACAGACATTGTGGAGGAATATGGCCCGAAATTTAATGTAATGAAATGTAATAAGAAGAATAAGATAACCCGGGAAATTGTGATTACAGGTGAACAACTGAAGAAGATAAGCAGGTTCAAGTAATTGGGGAATGTATTAGAGGAATGTCGGGGAAATGATGGCTAGATAAGTGAAAGAGGATGACAAGCATTGGCGTTTTAAAGGATCATATGGCCTGATATGGAATAAAGACGTGGCTCAGAGAAGCAAGAGGGTAATTTATCACACATGCTATATGCCTGTCTTGACATATGCTGCTGAAATATAGACAATGAAGAAGCGGGACTTCAGCAAGTGAAATGAAGTTTTTAAGAGGTAGAATGGGAGTTATTGAAATGGACAGAATAAGGAATGAAGTGATTAGACGCACCTTAAAAGAGGAACCCCTACAGGAAATGAGAGGGTGTAGACATGTAAAGAGAATTAAGGTTCAGAGAATCCCAAGAATAATCCACGAAATGAAGATGCATGGTAAACGACCCAGAGGAAGACCAAGAGATGGATGGCTGAAAGGAGTGGAGGAGTGTGTACGGAAGAGAGGAGAGGACTGCAACAAGGTGGTGGGAAGAAAAAGAGAAAAGGAGAGGCTTGTGCACGAAGCAGACCCAGCCAGTGGCTGGAAACTGTTGAGGATGACGATGATTTTTTTGTTTGGCATGGCGATTTCTTTATACACACTATGGAATAATATGGCTATGGTATTATGAAATTATTCAAAGCCACCACTGCGTTCTTCTGCACGGTTAAATTGTTAGGTTAGTATGCTTCTTTGAACTTCATATTTGTGGTATCCATTTGGGTTTAGTGTATATCTAGGTTTGACGAGTCTGTTTTCTTTTTGTTTGAATTCTTCAATTCTGGTGTAGTAATCCTGGGTTTGTATTCTGATTTTGTCAACTATTTCTCTTGCTAAACGTGTCGCATGGATTTCTCTTATTGATGCATATCTTGGTGAGTTTAGGACCCATTTATATATTCGTTTTAGACGCAGTGGCCTATACTTGGCATCCGTATGACTGATAATGTGACTGAACGGAAGAGTGTCAGCTTCGTTTCCGTGGTTTCTGCTAATTGGAATTGCTTGCATATTGAGGAGTAGGGCTATACTTTGTTTTTCTGTTCTCCTGTTTGTGTAGGCGGAAGGTCAGCCCTTTGTCGGGTAATACTCCGGGGTAGCAGTGAAGAGGATCTAATGTCTCAACATCTGTAGAGATGGATCAAGGAGAGGTCACTTTTTGGTGAAATACCGCGTAGTGATTTGTTCTGAGTTGAAGATGATTTTGTTGGCCTGGCGACATGTTTTTATCATCTTTTAGTTCTCCGGAGCATATTGATGCTGGCTGAGTGAATTTATCCAGTTATGTATGTTTAAACGAGTTCAACCTAAATGCCATGTGCTTATCTTTACGTAGAATCATTCGTGACCAATGCCGGAATCGAACCGTGTACCCTCGGAGCGCTAGAGCTAGGCGCTAACTACTTTACTTCCCGGTGCGCCTCTGCGACCTCTGCAAGGGCCAGCACGTGAGGACCGCCAAAGATACAGCTAACAGCCACACACTTGGCTCCACAGCATTAGATTTCCACATTCATAAACTACCTGTTTATTGTTTCGAAGTTTAATTTTTACAGAATGCAGTATCCAGTACTGGAAAAAAATTGGCATGAATAATAGTTAGAAACTATTAGCTTAATATCCGTATTCCGGTATTTATGTATAGTTTTTTTTTAATGTATTGCTAAAGTTTAGAATGTGACTGCAAAAGAATTTTGGCGCCTAGTACTTAGCGAATCCTTTGCGAAATTCTGATGGCAGAGCTCATCGTGAAGAAAGGCTAAGATGTTGGTCCACAAATGTACAATAGTTCCATGCCATGAATAACTCACACTTAACGAAATGAATCAATAACGTTGTGTTGGATCAGCAAGCGCTTTGATTGATTTTGTTTCGTTGTTAATTCAAATCTAGAACTACAGTAACTATGGAACACCCAATTAGAAACGTTTGATCCCATTTAAAATAATTGATTTTTATGATAAATACATATTGAATTTTTGGCACAGGACTCAAACCCTTAACCTGCAGTTGTTGCCAGAGTTGAGCTGGGCACAACACTATAGCGTACCTTTAAATCCTCTTTCAAACCACACAAAAGACTGCCCTGTATGAAGCACTACAGAGAGATTTTTAGCTCTTCACAGTGTTATTTCTTTTTTATTATTATTATTTAAAAAAAAAAGATTAAGTATGTTCCGCATATTTCAAGCAGTTGATCTTATAAGTGACGAATGCAAATTAGTTTGGTGATAATAAATTTAATTTAGTTCTACTTCTATATTTTTGGACGTCGAAGATGTCTTTCTTAAGTTACCGATAGCAGCTTTTTTAAGAATTTTTTTCTTTTCCATGCTATGAGTTCCCACAAAATAGATTTGGGTTGATGAACCGAAAGAAGCGCGCGTTAGAACAAGCAGTCTGAAAAGTCAGTGGCGCTAAAAATGTCTTACCAGCAATGTTATATCAACTAATTTAGATAAGTGTGTATCACTTTCGCAAACTGTAATAGTCCGTAATAAACTGCAAACAATGATTTTTCCTTGTATTTATTGTTATTCTATACTGTTGAATTTTTATATAACAAGTTGAAATGTTTTCTGTCCTAGCACCTGTTCGAAATTACTATTTGTGTAAATATGTTCTCTTTTATGCTGTGTATTGAGACTGTCGTATGTTTTAGAAATGTGAAACGACGTGCATTAAATGTCTACGAAACATTTTTAGTGCCTTAATATAACCATCGTTTTAGTTTGTAAAACGAATCACCTGAAAAAAAGAATTATTTTGGGAGTTTGATCAGTGTCAATTTGGGATAGTAACTCGACTATACCACCTAAAGCATATAGTTCTCTCTTCGTAGCTGTGTGTAATGGGTTGAATAAGCTACAGGAGAAAATTCAGCGCAGAGCGATTCGGATACAAATGAGCACGGTAGTACATTTCTTGAATTAGCCATCCCAGTCCAATCCGCCGGGAAAAGCGGTGAACATCATTAAAAAAATTACATTAATTCGCCAAAAAATGGGGAGAACCTAAAAAACAATTCATCCATAATCTGCATATGTAAACAACCACCCATACAAAGAATATCGGTTTAAGGAATCAACGAAATGGCTGAATTCATTTTTACATCTCACTAATTGTATATTAGCATAAGTAATTGCGTTTATTACAAATAAATACTATATTGCTTTGGGAAAATGATCACACGATCTCAGTATTGGGGTTTACTTACTATTACTATTACTCCGCAATTCACTAAAAGTGTGTGACAGAGGGTGCACCTATCCGAAAGGGTAATAGTTTGGAAGGGAAATATGGGATATGGCAAGAGGCACCCATGGGCTATTGTGAGGAACCATCCCAGCATTCGCTTGGAGTGACCTGGGAAAACCATGGAAAACCCATATCAGGATGGCCGGAGAGCTTTATAGACAGCTACTTCTGTCGGATTTTAAGTTTACTCGCCTGGTAAATACTTTCTATTCCATTCCCTAATCGTTCGTGTAAAAAATGAATATAAACAAGAATTGGTTCTGGCCCTGATTTCTCTTATATTATTTTCACGGTCATTTCGAGATACGAATATTACTGGCATCAATATTTGTTTGCTGTCATTCTGAAATATGTCAGTCGTGAATTTTTCAATTAGCTTCCGCCGAGAGCAACGACTTCAGTGTTCCAGGTCTTCCCAACCTAACTCCTTCAGCATCGCACTTACGCTTTCCCTCCGACTATATACACCTGTCATGAATCGGGCGCCTCTTCTTTGGACCTTCTCCAATGCCTCCATTAACCCCTTTTCCTGGGGACCCCATAAAGAACAACATATTCTAAGTTAGGACGCACTAGTGACTTATATGCAATCGATTTAACTTCCGGAGTGCATTGTTATAAATTACGACCTAGAAATCGGAGCATACGATTTGCTTTCCCAATTACATTCTCAATATGTTCATTCCACGACAAATTGTTACCCCCAGGTATTTAGCGGAACCTACCGTTCTAAGGACATTACCATTAATTGTATATTCAGAGCTAAATGGTGTCACCTTTTTACTTACACGCATGACTTGGCAAATTTTATCTTTTAACTCCAACTGGCAGTCTTTACACTACGCAATTATTTTCATAATATTTTCTTGTAACAAAGCGCAGTCTTCCTTGGTTTTGATTTCACGATCATCGGCAAATAATCTTTTCATCCCCATATTATGTCACACAAATCGTTAATGTATATTAGAAACAACAGAGGCCCTATCACGCTTCCCTGGGGAACCCCGGACCTCACCTCGGTAAATGATGAACTCTCACCGTCGAGAACTATACACTGCCTTCTGCCCTTCAGAAAGTCTGCAACCCAGTCGCAGATTTGTCTAGATATGCCGTAGCCACGAAGTTTCCTAAGTAATCTAGTGTGAGGCACAGTGTCGAAAGCTTTTTTAAAATCTAATATAACTATATCAACCTGGGATTGCTCATCTATAATACGGCACAAGTCGTGAATTGAAAGTGCAAGTTGTGTTTCGCAGAATCGGCCTTTTCTAAATCCTTGTTGATTTGGGTTTAAAAGTTCATCTTCATTCAAAAACCGCATGACATTTGAATAGATGATGTGTTCTAAGATCCTACAAAATATTAATGATAGCGAGATCGGTCTATAATTTTGAGGATCATTAACATTCCCATTTTTGAACACTGGACTTACGAAGGAGGTCTTCCAATCGGCTGGTATTTTTCCTTGATCCAAGGAGGCGGTATATAATTTCGTCAAATACGGTGCCATTTCCTTTGCGTATCTGGAGTAGAATCTTGTAGGAATACCGTCTGGTCCGGGAGCCTTATTGGTTTTTACATTCATAAGCAGTTTAGTTATTCCCTCGACATCAAGAACGTGATCATTCATAATTTTGATTGGCAATTGTTGGGATCTCCTCTGAGTTTTCTGTCGTGAAAGATTTTTGAATATATTATTCAAGATTTCTGCTTTCTCTACGCTAGTTTCCGATAATTTCACATTTTCCTTAATCAGTGAGGGCATAACCTTACGAGAGCGTCTTAGTAATTTGACATACGACCAGAACTTTTTTCGATCAGTAATCAGATCTTCGGATAAATTCCAGGCTTGGAATTCTTTAAACGCATCACGCATTGCCTTACGTACTTCCGCTCGTAACTGGACTAATTTAGCACGATTAGACGAGTCTCCTGATTTCTTTACCATGGCATGTAAACGCCCTTGCTTCCTGAACAATCGCTTCACTTCCATATTGAACCACGGAAGGTTCTTTCTAACCTTAATAAGCTTCTTAGACACAAAATGATTTAAACCGTTCCAGATTATTTCTTTTAAATTAAACCAAAGTTCCTCAACATTTACATTTAGCGTGTAAGTTTGAAAATTTTTCGCCAAGTGATCAACCATACCCACATCGTTTGCCTTATCGAAGCAATATACGAGTTTGTCTTTGTCATGCTTCAAATTCATACTAGATTTTAAAGTTACCACAACCGCCATATGATCACTTATACCGTCTTCTACACAAACTGTATCTATAATATCAGGATTGGTTATAAGAAAAAGATACAAAATGGACGAGGAATCTTTGTCTCACCGCGTTTGCTCTTGAACCATCTGTTCAAGAGATCTTTCTGCAATACTTCTAGGAACGTTTCGGTTATTAACTTATCTCTTCCGCCCAACCTGAAAGTGCATGTGTCCCAGTTAACCGACGGTAGGTTAAAATCACCACCCACGATCAATATATGTGCCTGAAATTTCTTATAAATTTGATTAAGTGACTCTCTGAAGTATTCCGCGTTAGCTAAATCAGAATCCGGAGGTCGATAAAATGACCCGATTATGAACTTAACGGCAAGATATCATTTTCCCTGCGTTGGATAACTGGGAATTTCGACGCCTTTCTCCGATACTCACGATTCCAGATGGTTTCTGCTACAGGTTCTTGATAATCCCGACTTGCCGGTTCTGCTACGGTTGGCTGCAGAATTTCTTCAACGCATTGCCGCTCCTCGTCTAGGATGCTCCATACCTGTGCTTGAAGAGATGCCATAGTAGTAAGGATCTTCTCGAGAGCCAGACCCCTACAGGAACACATTGCACAGCAAAAACGTTATAAATATATCATAAGACAAAAAACTGAGACTACTGCTAATGGCAGTAGGTTCACTACCTACACAGAAAATTCAAAGATAAAAACAAAAGCTAACTAGCACACTTTCAATCAAACACAAAAGTCGGCGACTGCGGCTAACGGAAGCTGTAGTTGTGTTCGCATAGTGTTTTTGTGTGGGACGTCACTTGTTTTAAATTCATATTGCACTCCATATCGGTGTGTTCCTCTAAACTGTGTGTAGATTTATCCTCTAAATCGTCTGTTTCATGATGGTAATGTCATGCTCTGCAGGTTTTTCAAGTGAAAATTTGTGGAGGCACATTACGGGATGTTTGTACGGTGGTAAATCTGTGAGTTCGTAATTCGACGAAGCGTTGGGTTGTGGACTAAGCTAGATTTTTAGTTTTTGAAGTGAAAAGTTCTTTAGGCAAGTTGAGGGATTTTTGAATGGGTGAAATATTATGATTTCGCTATACCGACAAGTTAATGTTAACAGTATATATGTTGTGGTCTGGTGGCTCAGTGGTTAAGGCGAACTATAGGTCCCCGGTCGAATATCTGTTTCTGGTGAGATTTTCATAGACCACTAACCCGACCTTCACCTTTGGTTTAGCTTGCTGTGTAATGTGAAGTACACCAGAACACTTCCGTGGTTCCAATTCTACATTTAACTAGAGGTCTTTTGCGACTGGTAGGATTAGCGGGTTGGGTTAAGATGGCTAAGAAAGAGGCGTAAAGCACAGCCAATTGAAATCCTATTACCTGGTCGTGACGTCCACATGAATCTTTATCATTTGTTGTATCTGTAGCTATAGGTATGAGGTGTGGCGCGTATGATATTGATAATTTTAAGTTTTTACTTCTGTTCCCAATGACTGCCAACTGACAATTTATACAAACTGTCACTCGATTTCTGGGGTGAGGGAGGATTTTGTTTCCTCGGCAAGGGATTGGGTTATTGGAATAAGTTATCAAGAGAAGTGTGGTGTATTTTACCATAATCGGTTCGAGAATTTAAAAGTAGAATTGGTATAAGATAAGGATGGTAGTACAAGATAGGAAAAGTATTGGTGGTTAGGGAAATTACCATCGAAGTGTGCGCCCCATTGAATTTTAAAAAAAGAAATAATAATTAAAGGGCAGTTCGTTAGTGAGGTTTTGGCAGCTGTAACATCAGTCGCCACCATTTGTGTCAATTATAAAGTGATGTAAACGACGCTGCCGGTGATATTAATGTTCAGTAGTTACTTTTTCACTAAAAGTTGGTTTCAATGAACGAAAGAGTTGAGTCTGAAGTTCAGAAATCTACCAGGTTTTCGGTAGTACATTTAATTAAACGTAAAATATAAATATGTTTTGGTAAAAGCAAAAAGATAATACTTCAGTACATATATTGGTGAAGCAACAGAGCTGTCATCCCTTTTAGACGAAATAGCGGACAATTTGCAACAATCCCAGTGAATTAGGAGACTTAACATCTTTCGTTGACTGATGACGTCATTTCTGTCGTTCAGTGATGCTCAGCATCTAAAGAGTGGAAAATAGTTTCACTACAAATAGAGGTTCATTTCTGAAGGAAAAAATACCAAGTTGAAACGTCATGAACATAAGTTGCTTCATGGTAATATTATCTTCACTATCTACATTATGAGAAATAGTCATAGTAGAGTTTTTGTAGATGTAGACTAGCAACGAAATCTTCAAAAAACAATCCGCCCGTAAAGCCATGAAGATTTTATTTATCAGAAATCTGAATAAATGAAAATCACAAGTCAGAGTGTTCAGTTTGTCTTACACAAGACTAAAAAATGTGTTTTTTTAGTTCATTAGTCGTTCTTTGAAATCGTCTTTGAGATAACATGTATAAATAAAACACAAAAATATAACTAAATTAATATTAAAATGTTAATATATACATGACAAATTTATTATTATATGAGTTGATATACATGGTTTTTATGCAGAAAAAATTATATATTACAAAAATGAATTTCTTAAAGTGGATACTTCCTTTTGCGGAAACAAGACCGGTATGTCCCCTTTAGCTGTCTCGTAACCGTCAGGAATGCACTTGTATTTCATTGTAAATTATGAAAGAATTGTTTCCTAAGTAACAAATGGATTTTGTGATAGTTTATTTCCCAGATACTCGCAAAAACGATAGTATTTAAAAATCAGAACATTGTCAGTCTGTGGTACCATCTCCAACAGGTCTGTTACAGTGCGCATGGAGTATTACAGAGCTCAAAGCGAGAGCTGTCAAAGAGGGGCGGGCGGACGGAGGAGCTAGTGACTCCGTCTTGCGTACACAGGCACGAGACCGTGCTCCGTGAGGAGGCGACGTCGTTTTTTGCCAATTTACTCCGCCAGGCACCGCTGCGTGTTTGCAGTGTCACCTCATCCGTCATCTTATCACTCCGACGCCTCTCCAGATAAGTACACTTCACTTTAAACTGCGCTCTGTCGGCCTGGATATCCCTGCTCCAGCTACGACAACTCAAAGGAATTGGTATATCTGTGTGTTATACAATAATGACTGGTTGGGCCGACCACCTCAATTTACGGCTACTACTTTTTCGGAGGAAATATTTGAGAAGGTTTGGTGATTTCCAACTTTTCGTTCTATCGAGAGTCAGAAATAGTGGGGGAAAAAATGACAAATTCAGTAAAATTATAGTGTGTTGTTGGTACAGATGCTGAGTGATACAATAATTCGGTTTATCAAGCAGGACTCATAAGATGTGAACATATTGCTGAGAGTGTCACTAATTTTGTCCCAATTTTGAAGAGACTGTTGTTGCTACAAATAACCATCACGGATGAATATAATCCAGGTGTATGCCCCACTGATGGAGAGAAGACGGGTTGTAAAAATCAATCCTGATGAATATAAAATATTAATAAGATGATAAGAAATAAAATAACACAAGCTAAAGAAAAGGAAATACAGATGAGATGTGCTGAAATAGAGGCTCTACAGTTGAAATACAATTTCAACATTCACAGGAAAGTTAGAGAGGTAACAGGTAGATGTAGACCTAATACAATGAAGAAGTAGGAAATTTATACGCCCAAATAACATAAGTATTGAAGAAGTTACCAAGGAAAGATCTAACTGTATTATTGGGAGACTTCAACGCCAAAGTTGGAAGAGGGAGTGAGGGGGATTTTATAGGCCCTTATGCACTTGGTGGAAGAAACGAAAGAGGTGAACAACTTAGTACCTTTGCAGGAGAACAGGGATCTGTAATAACTAACACCTTTTTCAAACTACCACCTAGACGCCTGTACACCTGGAGGTCTCCCAGAGATTCACCGGAAAAAACCATCAGAAATCAGATTGGTTACATCCTAGTAAACAGAAGATACAGGAGCAGCTGTACTTCAGTGAAAACCTATCCAGGGGCTGACATTCACTCTAATCACAATCCATTAGTCGGTGTCTTCAAAGTTAGGATGAAGAAAGTATCAAAAAAGACGCTTATGAATACTGATATTCGGAAATTAAGAGAGCCCTTCATAAGAAGGAAGGTTGAGGAACGTCTCAATAATGATGTGAAAAACATGTCTTGTAATTTGCACACAGAAGAAAAAACTGAAAAACTAAATTAGATATTATTATCTGTTAAAGATGATCACATGAAATCGAATTTGGCAAAAAGGAAGACATGGATGCCAGATGAGATTTCGGACATGATGGAGAGAAGAACGGTTGTAAAAAGCAATCCTGATGAATATAAAAATATTAATAAGATGATAAGAAATAAAATAACACAAGCTAAAGAAAAGGAAATACAGATGAGATGTGTTGAAATAGAGGCTCTATAGTTGAAATACGACAATTTCAACATTCACAGGAGTAGGTGGATTAAGGCGACTCAAGCCTGATAAGCTCTTTGGACAACTGTAAAGAGACTCCACTCGTCCGCGTGACGTCACGTTTTTAAGTTCTTTGCATGGCGGGCAGCCAAGGTCGTATGACGGCGGATCGTTAGTTCTTTGGGCGCTCACGAGATGGCATTGTTACCACATTGACGGCATGACGACCACATATTTCAAAAAATAAACAGACATAACTGTTATTTCGTCTTTATTCTAGCTGTTATTTCACTTATCTCCAACAAATGTTACTCTGAAATCAGCGATATTATTTACGATTGTGTCCTATGTGATGTA
The DNA here is from genome assembly GCA_031002005.1 of Vandiemenella viatica. Classification (NCBI taxonomy): domain Eukaryota; kingdom Metazoa; phylum Arthropoda; class Insecta; order Orthoptera; family Morabidae; genus Vandiemenella; species Vandiemenella viatica. The sequence continues at coordinate 3,723,360 of JARYHS010009186.1, read as the reverse complement.
GATATTCCAGCTGCACAAATGTTGCAATGTAGCATATACACACATATGGCAGCACCGGGCGTGCTTGCGCATACGTTAGTTCTTTGGCCGGCCGCTGGGAGGGCAGCATCTCCCAAGGGCTTAATTTCTTTAGTTCTTTGGCCGACTGGTAGATGGCGTGGCATGCATCATTTTGGTCTCGGTGAAACCTACAAATATTTGTCACTGTTCTGGCCTGCTCTGTTTGCTCTCCATTAGCCGTTGCGAAATGTTTCAACACACATACAGAAAGTTAATTATGTTTGCTTATCCATTAGCCATTGCGAAATGTGTACCGCGCGGGCTGGCGTCCTGTTAAGCAAGCGCTGCAAAACGTCTTGGCTACTATCGACACACAGTAAAATATTTTCTTCGTTTCTGTGTCGTGAAAAATACTTAAGCGTGAACCATTGCGATTTTTTTTACTAAAAAATAAAAAAGTCCACATCAACGGATATTACGTGAACAGACATCGGTAGCGTTGGGGCTAGAGTGCCGAAGGTCACCGATTCGAGTCCGGCCGCGGTGTTTTTATTGAAAAAAGCCGTACCAACTCGTCAATTTCAAAACGAAAATCAAAATTTTAGTTTCCACATCTAGAGAGTATGGCGCCAGCTTGCCTTGAATAAAAAATAAGTCGAAAATCATAAATGTATCCTTTTAACGTTTGATATTGAAAAAAAAAACCGTCATAAACTCCAGATATAAAACCGAGGAAGAATTCTACGTGTACCTGTTTTCATGAAATTATTTAGCATTCTGGCCTTGCATTCGGGAGGACACCGGTTCCGGTCATCCAGATTTGGGTTTTCCATGGTTTCCGAAATCACTCCAGGCAAATGCCGGGATGCTTCCTTTAAAAGACCATGGCCGAATTCCTTCCCATTCCTTGCTCCCCATCCTTTCCACACCTCAAAAGGCCACGTTGTTAGAGAGACGTTAAAAAGTTTAAAAAATGAAATTATTGTGATAAAGTATAGCAATACCACACATACGCTATTCCTTTCAAAATTCGTAGCCTCAAAAACCCATCAATGGTGAAATCCTTTAATTGAAACCGAGAGACATTCACCGACGATGGTAAGGAAAACCATAAAAAAATTCCGTTCATCGAAGCAGGCAGACATTAAAAATTAATTCACCGACGAAGAGACGGGAAACAAACTCACTTTTTCACATCATGTTGGATTCGTTATGAACAATATAATATAGCTCACGAGTGTCCCCTAAAGTCCGTGTATTTTAAAGGATGTATTAAATTAGCGGTAATGAAACACAGACACTTTTAAAACTCAAAGAGGCATTGAATGTGTTTACTGATGTATGTAAGTATGACCTCGATGAATTAATAGCTCCTAAACTAAAGCAAAGTTGTCGATTTGAAAACCAGTATCTTTCCCTACAGTCATTTCTGAAGTGAATACATGATGTCAAACCAATCAGCATGTAATTTTTTCAAGCCTATTTCTCAAACCTACCATACGTTATTCCTTTCAAAATTCGTAGCCTCAAAAACCCATCAATGGGTGAAATCCTTTCATTAAAACCGACAGATATTCACCGACGAAGGTAGGGAAAACCATAAAAAAAATTCCGTTAATCGAAGCAGGCAGACATTAATAATTAATTCACCGACGAAGAGACGGGAAACAAACTCACTTTTTCACATCATGTTGGATTCGTTATGAACAATATAATATAGCTCACGAGTGTCACCTACATTCCGTGTATTTTAAAGGATGTATTAAATTATGTGTAATGAAACACAGACACTTTTTGAACTCAAAGAGGCATTGAAGGGGTTTACTGATGGATGTAAGTATAACCTCGATGGGTTGAGAGCCTCTAAACTAAAGCAAAGTTGTCGATTTGAAAACCAGTTTCTTTTCCTGGGCAGGTTGACCCAAAATTTGTCTTTGATGAGCTGCTGTTAACAAATGACTTTTGGCCAAACATTGCCAAGAGCTTAGTTCCAGCCACCAGCTACACTGATGGCACATTAAAAATCAAGTATGTGTGGTGAGCACTGAGGTGTATTGTAAAGACATGCTATCGTCTGCCTATCATGTAACACCTTAGTGTGGACGTCGTGTGTCGGGTCCCCTTCCTGCATTTACTTGTATGTATATGGTAACTTATGAAATTGTGGTATATGCATGGACATATGTGTGTGTACGTATTCCTGTGTGGTTATGTGTGTAATTTTGGTGGTAGGAGTCTACTTGAGATTTTTCCATCAGTGGCCACCTATGTAGATGTAATCATTTGGGTATGATGAGCACCGTGGTTTGTGGCAAAGAAATGAAATATTTCACACATCCTGTAGCTATTCAGTCTGGACCTAGGGTGTTCAGTCCTTTTCCTCCAGTTACGTGAATGTGTGTGGTGATGTATGGTAACTGTGTGTATGCATGGACATGTGAGTGTGTGTCTATATATGTGGTTGTGTGTCTATCCCGATAGGATTCTACTCGACTTTGAGATTTCACAATGACTGGCTACCTATGTGTTGACGTAATTAATTGATAATGTGATAAGTACTGAGGTGTATGGCAAAAACATGTCATCCATTGCACACAATCTAACGTCTGTCTGATGGATTTTTGGTCAGTTATGTTTGTGTGTGAGACCTAGTATGAGTATGGGAGTTATGATATTTGTCTGATGACCATGTGCCTACTGATACTCGTGGTACGTCGGACAAATATTACTGAACAGCAGAAAAGGCTTGTGGCGTGGGATAGAGATGGTGCTGATCATGTGAACTAGCTTTGTACATATTACCAACGATACTGAATGGCAGAGAAGGTCTGTAGTGTGAGTTAAATGATATGATTTTGATGTGAGGAGTTTGTTACTTGGAACACATGTTAATGATGATTTTTTTTTTGTCAGTCTTGAGCCATGGGGGTTCCGTCCCACTTTTTCTTTGCCATGATTGGGCTGGTTGTTGTGTTGAGCTCGCTGTAGGCATGGATATATGTGTCTGTGTGCGTCTTTCTCTGTGTCTGTATGCGTAAGTATGGTGATACCTTCCTTAAACTCATTTATCTGGACGTATGAATTGCTGTTCCTCCCATATGTTTGTGCTTGTGTGGAGAGGTATGGGTTTGTGGATGAGACCTAGTATGAATATAGAGGTTATGATATCCGTCTGATAGACAAGTGTCCATTGTAACTCATGGTACCTGGGTCACATGTTACTAAATGACAGAAAGGGTTGCGGTGTGGGCCATACGTGGCTGTGATTTCAAACTTCACACATCCTGTAACTCTTTAGTTGGATCTAGCATGTTCAGTCTCTTTCCTCCAGTTATGTGTGGTGATGAATGGAACTGTGTGAATGCATTGACATGTGAGTGTGTATGTATGTGTGTCTTTCTATGATTTTTGGCCAGTCATGGGTGTTCTGTTCCACTTTTTCGTTGCCATGATTGGGCTAGTTGTTGAGTCGAGATCGCTATAGGCATGGAAATGTACGTGTGTATGCGTCTCTATCTCTGTGTGTTTTTTTGCGTAAATGTCGAGATACCTTCCTTTATCTCGTTTGTCTGGATGTATGATGTGCTGTTCCTGCACTTATGCTTGTGTGAGGTGACATATGGATTTGTGGGTGAGACCTAGTATGAATATGGGAGTTATGATATCTGTCTGATGACCAAGTGTCTACTGCTACTCGTGGTACCTGGGGGTCACATGTTACTGAATGGCAGAAAAAGCTTAGGTGTGGGATAGACGTGTTGGTGTTGATGTGAACAGTTTTGTACCTAGCACACATGATACTGGATGGTAGTGAGGTCTGTAGTGTGAAATAAATGAGATGATGTTGATGTGAAGAGTATGGTGCCTGGAACATATGTTACTGATGATTTTTGGTCAGTTATGAGCCATGGGGGGTTCTACCCCACTTTTTCGTCGTCATGATTGGGCTGGTTGTTGTGTCTAGCTCTCTGAAGGCATGGAAATGTGAGTGTTTGTGCGTCTCTCTCTGTGTCTGTATGCGTAAATATGGTAATACCTTCTATAAACACGTCTGTCTGGACGAATGATTTTGCTGTCCCTCCACTTATGTTTGGTTGTGCTAGTGTATTGAGATGTATGGATTTGTGGGTGAGATCTGATAGTCAAGTGTCTATTGCAACTCATGGTACCTGCGTCACTTTTTTACTGAATGGTAGAAAGGGTTGCGGTGTGGGAGAGACGTGTTGATGGTAAATGTAATCAACTGGGGCGTGATGAACACTATTTATGGTGAAAACATGCCATCTTTTGCACACCTTCTATCTCGCCAGGCTGATGATATGTAGGGAGCACTTCTGTTTTTCAGCCAGTCATGAGGCAAGAGAGTACTACAACACTTTTTTTGTTTGGTACCGGTAGGTGTGCTGAACTCTCTGTAGTCTTGGACATGTGTGTCTGCGTCTCTCTTTGTGCATGTAAGCGTAAGTAACTCGTCTGTCTGATGATTTTTGTAACGATAGTTCTGTCCAGTTAATCAGTTGTAACGACAATTCTGCCCCACTTCATCGTTTTCATGATGCTTGCTGTTAGTTCTGTTGACCTCGCTGTATGCATGTACAAGTGTGTGCGTGTGTCATTCCTATGTGGATTTGAGTCTAAAATATATGGCTATAGAATTATGCTCACCATCAACGTGTGCTTCTAACCATTGTTTCAGGGCTTAGGCAATCTCCCATTTCGATGTGCTCTTTACAGTTTACTGCCGTTTGTGTTGGCATGTGAATTTTGATTCTCACTACATAAAAATCATTTAACAGAGAGGGGTGATGTACCAGAGAAGCGAAGGACTTGGGTACAAACCCACAGTCAGACCATTGCTTGTGTGGTGTAGTATGGATGTCATTGGAAGATAGGAAGAGTGTTGAGGGGCTGTAGGTGGCGTATAATGCTGTTAGAATGGATATTGGTGGAATAATTCTGAGTGGTGTATGGAGCCTAAGTTGACCATGACCACAATCTCGCACTAGACTTTAGGTGATGAGGATTTGATGGATAAAATATCTAAACACCCACTTTGACATAACAATTTACGACAGTTCAAGTGTGAGCACTATCTTAGGCGTAATAGAACTAGTGTCTGCACCTATGGATACTTGTCGATGTGTGGGGATCTTCTATGAAAATGTGGGTTATGATGTCTGTTTGATGACCAAGAAACTATCAGTTAGCTAAGAGCATTATGATAACTCTATCGTGGTTACTGGAACAAAGCATGCAATTACAAACAAATGTCACACTTGGTCCTGAATCCGAACGTTGGCGTTAGAAGGGAACATTTTAAACCGAATGGAGAACTCCCTGGGTCCTGATTTATTGAAAAATAATTTCCTGGAAAAAGTGAGAATTTTCCTGGAAAACTGCAGTAGAACCACCTTAAGTGAACATTTTGGTACCTGGCTACTGATTAGGAGAAGACTTTGCGAATTTTGAATTTTTGGTTTACTTTAACGCACGAACAGAAGGTCTGTAACTGATCAGGGGTTGGATTGGGAATCATTGGAAAACAGAAGGTGGTTTGAGGAAGTGTTGTGGGTACGTTGGCGATGAGGCTAGGGATGGATCTTGGTGAAAGAATTAGGAATAGACTATCAGTAGAAGCTGGCACTGGATTTCTTCTATAAGGGAGTGGTTAAATTTTCTATATCTCCACCTTGGTCACAGGCGATGGTCTCATGCATGTTCAGTGCTTAGTGTGACTCGATTTTTATCACATAGGACTAGCGTATTTCGATTCGACAGGGGTGAAATTAGTAAGATTAACAGACGTATTTCGTTCCTGGAACATACGTGCTGTTCTGTAAAATACAGTTAAAGGTGTCAATCACTGATGTGTCACAAGGGATTGATTGGAATTTTAGACAAAGTACAGCTAAGGACACTCAATTTTTGATTGCTTACGAATGCATAACAGAATTGATACATAGATTGGTCTGGATAGACAGACGACAAAGGTTTGACCTTGATGGCAACAATTACGAGTGTGATTAAATATTTTATACCAATGGCAGCAGAGATAATATTAGGGAAATAAGGCGTCGTACTGATGCTAATATGAATTCTTTCTTCCCTCACTGCATTCCATGAGCTTTTGCCATGGTCAAACTGGAAACTTTGATTTTTTCTAGCTTTGGCGTGGGAAAGGTTTTGTCACAAATATTTTCAAGTGGCCTCTTGTCCAAATACAGGGTTGAGAAATAGGCTTGAAATAATTACAGGCTTATTGGCTTGATATCATGTATTCACTTCAGAAATGTCTGTAGGAAAGAAACTGGTTTTCAAATCGACAACTTTGATTTAGTTTAGAGGCTCTCAACCCATCGAGGTTATACTTACATCCATCAGTAAACCCCTTCAATGCCTCTTTGAGTTCAAAAAGTGTCTGTGTTTCATTACACATAATTTAATACATCCTTTAAAATACACGGAATGTAGGTGACACTCGTGAGCTATATTATACTGTTCATAACGAATCCAACATGATGTGAAAAAGTGAGTTTGTTTCCCGTCTCTTCGTCGGCGAATTAATTATTAATGTCTGCCTGCTTCGATTAACGGAATTTTTTTATGGTTTTCCCTACCTTCGTCGGTGAATATCTGTCGGTTTCAATGAAAGGATTTCACCCATTGATGGGTTTTTGAGGCTACGAATTTTGAAAGGAATAACGTATAGTAGGTTTGAGAAATAGGCTTGAAAAAATTACACGCTGATTGGTTTGACATCATGTATTCACTCAGAAATGACTGTAGGGAAAGAAACTGGTTTTCAAATCGACAACTTTGCTTTAGTTTAGGAGCTATTAATTCATCGAGGTCATACTTACATACATCAGTAAACCCATTCAATGCCTCTTTGAGTTTTAAAAGTGTCTGTGTTTCATTACACACAATTTAATACATCCTTTAAAATACACGGACTGTAGGTGACACTCGTGAGCTATATTATATTGTTCATAACGAATCCAACATGATGTGAAAAAGTGAGTTTGTTTCCCGTCTCTTCGTCGGTGAATTCATTTTTAATGTCTGCCTCCTTCGATGAACGGAATTTTTTTATGGTTTTCCCTACCTTCGTCGGTGAATGTCTCTCGGTTTCAATTAAAGGATTTCACCCATTGATGGGTTTTTGAGGCTACGAATTTTGAAAGGAATAGCGTATGTGTGGTATTGCTATACTTTACCACAATAATTTCATTTTTTAAACTTTTTAAAGTCTCTCTAACAACGTGGCCTTTTGAGATGTCGAAAGGTTGGGGAGCAAGGAATGGGAAGGATTTCGGTCATGGTCTTTTAAAGGAAGCATCCCGGCATTTGCTTGGAGTGATTTCGGAAACCATGGAAAACCCAAATCTGGATGACCGGAACCGGTGTCCTCCCGAATGCAAGGCCAGAACGTTAAATAATTTCATGAAAACAGGTACACGTAGAATTCTTCCTCGGTTTTATATCTGGAGTTTACGACGGTTTTTTTTCCATATCAAACGTTAAAAGGAAACATTTATGATTTTCGACTTATTTTTTATTCAAGGCAAGCTGGCGCCATACTCTCTAGATGTGGAAACTAAAATTTTGATTTTAGTTTTGAAATTGACGAGTTGGAAAGGCTTTTTCAATAAAAACACCGCGGCCGGACTCGAATCGGTGACCTTCGGCACTCTAGCCCCACTCTAGCCGATGTCTGTTCACGTAATATCCGTTGATGTGGAGTTTTTTATTTTTTAGTAAAAAAAATCGCAATGGTTCACGCTTAAGTATTTTTCACGACACAGAAACGAAGAAAATATTTTACTGCGTGTCGATAGTAGCCAAGACGTTTTGCAGCGCTTGCTTAACAGGACGCCAGCCCGCGCGGTACACATTTCGCAATGGCTAATGGATAAGCAAACATAATTAACTTTCTGTATGTGTGTTGAAACATTTCGCAACGGCTAATGGAGAGCAAACAGAGCAGGCCAGAACAGTGACAAATATTTGTAGGTTTCACCGAGACCAAAATGATGCATGCCACGCCATCTACCAGTCGGCCAAAGAACTAAAGAAATTAAGCCCTTGGGAGATGCTGCCCTCCCAGCGGCCGGCCAAAGAACTAATGTATGCGCAAGCACACCCGGTGCTGCCATATGTGTGTATATGCTACATTGCAACATTTGTGCAGCTGGAATATCTACATCACATAGGACACAATCGTAAATAATATCGCTGATTTCAGAGTAACATTTGTTGGAGATAAGTGAAATAACAGCTAGAATAAAGACTAAATAACAGTTATGTCTGTTTATTTTTTGAAATATGTGGTCGTCATGCCGTCAATGTGGTAACACTGCCATCTCGTGAGCGCCCAAAGAACTAACGATCCGCCGTCATACGACCTTGGCTGCCCGCCATGCAAAGAACTTAAAAACGTGACGTCACGCGGACGAGTGGAGTCTCTTTACAGTTGTCCAAAGAGCTTATCAGGCTTGAATCGCCTTAATCCACCTACTCACAGGAAAGTTACAGAGGTAACACGCAAATGTAGACTTAATACAGTGAATAAACTAGTAGACACGTCACTGTTGATAATCAAGATATCAGAGATGCATGGAAGAGACACGTACAACAACTGTTCTCAGATAGCCGTCCGGAACCTCCACAGTTTGAATGTGAAACAGTTACAAGCATTTTACTGACTGAAGTACAAGCTGCCATAAAAGGAATGAAAGATGATAAAACTCCAGGCTCAGACAAGATAAATGCATAATTGTTTAAACTGCTTGATGAAGATAGTACAAAGTGGTTGACCTCTGTGTTCATTGACATCTACAACTCTGCGAGAATTTCTCAAGATTGGCTCAGATCAGAGTTTATTACATTACCAAAAAAAAAAAAAAAAAAAAAACCGGAGCTAAGTCATGTGGTGACCACAGAATCATCAGCCTTATGAGCCACACATTAAAACTCTTTCTGAAGGTTATTCATCGAAGGATATATAAGCTCTGTGAAGAACATGTATCAACTACACAGTTCGGATTCAGAAATGCAGTTGGAACACGAGAAACTGTTCAGCATCCAAGTTCAATTTTAACGCTGCAGAGATATAAATTGTGATGTCTATGCTTGTTTTATAGATTATCAGGAGGCCTTTGACAGGGCAGAGCATCAGAAAATGGTAGAAATTTTAAAAAGTATCGTCTTGGATGACAAAGATCTCAGGATTCTTATTAACCAGTACGGGAACCAGTCTGCTCATGTGAGACTGAAGGGAGAAAAGACGGATGAAGTAAAAATTCTTCGTGGTGTAAGACAATGTTGTATCCTGTCCCCCTAATTATTTAATATCTACTGAGAGTATATCTTTAGGGAGGCGTTGAGTGATGTGGAGATGGGAGTGCTGTTGAATTGAAACTGAATAAACGACATTCGCTACGCAGATGATACAGTCATTTTTGCAGACAGCCAGGAAACCTAATAGTATCATTGAATGTGTGTCAACCTATAAGTACCTTGGCACGACAGTAAACAGCCAGTGGGATCCATCTGACGAAGTAAAGTCAGAACCTTTTAAAAGTCGTAATTTATCAATTACCACGAAGATGAGACTCCTGCCCTGCAATGTGTTCTCTGTCCTCCTGTATGGCGTTGCATCGTGGACATTAACTGAACAATTTGAAGCTTTTGAAATGTGGCTATATCGAAGAATGTTAAGAATACCATGGATAGACCACACCACAAATGCTGAAGTGCTCCGCAAAATGAAAAATGATATGGAAATACTGACCACCATACAAACACAGAAGCTTCAGTACCTTGGCCACATCATGAGGAATAATAGCCGATATGAACTTCTGTAGTATGTTCTACAGGGGAAAATACCAGGAAAGAGAAGTGCTGGACCTCCAAGACAACTATGGAGTTAATACGAGCATCAACCAGCAGAGACGAGACAGCCAAGATGGCTGCCGACATTCGGAACGGATACGGACCAGAAGAAGAAGAAGATCAAGCAGTCACCAATTGAAAATATCAAAGATCTCTTAAATTTTTATCTCTAAATTCTCTATTTCATGTATAATTTTTATAATTTAAGGTAATTTTAATTCTTAAATTTCCATAAAGGGTCTACTCTCTGGTCACAAGTAGTCAATTACTGTTTAACAATGGCAATTCTGAATAGTCAAAGGCACCCTCTTGTTCTTGGGGTTGCAAGTTACCGATGGCATTTATTCACTAACAGCGCGGTCTGATGGTCTCAGTGAATACGGTGCTTTCTTCGCACAGTAGAATCCTTGGATAACTCCCACTCCAGCAGAAAAGCCTAATCTGTCATTCGAAAATTAGACTGCTCAAAACCTGTGATCAGAAGATCAAAACCTGCCATCAATCTGAATGATTTTGCGAAACGCCTAGTATCGGTTCCTAAGAACACAAAAGATAAGCAAAAGAGATTTCAGATTAAAATTACACAACAAGAAAAAAGCAGCCCCCTAATCTTCTGAATTCTCCATTCCATTCCGAGAAGAAGAAACCAAAGATGCAATCAAACAAATGAAACTGGGAAAAGCAGCTGGATTTGATGGTATATATCCTGAACATTTGTACCACTGTGGACAGCTACAGTAAGATGGCTTACCAACTTGTTCTCTAATATTCTACAAATTGGAAACTTCCCACCATTAATGAAGGAAATAAAAACATTAGCCGTATTGAAACCAAATAAAGATCTTACAAAAGAGGTAAACTATCGACCAATAGCACCTCTAAGTATCACATGCAAACTCCTTGAGCGCCTGATCTACAATAGAATTTCTGAAGTGATCAGTAACCACATTCCCATAGAACAAGCAGGATTAAGGCCAGGGAGAAGTTGTAATGACCCCATTTTCACTCTCACCTATCATATTGAAATTGGATTTGAGAAGAAATCAGTAAGTGTGGCTGCCTTTTTGGAACTGTCAGCTGCCTATGCAAATTTTTGGCAAAAAAGACTTCTTCTGAAATTTGTGAGTACTGTCCCGTGTCGAAAACTTACGGAACTACTTACGATTTACCGGAAATATCATTCAAGAAAATTTACTTATGCTGATGACATTTGTTTAGTGAACCAGAACCCCAACTTTTATGATGGAGAAACAACTTAATCAGTTGATCTGGAAAAGTTAGATGAATACTTCAAGAAATGGTGCCTCCATCCAAATCCTCAGGAAACAACTATTTCAACATTTCATTTACGCAACAGACAATCGCAGTATCATCCAGAAGTTAAATTCAGAGGACAACTCTTGCCGTATTGTGACACGCCAAAATATTTGGGTATAACACTGGACAGAACTCTAACTTTCAAACAGCATCTCTCAAACGTGGCTGCCAAAGTCAAAACGAGAACTAATATTCTCCATAAGCTTGCTGGTACTTCATGGGGAGCCAGTGCTCACATTCTAAGATCCACAGCCTTAGCTCTGTCATACTCTGTTGCTGAATATTGCTGTCCATCCTGGATCAATAGTGCCCACACAAAGACGATAGATGTGCAACTCAATCAGACAATGAAGATAATTACGCGATGTATTCACAGTACGAACACTATATGGTTTCCACTGCTATGCAACATCTCACCCCCAGCACTAAGAAGATCAGAAGCTCTCTTAAAAATCTGTAAAAATATACTGAAGAACCCTCAGCTGCCTATACATCAAGACATTATTCAAGCAAAACACCAACGATGAAAACAAGAAAACCACCATGGCGCACAGCAATCAACCTTACAGAGTTCTCTATCAACATCAATAAGCTGTGGACAACTCAATGGGAGCAATCATCAGAAGCCAATAAAAATCTAGTTGAGGACCCCTCAGTAAGGTTACAAGGTTTCGATCTCCCCAGGCGGCAGTGGAGAATCATCAATCGGATTCGCACAGGACAAGACAGATGCGCCTACTTATTATACAAACGGGGCTGGGTAGATTCTGCAAATTGTGACTGTGGAGCCACCTTACAGACAATCAATCACATCGTTTCCGACTGTCCTCTTCGGGTCTACAAGGGAACAATAGCGAAAATACATGATGCGTCGATCAGTGAAAATTGACGATATTAAAACAATAGATCTAGAGGTATGAAATTGTACAAACTTGTGATATATACATTTCCTATTGTGTAACTTGTTAAATAATCATACAATGAATAAATAAAGGTGATTTCTTTCAAAAGTTCGCTGCTCTAGTGCCGGGTTCAAATACCGGCTGGTGTACGAATTTCTGATAGTTGTGTTTAATCATTTAAGCTACGCCAAGTCGTTCTCTGGTTCGGATTCCACGTTAAAGTGTAGGTCCCAGAGGAAAGGAACTGACCGTCCTACCTCTGACACAGTCACTTAGTATGCCTCCTTCGGGAGGATCCAACCCGCCATCAGGTTTTAAATAGGGTAAAATATTGTGATGCTAAAACTGTACACAAGCCGAGGAGAAAAAAAAAAATCCAAACAGGAGTTCACACTTTGGAAGTACATATAAGCTGAAAAACGTGAAAAAATCGTAAAGTAAGTTTAAAGTTATATCCTGCGATATCATGGGGTAGGATAGTATACAAACTAAAAAAAAAGAAGATGAGATATTAGACAGAGATTATTTTAAGTTTAAGAAAAACCGTGAGAGAATAGAAGTAATCTTGGATTTAAGATTAATATTGGGTGAAAGAAGCAAGAAATCTGGGATAAATTTAAGGCGCTTATGAGCTTCATAAGGAATGATATGTTCAAAATTTGAATGTAGTAGTAAATAGAATGATATAGAACATATATTCCATGCTAATCTAGTGAATCAGTGGAGACATGTTAGAAGTAGCGTCACACTGCTAATGAGCTTTGATTCCATTAGTTGATGATGATGTTCAGTAAACATACAAAAGTAGTGGCTAATATCGGTTTTTGAACGACACGAAATTATACAGCGAGAAGAGTGCGTAAATAAAAGCCAAAGCAAAACACTCGTATAGTGGAGTAGCAACGATAACTATAATCCTAGACTGATAAGATGGTGAGGATGCTTGTTTCCTTCACACGCTGTCACATTAGCACTGTCATTAACATTTATTTTCGACACCCTAGGGCAAAAATGTTTATTGCTGATTTAAGCCTATTGAAATTCTAATTAGGTGAACCTCGGGCGCATCTTTTTTCGTGCCTTGCCCTGTCACCTTTTTTTTACTATCCTTCTTGATTCCAACACCAGCCCTCCCTGACCGGGGTGATTATTAATGGATCTACCTGGCATCCAATACCAATATACGTTAACTAGCTGATGCCCACGACTACGTTCGTGATTTAAAGAATTTTGATTGACAGCTACCGACACGAGGCTAATGTCACACGTAAACATCAGTGATATGCGCAGGGTATTTATGGCTGCAAAGTGAAATTTAGGGACACACATGTCTTTGGGCGAAATATGAAATTGGCCTCCGTCGACCAATTTCAACTACCATATCTCCCGATTGTTACCGATATGACACCACCATGGTGCACAGTGGGAGACTTGAGATTAATACCACACACAAACACCAGTGGACAGCGCTGGATAGTTTTGGTTGTGGAGTGAAATATGTCTATTTTTAATCAGATCCACCACTTTCAACCATCCTATTTACCACACACCCACAGCTACCAACATGCAATCACCATAGTGCACGACGGAAGACTCCAGGCTACTATCACACACAAACCCCCGTGGTCTGCGCTATGTAGTTGAGGCAGCAAAGTGAAATATACGGAAACACATCTCTTTGGTCGAAATACGAAATTATCTTAGATCGACCACTTTCAACCACAATATCTCCCACAATTTTTAGGACATTCGGCCAACGTTGTGCACGACAAGTGATCTGCGCTAGATAGTATTAGCTGAAAAGTGATACATAGGGACACTCACGTCTTTGGTCAAAATATGAAAGTGCCCCAGGTCGACCACTTTCAGCCATCATATCTCCCATATCCCCCTAGCTACCGACATCTAACCCTCTAGCACATTAATTTTAATTGCTGACACCTGTCACTTTAACTAATAGCTCTGCTATTTCTCAGCATCTACCCTCCCAGACAGAGCTCATTATTTATGGAGTTTCCTGTGACGCATACCATTTATGTGCTAATTGGTCTACCCTCCGCTTGACCTACAGCGCATTTTTTTTATATTGCGGACCCCTATCACTTTTATTCATTGCCTTTTCGCCGTCAGTATCTGCCCACCCTCACCATGATAATTATTTACGGATCTGCGCGGGATCCAACTAATTTACAAGTCCCAGACCATTCCTTTTATTGCTAACCGCTGCCACTTTTAATTATATACTCCAGCTTCCTGCTTTACCAAACCTGGGAATTTATTTATATTCCTGACCGTGACCCAAGCGACCCACATGTTAATTACACTAACCATGTCATCTGGCAGGTATGATGCCGACTTTCCCTCTCACCAAAGAAAACAGTTTAATTCCCATTGCTCTGGACTTATCAAAACCAGTCACCCTTCTGTTCCCAGAGTAGCGGGGAATGCCGGAGCTGGTGCAAAAGATCTTAAGCCGGCCCCCGAAGATATTCCACTCGTACACGTGACGTGCAAGTTTTAAGTTCTTTGCATGGAGGGAAATTTGAATGGACCAATGGCGGTCTGGCGGGCGATCGAGTTGGCTAATGGCGGTTAAGGTCGTATGACGTCACACCGTGAGATGGCAGCACCCTACGGCACAGAGGACGTGGTCACCGCGAGATCGCAGCACCTCCGGAGCGATTAATTTCTTTGTTTCCAGACATTCCACTCCCCCACGAGAAAGAAAACTAGCGGGGTAATTCCGCCGCCTGAGGTGTGTTTACACACGTGCGCTCGGTGAAGGTATTTACTCAGGCATTAAGCGCTCGCCTGCAAATATTTCCTCAACAGGCGCGTAACGTCAGCACTCTGGAATTCGGTCCGATGGTGTGCTAAGTGAAATGAATGAATTAAGTACTCGCATTGTGTAAATCTACAAATACATTTCGGTTTCCCAATGCCACAACTATTTACCGAGCTATTAAGTGGTTCGGTGTATGTTTGCTATTATCGAAATGCATTAGTGGTCAGAAATATTTCGGTGTCTGCTGTTTCTAAAGCTAGCCAATCAGCTTTCAGGGTCACGGCGCTGAGCTCTTCTTCGGCTGCGAGATGACAGCACGCTTAATTTCTTTGTGCGCAGACATTCCACTCCCCCACGAGAGAGAAAGCTAGTTCTTCTATCCTTGTCTAACAGTGAGATTCCACCCCCTTAGGCTAGGGCTATCTGTACTGGAAAGCGGGCCTGCATCAACACGCTATGGTATGCAAGACTGATATCTATGTTTGCTCCATTAGACGTTGCGAAAACATGTTCTAGGTAAGCACTTTCTCAATACGACAAATATTTCAGCCGAGCGCTCGCCTGCCGCATAATTGTCACCAAGTGGCAGCGCCTAATGGCTCAGATAGTGTGGTCACCGCTAGATGGTACGGCATGCTATATTGTCTTAATACCCTCCTTTTCCCATAGCCCTAGAAATTTCTAGATTCATCCTGCAACAATAATATTCTTCATAAAAGCATCTTCAGCCACCGTCTTTAGTATTATTAATTCCATGTTTAGTTGTTTCAAGCATTCCAAACTGCCTTGCTATCTCTTAACTCTGTTATGTTCTCTTCTCACCAACCTATTTACCCTCCTCCTCTCGGTATTATAGTATATGGGTTCTAGGTATAGAGGTTCTTTATTTTGTGTTTTGGAATAAATACTTCTTCACCGTTTCTTATTACCTACTTGATTTCTTCCCACTTCGACGCCACTGTTTATTTTTACTCAGAAATTTAATTTATTCCTATCAGTAATTCTAGACTCTCTATGAAATTGAATGTGGCTCATTTCGTCTGGCACTGCCTAGTAAAGCGAAGAGGAAAGACTCGGGTTTTTTTTTTTTTTTTTTTTTACCTGCAATCGCAATTAGAAATTATATGCTTCAGTGGTCTAAGCATATTCCATATGCAGGATACTTTCTGCATTTGTTTTCATCACTTAATTCACCTATTTTTTCAAGAGCGGTTTAGTAAGTAACGCGTCTTTCACCGTTGACATAGTTTCCTTTTTTTAATTCAACTTTAAACTATATCCGTGATAATAGTGAAAGATTGTATTGCTGAATTTCACAGATCCCGTCATTCAGCATGTTTGCTAACAGATTAATTACTCACACCTCAGGCACCTGGATTTAGACGTCATAATACAGATACTTCACCACTCTGCAATGTTTTCATCCAATACTGCAGGATCATTTCAGGATTTTATATAGAGTGCTAGATGTGAAATCATTCGTGTTCTCAGCAATTTATCTACTCAACATGGCATTTTATTTTACCGGAATGAAACCTAGCTATTGCGGCCTGCAGATAATCGCTGTCAGGCTCACCGACAAGGCATCGCACTGCAGCCTCGCAACGAGTCTACAACCTGTGAAATATTCGCCTACGACGGGACCTTGCTCCACTAATGATCCCCCCCACCCCCTCCCCTCCCAAGACCTGGCTGACGTCACGACAATTCATGCACCCCTATTGATATGACGTGACGTCATAATGTCCAGAAACGCGTGGAGACACTACGTGGGCAGCCTTCCAATTTACGTTGTAGGAATAAGTAGAGATCAGAATCAACTGAAATTAATTGAAACATAATTTTGTTTCGTAAAGAAACGAATTAAAATTCGTAATATAAGATTTATAACAACTGTTTGTCTTCAAAAACTACCGTGAATGGCTGAGGAAATGAACTACTGTCATTTACATACTGATTACTATCACAGGACCAAAATAAGTCTCATTTACCAAAGAGGAACTGAAAGGACAAATTCATTTAGTAGGAATAAGTTAACACCACAAGGAAAGAAATGAATGAAGATTCGCTGACATAGCCTTTACCAATTAGTTTTTTGAACTAGTACTACCAACTCATTTACAAAGTAAGGCTCGAATATCTGATAAATTTTCTTTAATGCGCAAATATTACAAAGGAAAGGAATGAAATTAATTAAGTTATCCAAAGGAATCTGCATTCTTTGAACATGAGACCCTTTAACATTCCTTTCAGATGACGTCAGCAGATCTTTGCATTTCTTTTTCAGTGAGACTCCCTAACGTTGTTAAACGTATGCGTCCGCCATCCCTTATTATAGCAGGCGTCATTTCACAGTACGTACCAGAGAGGTCCCTTCATATTTGAGGTGACTTCGTATATTGTGAGGTGTCTCTCAGTCTGTTTGATACGTTTTCCGGGCTAAATAGCCAATCCGATTTTGATTAAATTTGACAAGGAAATACTATTGATTTTAGTAAGGACATCGGATACTTTACTCTGTAAAAGAATATATTTTGTAATTGAATTTTTAAAACTAATTGAACGGAGACAGACAGGCTCTTTACAAGTGTATGGCTCTGTAATACTCTGCGAAAGAGCAGGTTGCTGGACCAGTGGTTACGGCATTTGCTTTCTAACCTTCTGGCTCGCGTTCCGGGTTCAAACCCCGTTAGGAGCAGGAATTTGTAAGAGTTGTTTTTGATTACATGAGCTACTCCAGGACGACGCGTTGCACGGATTCCTCGGTAAGCTCCATGTGGAGCCACGACAGAAGCAGAAACAGTGAGCCTGTCAGCTGACTGATAAGAGCTGACTGGGTAAGCTTCCACTGGAGCCGGGGATAAGGGTCGATCATAGGAGATCGACCGTGGTTCTGATGTGAATATTCGTCGTAGGTCCCTGCTGCAACACCTGACAGGTTATATGGCTCAGAATATTCAGATAGGAATGGATGTTAAATTACTCTAAATGGCAGTTGCATATTTATTTACGTGAGCAACGACTGATGGCATATGCGAAAATCTACAATGTTTAACTGCCTTTACAACAAAATGGTTATGCGTTCACTGGAGTAATCAACACAGGGCCAAGGACAAGGCGAGCATGTAACTTATGGGCACCTCGCAGCCCAAACTAACCGGAATATTGATAATATCTCTACAAGACTATGGCCACATGAGTATGACCAAATGATTGACTCTCTAACTCTCCTCACCCAGCTATCACAGCCGGCTGACAGCATCTCCTTCATTTTTTTAAACTGCTTAACGTCTCTTAAAAGCGAGGTCTTTAGTGACGGGGAAGGATGGGGGGCAAGGAATGGGATCGAATTCGGTCATGAGCTTTTTGAAGGAAGCATTTGCCTGGAGTGATTTGGGAAACCATGGAAAACCCAAATCTGGATGCCCGGAAGGGGATAGCATCTTCTTGTTTACGACGGCCGCCCCGGCGCCGACGCCGACGCCCTCGGCGTCGATGTGGTACGTTGGAACACTTTCGTAGAGAGACCCCAGATCACACTACCCGCAGGGTTTAAACAGATACTTGCCCTTCCTATCACCACTGTGTGGGGAGGGCAATACTTCTCGCTAATCTGCTGTATGAAGTCACTTTACCAGCTTGCAGTAATGACAGGCGCTTGGCAACTGGCGACTTAGGACCTGCTGATATGCGTGCTACTTCTCAGATCTTATCTCCTATTGCTTAACTATTTCATGCTCGCCCACCCTGCATACTGACTTGAGAATAAATATGAAGTATTTCAGCAAGTGATTGACGTAGATCACTACAGTAGTCAGTTCGTCTATGATCTGCACTAATAGTATTATAAATGCGAAACAAACTCTGTTTCTCTGACGAGTAAATGGCTATGCCGATGTTGTTGAAATTTAACAAGGAAATACTTCGTTTATTAGGAAAGACACAGTATACTTAATTTTGGGATAGATAAAAAAATTTGTAATAAAATTTTAAAGTTAACTGAAAGTTGCGAAACAGACGGATAGCGTGTGTAACATATCGGTCACTCAGGCTGTTGTTCTGTTCACAAATTTCTTTTACATACAAAACATATTATCTAGTGTAGATTTTGACTGTCGCGCAGCAGTCTATTATTTAGTGTCTGCCTAAAAGTTTCTGGCATCAGTATATTTTGTCTTCTATTTTGAGAGAGAGCACGAGCAGCTAAAGTTATGAGAAACTAAGAATCTGATGCTCACGCTTAAGAAAGACGACAAAACCAAGAAGAAAGACAAATACCATCAGTTAACCTCCCCTTAATGTTTTGCTATTTTCTAAACAAATCGGTTCTCTTCATGAGACATTTTCGCTGGTGCTTCTCCGTAATATTATCCTGACTCTTGTGTTTTGGTACACATTTTCCGTAACTTGCGTCTTCCTGACCCAATTCCAGCAATAATATTCAAAGACCTCGCGTGTGAGGCACCGCTTGTTATTGTCCGGTAGTGAGATTTCCCGAAATTTCGTTACTTGTTTGTGAAATTTTCAAAGCTAAGAAGACAAAAATAGCAAATTTATGAGTGACAAAGTAGAACAAGCCTGCAAACCACTACAGAGCTCATTGGGCTTTACAGAAGAAGATAGTAATTGGGCAATAAAATCTTTCAGGACAAAATTTACAAGGGAGTACTCGACGACCACTTATATTCATCTTTTGTAGCTCAAAGAATGATGTTAAACGAAAATGTAAAGAAAATAACCTTTTATTAAAGATATAAACAAATACATATGCAATTACTGAAGTTGAACGAATGAATAACAAATATGAAAATCAATAACAACTTTTAAAATGAATCATTATAGATTTTTGACTCAATCATTCCGCTCGCATTTCAAACTAAATAATCAGGGATTGTCCAGAGGACACATGAACCTCTCGTGTCTCGTCGCTATAACGAGACGAACGGCCGCGGGAACCTGCGCGCGGCAACTCGCGCGGCTGCGCACTCGTGCTGGTGGCGGAGCACCTGCAAATGTGTTGCATTTACTCATTTCATTATATTTCACTTTACAGCATATGGAATGTCATTTGATAGTCCAGTGTTGTAAAAAAAATTTCGAAACCCATTTCTTCTAAAAGTAAGTAGTTAGGAAAATTCAGTCCTTCAATTGATCCTTTTAAATCCAGGACACAAACTAGTCCCTACAAGTGGGATGTTACAATTTGTCATGTGTCATCTAAAGCAGATAATGATAGTAATTTCGTATGATTTTAATGACAGATTTTATTAACAGCTGCACATTCCACTTCCATCGTAGCCTTGAACGCGAAAACGCTGAGGTTTTCCTTCTCATTATTATGAATACTGGTCCTACAAAGTCATCAGAGCGACATATAAACGTCACTCTTCTTGTACATTATTTACGTCAGTAATAAAAAACCGTTAGCCACCTTGGTATTTGATCAATTATATAGATCAGCCCGTTTTTGCGATTCACAGCGATTAACACTTTGAAATGAGGTGCTACAGAGGAATGCTGTAACTTACGTGAACATACAAAGTACGAAATGAAAGACTTTTTGAAATGATGGGCGAGGAAAGAAGTTTGGAGAAGAAGCTTACAGAAACAAGAGACAGACTGGTAGGTCATATTTTGAGACAAGGTGGATTGGTTAATTTGGTGGTGGAGGGAACAGTCGTTGGTAAGAACTGTAGAAGAAGATAGACGGTATAATTTATAAAGTATTGAGGGCGTGGGCTGTAAGGGTATGTAGAGATTAAGAGGTTAGCACAAGAAAGGAAGGGATGGAGTATTGCATGAAACCAGTCGAAAGACTGATTACAGCAAAAAAAAGAAAAGTCAATCAGATACACGCATAATCGCAGCAGAAAAAAGGATTGTATCATTTTTTCTTTGTATCCACTGTTCAAACGACCACCCTCGACCGGAGGAATTACACAGGAGTTAGCTCACTACCGTGTTATTTTAGTTGGTCACACATCCGTTGTGCCCTTTCTACGACAAATGCGATTTCCCCCTTCGCATCCGCTATGTTTCTTATTCCAGAGATGCTCCCTTTCTCACGCTTTCTGAGACACGTGCCCGTCGTGCCGAAATAACAACCCCATAAACTCCTTCATCAAATGAAATTCTGTTACAACTCATTTTAAAAAAACCAATAGAATATACTACAGAGAAAGGTAATAAATACAGTAAAGTAAATAAACGAACAAATATTCAAGTTTCTTAGGCTGTATTTATCTATTAAAATTGATTTTGACATTACAATATATATATATATATGTCAGAAACAAATTCTTTTCTCGCTAAGTTTTTATTCCATTTTCACAGTCTAAGAGGTGACAGACAGCTTGCGTCAGCTAGTAGAGACCTTACTCCTGATGAAGACAGCAGAGCTAGCTGGTGAAACGTCGTGTGTATACAACGCCATCCGGCTGAACACCCGAGAGTATTATATTGCAATGTAGTTTTATAATACCACTAAAAGTGGCCTCGCCCAGGACTTGAATATCATTTGCTATACAACGTCTACACCGATCTTGTATGATGCCAAATCATAGGTAGACTCTGTGGTCTGCATGTCTCGTCCTTTACTACGAAGAGAAGCGGGGTGACGATGGACGAGGAGAAAGCGGAGAAGAAACTGAAGAGAAGCATCAAGTGGCGCGTCCCCAGTCTGACTCTCGTTTATAAACAACCTTGCAGCAAAACTAAGAACCAGAAATAATATTCTGCAGAAGTTAACTGGCACCTCCTGGGGAGCATCCGCCTCCACACTCCGCACCTCAGCACTGAGCCTTGTATATTCTGCAGCTGAGTACTGCTCATCTGTCTGGATGAATAGCACCAACGCCAAAAAGTTCGACATAGTTTTGAAGCAAACAATGCCGATAATTAGTGGATGTATCAAGACCACTCCACTGTACTGGCTACCCGTTTTGAGAAACATCAAACGGCTACGATAAGACGACGCAATCCCCTAATTGCCCAATATAATAAGATCTGTCATAACTTGAATCTCCACATTAACGACGACATGGAAACCTAATTTCAGAGACTGAAATTAAGAAGTTCAAGCATAAAAACCGCAAAACAGATTATATCTAACAATTTTAAAGGGAGAGAAGCATGGAGATTGGAATGGATAGCCTCAGCCCCACCAGAATGGCACTCCATGTTTGACAGTCAACAGGCACTAAAGGGATTCGACCTTCCCCGCACGACCTGGGCTGCTCTCAACACAGTCAGGTCTGGCCACGGCAGATCTGCTTCATCTCTTCACACGTGGGGAATAATTCACCGAATTACGATTGTCGTGATGAAGACCAAACCATCTGTCACGTGACCTTTGATTGCCCACTTCGAGCCTTCAGAGGATGATATTTCAAATGAAGCGTTACATTTACAGCACTATGTCGATTGTGAATTTTAACTATAATTTAATCTTGCATGTTATTAATGTGTATCAACTGTATTATTAATTATGTGCTATGGCCATAATATAAATAAATACGTTTAATTGAGAAGATAAACTTTTGGAAAGTTGGTCGAAATAGGCAGAATTGTATACATTTGTTGGTGAATGAAATTAAACCCGAGTCTTACGTTATGTACATGAACAGATATCATAGTAGGGTATTAGAGTTGATAAGGTATTTGGGGCACGTAACGGAAAGGAATTCGTACATTGCATTTACAGGAAAACATCACCTGCATGACGGGGATACGAACGAGCGTCTCCCGGGTGCGAGGCCTTGATGCTCGGTATTATTTGTTCGTATTATGTAGATCAGTATTAGCTCCTCGCGGTACAAGTCACATCAGAACGGACGTATAATGTGAGGTCATTTCATTCTGCTAAGGGCTGCCTCGCACCGCTGTTTTTTGAGTACAACGTGCCTATTGAAATCCGTCTCTAGTGCTCTCGAGCGCTTGATCGGGTGTCATAGCAACGCTGGTGAACTTAACCCCTCGTCAAACAGCCGAAACCCTTGACGCGTGAACGGATAAAAGCGCGTGTGCATTCAAATCAAAACGAGCGGAACGTCGCCGAAAACCACGCCATTCGCGTCACAACCTGAATGTGAGGTCGATGACACGTGCCGCTCACTCGGAGAGAAAACGGATTACAATCTCAGCACACAGAGAGGCATTAGACATCTCGGGTCTCTGCGCGACTTCAGACAGGTGTCAACAAAAGTCTCTACAGCTGAGCTACTAAAAAAATCAGTATTCATTACCAAGTTTAAGAGAATTTTATTTCTACGATATTTCAATTAATGTCCAGACTTTGGACCCACGGAAAAAGCCACGTATTTTTTAATATGATGTGACACTTTTTTCTGGTGTCATCTGTTTCTCGACTAGTTGGATGCAATCCTCAATCTCGTACAATCTTGGACTAACACTTTCATCTCAACATACTCCTTGCAACTTAGGTACTTAATTATCAGCATATTATATTCCAGTCTCTGTCTTCCTTTGCAGTTCTTACCTTCAACTGTTCTCCCCGCTAACAAATTAACCAACACCACATGTCTTAAAATAATGCACAACATCCTGTCTCTATTGAACACCATCCGGTCTCTATTACTAACGAGAAATTATTTATGTGTTTTAAATGTTATTTTCATTAGCGACATGTTACTGAAAAGTACTTGTAGTTCCAATTTTTTCAGGCGAAACGTTTTTCCACTTTTTTTTTTTTTTTTTTAAAGAGTAAAATGTTAAGAAAAACAAATTTAATGACTGTATTATGGCAATTTCATATTGCCATTAATTGGAGGATTAAATAAAAAACAAAATTCACCAAACCAGTTGTTTTCGACGGATTTATTTACAAAATTATTGTTCAACAACTGCGGAAGATGGCCTATCACCATATAAATGTGCACATAATCTCTAATTTCTAATATCTCTGGTCGCTGTTACTTTGCGGCAAGAATATCGTTGTTGAATTGCGATTAATAAATAAAAAGCTGTTTGTTGTGTATTTTTTTAAATAAAAAGAGGTTCAAAATATTTAATTTACATGTTGTAAATAATGAATGCCGCAGCTGAAGGCAAAAATCAAGTGAAAAATGAGTTTCACATACACATAGTGCTAATCTAAATCTAAATCTAATCTGATCTAAATCTCCACAAAAGGTGAAGTTAAAGCTCATTTAATAGCTTACACGTGTAAAAACTTTGGTCAACAAATACTGCCTAGTTCGGAAGACGTTTGGCATTCTCTGTTTAATTCAAATTTATAAAAGTCGATGCGTTATTGAAAAGTAGTTTTGAGTTTTTGCAGCCGTTAAGTATTTACAAATTTTTTAAAAAAATGAAATGCTACGAAAAAAAACTTAATGCACGTATTCTGGCAATTAATTTCATAGCAGTTACTTAGCTATCAAACTGTGTATCTAATCTCTAATTAGTAATAATTATAGTCGCTTAATATTTATTATTATTCTCAAATCATAAACTTCAAATACACAGTTAAAACATTGTGCAAATTAAAAACTTCAAATAAATTTCGCATAGTACATCGCAACTTTAAGCGCATTCGATGTTGCTCGAAACAGATGATCTTTGTTGCAGTATGATGGACACATAGGGCAGTGGCACATACGGTTTATTGTTTGGTCCTCACCACACTCGCACTTAATACTGGTAGTATCAGTATAACCCCATTTCACTAGGTTTTCATTGGACCGGCCCACTCCTGTTCGCACTCGATTTGAGGACCGCCAGACGTTCAATCCTCTGCATGACCAGGTGGCAAGCGCTCTGCAACTGTCAGAGGTCCAGAGATATTAGGGACCTTCATATTATACAACTGTACTTTTGCCTGTTCAGTAACCCAATTAGTTCCCACGCTGTTCTCCGGAAGCTTTTCCTGGACTTGAGTCTCTGGGTTGGTGGTGTATGGCCGTGCAATGGATGAGCGCATTCCCGTTCTACTTTTGTCCTCTCTTTTTTGGCAGATAGGCGGTGGCCTTGGGCGTTTCTATCTGTAGATAGAAAGGGAAATTCAACGCAAGCCGGGAAAATTCCAGTCCAACAGGAAGAAACGCCCAAGGCCACCACCTTTCTGTGATTCACCGGAAACATCTCGGGGAAAATCGGCAGAATCCTCGCACGGCATGGAATAAAATGTTTCTACCGATCACCAGTCAAAATACACGACTACCTCCGTTCAGTCAATTCTGATCTTGGGCTAAGAGTTCTGGGGATTTATAGCATATCGTGCGAGTGCGTAAAGACCTACATCGGTCAAACTATCCGCACTATAGAAAACCGGTGCGAAGAACATAAACGCCACCTCCGGCTAGGACAGTACACAGAGTAGAGTTCAATAACGTCAGGATACTGGCTAGAACTTCACATTTTTGGGAATCTGTTATCAAAGAAGCGATCGAAATTCGACTGGCCAACGCATTCAACAGAGACAGTGGTCTATGTCTTAGTGAGGCATGGAAACCAGCCTTGGTAAGAATCTCCCACCTCTGTCCAGCTGCCACCGTAGACTCCTCCCGGGGCGGAATAGAACCATAGCCACGCCCACTGGCATCCAGAAACTAGTTGGTTGCGGGCCTGGCTCATAGTAAGCCATCGCCGAGGAGGGACGCGGACATGTTTATAAGCAAACGCGGCTTCCGACCCAGGCAGGTCGGCCAGCGGGGACCTGCCACGCCTGCTGTACCGGGTCCAGTGACCAACTGACGGCGGTGGTGACGCTGCTCACCCACCTCATCACCGTCCTCATTCCACGAGTCTCTACAAATTAGACTTCCCTACTAACACATGACATTAACAGAAAACCGAGTCAAAAAAAGCAATTCAGACAAGTGACATAGGAAAAATTCCTGGCTCACGGAAGACAGTATGTGCTATGCTCAGACAGGTGACATCTCAGTATTTGTGGGTCAACCGGCCAGTGCAGATGTCTCCACACCTGAAGAAGACGACCGGGCTAGCCGTTGGAATATCGTGTTTCTACAACACAATCCGGCGGTACACCCCTGAAGACTACATTACAGTCACTCTTACATGTTAGTAGATTGTTTACAGGAATTTCGTAGAGCTTAAAACCAATCATTATAAATTTGGTAAAGGATGAAAGTTGTCGTTTCTTGGTGTGACGGAACTACGGTTTTGTGGGGCAGCGTCGTCGATACGCAAAGGTGTGTTCCAGGTGTAGCCGGCGACACGTGGTCTGGTTGGCGTTCCGGCTGCTGCGAGGCTCACTCCAACGAACCTCTCGTCTCCCCACACAAAACATCGGAGTGACCTACCTACATCTTCAAATAGAAGCGTTACTGCAATAATTGTGGTTCTTCCCCATCGTACGCAATTTACGAGGTACAGTGTAAAATTTTTCGATATAGTCTCCTCCACGCTCAACGAATGTCAGCCAGCACTTCCGAAGTGCCTGGGGGGGGGGGGGAACTTTTAGAAAACAACATAACCACTCGTTCACCGCATGGTGCAGCTCGTAATCGGATTTAATTTTTGACCCAGAAAGTGCTTCTTTTAGGGGTCCAGACATACGCAAATCACTTGGGCAAGGTCTCGCGAGTAAGATGGATGAGGCAGACATTCTAACTGCATATCTGCGATTGTTGCAACCGTTGCACTAACAGTATGGGCCCGTGAATTGTCATATTGCAGAAGAACACCTGCCAATTGCAATCCACGTTGTTTTGATCTAGTGGCAGGCCAAAGATGATTTTTGAGGAGGTCTGCGTGTGTGTTACTGGTAACAGTGGTCGCTCGTGGTGTGTAGTGCTCCAAGAGGACGCCTTTTTCGTCTCAAAAGAGGGTCAGCAAACCATTCCTGCTGATGGCTGTGTTCGAAACTTCTATGGATTTGGTCACGTCGTATGGCGCCATTCTTTGCTCGCTCTCTTCGTTCCAGGCTGATGGTAATGGACCCACGTTTCGTCTCCGGTGAAGATTCGGGCAAGGAAGGCATCACCGTCACGTTACAGGCGCCGCACAAGTTCTTCACACGCGTCAACACGCCACTGCTTCAATTCCGGAGTCAGCTGCCGTGGCACCCATCACGCAGACACCTTAAGAAACCTGAGCACATCGTGCATAATGTGATGTGCTGAACCATGACTAATGTCTACAGCTGTCACTATGCCATCCAATGTCACTCAGTGGTTCTCCAATACGATGGCTTCAACTGCTGCTGTGGTCTCGGGAGTCACGACACGATGTGCCTGGCATCAGCTAGAGACGACACACTATTTTTACACTTGCTGCTGTGACAATCATGAATCTGTGTTAAATTTCTACAGGTTTTAGACCTTAATTTTCAAAAATCTTATCACGGAACGCTGTTCTTCGCTGGTGCATGTTGTTAGTGAGGCGACCGTCTTTATTCAGCTTCTGCGCTGATGTTTGCGCATCTTTGTAGCGCTGACGCCTGCGGGGACATCCGGAGCGTTATTTTGAACAGGCGTACCAACTTACAGACCACTAGCTCGTACTATCGATTTTATATTACACTTTTAATGTTTTCATTTGATTCTCCCTCATAATTGAGCAGCAGGAACAATAAGAGATTCAGAAAGAAGGTAATTTTGGTTTTCACTCACGGTGTTATGTAGAAGCTGGGTAATGTTAGCCGACAGGAAAACGTAAAACCTCAGAATAGTTATAAAGATATTGAAAAGAAGAAATCGCGAGTGAGGAACTAAATACTAAAGCGGGTGACGTATGGAGAGGGGGGTCCGACTGGTACCGTGGTTCGCGGGTCTGCAGGATGCAGGAATGCGGTTCTATTTTTCGTGTGGCCGTCTCGTGCAGGAGCGAGACTGCCTAATTAATTAGCAGCAAGTTGGACGGCGTGCCGGCGGCTAGTTATCGATTTGATATCACGCAGCAAGCGGCTCGCATCAATCATTGGCAAATATAATTGATGCCCCCAACTTGGCGGCGCCAACTTCAAGTCACTCATTAAGTTTGGTTAATTAATTCCGCCGGTGCGTAAGAAGCTGCGCCGCTGGCGACTCAGGGGAGGAGTGTTTCTGAGACTGGCACACTGCTGGCGGCCATCAACCAGTCTCCACAGTGCTCGGTTCATACGACATCGCGAACGGTTGCAACGATACATCGGCCAACAGATAATATCGGTCCAAAACAACCGATATTTATCCACATATATACTCTGCAATTCACAAAACTGTGGGTGGCAGAGGTGCTCAGCACCAAAGCTAATCTCTTTGTTGTGCATTCCAATCCCTAATGGTACGAGGGAAAAAAGAATTCATATAAGAATCAGTCCGGCACCTTATTTCTCTATTCTTATCTTTCCCGTCATTCCGGCTCAAATAGATTGATGGACGAAGTATTTCACTACACTCGAAAGTGAAAGTGGGAGTACACATGTTTACCAATAAGTTTAAAGGAAACGTGCGTCGTCTATCTACCAGAGACTCCCAGCCTAGTATACTAATCAGTTCTGTGACGCTTTCATAAGGACTGTAGCAAGCGGTCACGAATCAAGCGGCTCTTTTTTGTACTTTCTCTGTACTTTCGCAACCCCTTACGAAACGGATCCCAAATGGCACAACAATAGTCCAAATGTGGACGCACGAGAGATTTGTACGCTACCTGCTTTGTTTGTTCATTACAGTTTTCCAATATACGACCTAGCAATCGCAGCATAGAATTAGCTATACCTACTAACGAGTTAATGTGAATGTGTTACTCCTAAATATTTCATAGAATCGACCATACCAGCAACTGAACTGTTTAACTCGTATTTCTGAACAATTTGATTCTTTTTGTTAGTTGTGCTCATTGTCTTGCACTTTTTACACTTTAGCATAAGTTGCCACTCAGCGCACCAAGCCAAAATAACATCCAGATAGCACTGAATTTCTAAGCAATCGGCCAAATTTCTTACTTCCCTATAAATAACCGCATCATCAGCAAACAATCTTAAAAGGCTTTTCCCTTTGTCTACGAGATCGTATATAGAAATTAAGAAAAGGAGTGGTCCTATTACACGTCCTTGAGGTACACCCGATGTAACATCTAGATTAGAAGAACTTTCTCCTTCAACGACGACATACTGCGATCGACCAGTTAGAAAATCCTTTATCCATTCACAAAGCTGATCCGATATACCGTACGCTCGTAGCTTCGCTAAAAGGCGGTTGTGTGGCAGAGTCAAAGACTTTGTGAAAATCTAAGAAAAAAATCTACTTGTGAACCTGCCTCAATAACTTTCATTACGTCGTGTGTAAATAGGGCCAGCTGTGATTTATTCTTCCAAAATCCATGTTGATTTGTTGTAAGCAAATTATTATCATCTAGAAAATTCATAATGTTCGAGCATACAATATGCTCCATAACTCTACTACAAACAGATGTTATAGATATGGGACGATAGTTTCCAGCATCACTTCGATCACCTTTCTTGAAAATCGGAGTTACTTGCGCGATTTTCCACTCTGAAGGTACTTTTCGCTCTTCTAATGATTTACTGAATATATCAGACAGAAATGGCCCGATTTCCGCCGAATATTCTGAAAATACTCTTACTGGAATTCCATCCGGGCGCGGTGCTTTCCCCCACTTCAGGAGCTCTAATTGCTTAACGATACCTGCAGTATCTATTCGTAATTATTCCATCACCATCTCGACACGGCGTGGGAAAACGGGAACACTATCCTTATTTTCATCAGTAAATGAATTTTTGAATACAGTATTTAGTACGTTAGGTTTATCGCGGCTCTCATTAACCTCGGAACCTTCACGAATTAGTATATCTTTAGAAGATTGATACGATAATATCGATATAATGCCGTGAAATATCCAAAACTACAAAACCCTTCACGCTAAAAAAATCAAAAAAATCCTGCAAAACAAATGTAAGTGTGAAAGGGACCAATCTTAACTATGCTAATCTCTGATTTAGCTCCATAACGTCAATTGTTACTCTGTAGCGCCAATCCGTTTCGTGCGCGCTATTCGTTCCCAATTCATTTACGTTCACCGTATTATTATTTAATTTGTTTGCTTTCGCTAGTCCTTGCTTCTCTCTGGGACGTATTCCAATATTCTAAAGGGGGGAGAATATGGCTGCCTGACCGATACAATTGCTTATTTTATCAGTGTTGATAATAGTCCTTTTAATGCAGTTGAAGGCAAAGGTTTTAAGTTTTAACGATGCTCTTAACAGTATTATACAAACTCAGTTTTTGTGGAAATATCAAAACAAAAACTGATGAAAACTCTTATTGCCACCTTGTTGTCTTCATTTCGTGAGTTATGATTGGTCCTAATCCGACTGCCGATACTCTGTTCGTGCTCTCTACTGTTCTCCTTGAGAGTGGTACTTCCTTGAATATTGATGCCGCTGTGTCTGCATCATCCTCTACTCTCTTACAGCAATGTCATTCATATGAGGTTCATGAGTTACTCGTCTATCCCTATATTTTGACTACTAATAAGTTTTAAACATATTTTCCCAAGTATCTTGATAAAGTGCTTTTCTTACTCCATAATAACCATGAAACTATCCTAATTTATCTTTATTTTCATTCCCAAATAAATCGTGTACAATTTTTCTTTAACTCTGATTTTCAGCAAAATGTCTTCAGCTTTTCGTTCTGTTTTTCTGTATATTATCATAATCAACAACTTCGAAACATATTACATCAGTAATGCTGCGCAATAATTTTTAAATGAGTCATTTTGTGTCTCCTTAATGAATATAGAGGTAAAAATTGATCTAATCCCCTATGTTTAATAAGTCTAGTGTATCTTTCTCAATAATTGTTTGTTTCCTTCCTCTTCTATAAATTTGAGTATTTTTGGAGAAACCTCTCGAGTTCTTCTCACCATATTTGAGTATAAATATTTCAAAACTTTATCAGATGACTCCTAAGGGAAAAAATGTGGCACATCATCAATATAAAGTTTATTGAGTTTTCTAACCCCTTGACATATTAAATCCATTCCTCAAATTACTTTAGTTCATTACCGTATTTTATTGACGTCTTATACACTTGTACTAATGTGGCTCTTGTAATAAATTTGCTACTCCAATCAAAGTACTATGGAAGTCTGTCGGCAAATTCTGCATATCAAACGAATACTTTTACTGATCTCTGCTCCGTTATAAACACCACACGACCAGCTACTCTGTGCGCTTTATACACCACAACAGGCAG
Organism: Vandiemenella viatica; assembly: GCA_031002005.1. Classification (NCBI taxonomy): domain Eukaryota; kingdom Metazoa; phylum Arthropoda; class Insecta; order Orthoptera; family Morabidae; genus Vandiemenella; species Vandiemenella viatica. The sequence continues at coordinate 3,692,278 of JARYHS010009186.1, read as the reverse complement.
TGCGTACACGAAACCTCCTCCTTCAAGTTTTCCAATCTAGTCTCCTTACTCTGTTCTCTAACATTCCACATTACGTTTCCTATTATCTGAGACGAATGGTCTCACCAGTACGTAGTGGCATGTGATTAACGTAAGCAATGTTCTGCTTTGGGAAACGTCGAGGTTTACATGGCTCCGAGAATGCGCTACATCTGTAACGCTGTGGCTGCCACATAACCAATATGTCGATGGCAATAGCGTACCTTGGACCAGTCCCTGCTCTTGGAATCTCGTTTCGCTAATCCTGTGGCGAGCAGTGAGTGCCGAACTTCACAGGTACGTGCACCACGTAGTAAGAGTGAAACAAACCTTCACCGCGACCGTTAACATGTAACATTGTTAAGGGGAAAAGGATCAGAAACCAAACGTGTTCAGTCGTGAGCGATGTTCGTTTAATCTGCTATAGTGACGGGTGAGGTGGTGGCAGACATATTGCTCAGCAGCATTTGTTTTGCTCCATCAATAAAAAATCATTTTTTATAGAACCGCGCAGTTCTTGCGCGTCTCAATTGTACTTTATAATCTTATCTTAGGAAGCTATCACCTTTGCATTTTACTACTGATCGTTGACTGTCTCTCGAGCAGTCCTAATTAACGACACTTTTAGTCTTTTTCATCTCTTCTAGTTGCTTCTTGCCATGATGGCGTCATCGTTTGGGCATAAACGACTTTCGATGTTACAGCTGCGTTTATAAGTATAAATATCCTTCTCATCATTTAAAAGAAGACTCTACCTTGTCTTATTTCTTCTTTGGCCGCAGCCGTAATTTGTTTCTATACAAATTTTGCTACAAGTGGACTAACTTCTCAGACTTCCCTCTAGCTGTCACCGTATCGTTAATCCGTATCTGTCGTATGTGTCTCAATTATCTTTTTTTTTTAACTGCTTTACGTCTCTCAACAGCGAGGTCTTTTAGAGACGGGAAAGGATGGGGGCAAGGAATGGGAAGGAATTCGGCCATGGCCTTTTTAGGAAAGCATCATGGCATTTGCCTGGAGTGATTTTGGAAACCATGGAAAACCCAAATCTGGATGCTCGGACGGGGATTCGAATCGCCGTCCTCCCGAATGCGAGGCCAGAACGCTAACCGTTACACCACCACGCTCGGTCCCATTATCGTCATTCTTCTCCTTGGTCTCAAGGCTGCTGCCAAAGATGCTCCCAAAATATCGTTGAAATTTGATATTTACGACCTTTATTGTCGCGTGGTTGAGCCGGGTGGAAGCTACTACTGCGACAAACAACCTATGGATTCGTCTCGACAACCACTAGCTGATTGGCTGGATCAGCCGTCTGTAATCTAATGTCGAGAAGGTTAGGTTAAACCTTGGTTTGATACTTGTAGATGGTATAAAGAGTTCTGCAAACAATATATACTGTCTTTTGTTAGTATTATGGCGAACATCTGAATGTACACAGGATACGTCATCAAGATTTACTCTTCTATTTTATTTATTGATCAAGTTGCTTTGAAAAAAACACACGGCGTATACAATCATTGGTTATTTATTGGTAAACGACTGTGAAGTAACAAACACTTCAGATAAAGTTGTGAACACACTGACTGAGAGACTGTTATGACAGTTCTGTTGGTACTGGTTACGATATGGTTGCATAATAATGACAACAGGCTTGGTATGAAATCGATCTATTAACATATGTTGGAGGATGGAGTGACTTGAGATGGAATAGATGCTGATTTAATGCAGTCATGAAATACTTCAACACTACTAAGCATGAAGTATATAGGAAGCAGCAGATTACCTCAGTGTACTGACGTGTCAAGACGAAGGTGCTGACTCAGCCGACTGGTGAACTAGTAGGGTCTGAGCGTTGCGTTACAACATGGTTGCTGACGGTTGCTTCCCATATGCTTCAACCACCGGTTGAGCTCCCAAGCATAAACTGTGCCACCGTCAGGAGCCTGAGTCGTGTGCCACGAGTGTCGGCAGAGCATCCGCTTCTAATGTTACAGGCTGGCAAACAGCTTTGGACTTTTCTCTACTGCTACGAACGGAATGAAATACAGATTTTACACTATTCCTATATCCCTGAAAAGCAAGCATGTGACATTATTACAAATAATTAAATACATTTGTATATTTACAAATATGACTAGAATGGCGTGACGTATGTGTACAACATTTTTTTAAAAAATGCTTTGACTATTTAATGTAATTACACGCGTATAATTCCGTCCCGTGGTCAGAATCAGCACCGTTTGGAACATTCAACCCATTGTGAGCACGCCGCGTAACGCTTGCAGAAGTTAATAATTTCTTCACGTGAGTGCCTGTTTAGGTGTAGAGGATACGGCAGCAGCAGATGAAAGGCGAGCAACACCAACGGGTCGCTGCAGTCTAGTTCTGGCTTGCGGCGAAACGCGAGAGGCAAATTAACTGGAACACTGGAGCAATGCTCTTGCAGTAGTAACCATCACAACTATCTCAGTTACTGACCCTAAATTAATCTTGGCACAATGGAACTAATTTCAAAAATGAATAAAGCATTTTAAAATATTAACAACATTCCACTGAGCCTAGGTAATGAAAAGAATAGGTGGAATGGTAAACTGAGCGTAAATACCTTATAAGTTAACGAAATGTCTCATGTAATACAATCACATGAAGGCAAAGAAAAACAAATTTTTCAACAGATATTTAACATAAGAAACCAAATTTGAATTTAGGTAGATGATGATATCAATCCATGACGAGAAACTTGAAGGTGTTGCAGAGTGTTCACTGCTGGACGTAGGTGTAGTGCACGTGTGTTGGTGCGAGCACACAGGACCACCCTCACTGTCGTCAGTTCACCGGTCACCAATCCGCATCAGCCTTACTTCCATCCCGATGGTCTCTAGCGATTCATTCCCGCTAATCATGTTCTGCTGTCGACATGGCTCTATACTATTTCAAATTATGAGGGAGAATCAAATTAAAACCTTGAAGGTGTAATATAAAGTGCGCGCCAGTGGTCTCTAAGTTCGTACGCCCCAAAAGGTGGCAGCGCAGTGAAGATGCGCAAGTGCCAGTGTAGGAACAATATAAAGATGCCCGCCCAGCTAGCAACATGCTCCAAAGAGGAACAACGTTCATTGATTAGATTTTTGAAAATTAAGGTGTAAAACATGTAGACATTTATCGCAGAATAAAGACTCCTGTTTCTCACAGCAGCAAGTGTATGAGTGACGTCTGTAGCTGATGCCAGGCACATCGTGTCGTGACTCCCGAGACCACAGCAGCAGTTGAAGCCATCGTATTGGAGAACAGCCGAGTGGAGTTGGATGGCATAGTGACAGCTGTAGACATTAGTCATGGTTCAGCACATCACATTACGCATGATGTGCTCAGGTTTGATAAGGTGTCTGCGCGATGGGTGCCACGGCAGCTGACTCCGGAATAGAAGCAACGGCGTGTTGATGCGTGGGAAGAACTTCTGCGGCACCTGCAACGTGACGGTGATCCCTTCCTTGCACAAATCGTCACTGGGGACGAAACGTGGGTCCATTACCATCAGCCTGGAACGAAGAGAGCCACCAAAGATTGGTGCCATATCACGAGACCAAATCCAAAGAAGTTTCGAACACAGCCATCAGCAGGAATGGTTTGCTGATCCTCTTTTGAGACGAAAAAGGCGTCCTCTTGGAGCACTACACACCACGAGCAATCACTGTTACCAGTAACACACACGCAGACCTCCTCAAAAATCATCTTCGGCCTGCTACTAGAACTAAACGACGTGGATTGCTATCGACAGGTGTTCTTCTGCAACATGACAATGCACGGGCCCATACTGTTAGTGCAACGGTTGCAACAATCGCAGACATGCGGTTTGAATGTCTGTCTTATCCATCATACTCACCCGACCTTGCCCCAAGTGATTTCCGAATGTTTGGACACATAAAAGAAGCACTTTGAGGGTCAAAATTAAAAAAAAAATTCGGAATTTCAGGCACTTAGGAAGCGCTGAATGCATTGAGCCTGGACGAGACAATGTCGAAATATGGTACAGGTGAAATGTAAAATAATAATTAGGGTTTTCATTTGATTCTCCTCGGACTATGTGAACAAGATTACAGGGCGCCAGCATCCAGCACCGAAACAAAATATAAAATTAACGACGTCATTGCGTGTTGGCTCGCTCGATTTTCAAACAGTCAACTTAAAGTCACTCGTTTCCCATTGGACAGTGTGAGAACGAGGTTTCAAGATCCCAAACCAGTCGCTCCGACCTTTCTGCAGAGAACAACAAAAATCAACAACTACTTTCGTGCTTTGTTCGTATACGCGTGTACTGCCGACTGCTTTTCGCTGTGCTCGTGTGTGCGAGTACTGTCTCGCATTATTTGCTAAGTAGAGAGTGAGGCTTGCCTACTTTCTCATCTTTGGGGATCCCTCCCACCCTCCCGCCCGAGGCTGATAGCCTTAAACCACCACACGGCTCACTCCCTGAGGGCTTAAATATAGGGTTGTCTCGCCGGGTCCTCAAGGGTCGATTCTCGGACCACCACTATACACACCACCGATGTGCCGAATAACCCTGGAGTAGAGATCGCGACCTACGCAGATGACACCGCATACTTCTCTCTCAGCAGAAGCTGAGCTATTGGAACTCGACGTATCCAGGAAGTCCTACAGAAAAAACTTTCTTGGACTAGGACGTGGAGAATAGAAACCAATCCTGCTAAAACGCAAGCCATTATGCTTAAGCGAAGATGCGACCCAGCGATACCGGTGATACCGCATCCTCTATTACACCTCAATGGCAAGGACATCCCCTGGTCTACAACTGTTCACTATCTAGCGGTCACACTGGATAGGAGATTAACTTGGCACGCCTACATAGAGGCAGTCAGATGCCGAGCGAGTGCGAGATTATAGCAACTCTACCCACTCATCAATTTTAATAGCCGACTACATCCAACTATTGTAATCAAAATCTACACCACCCTTATCCGACCAATTATGGAATATGCGTGTCCTGTATGGGAATACGCCGTAAATCATGAAATACAAAAGCTGCAAGTCATTCAGAACCGGCCATTGAAGAGAGCCCTACACTTGCCACGTCATTTCCCGACCGATGCCCTACACGAGGCTACTGCACTGCCTATGCTCCTGGATAGATTCAGGCTGCTGGCAAAATCTTTCTACAAAAGCTCCCAGAAGTAAAAAAATCTAATGGTCAAAAACATCGGCCAGTATAATATTTCAGCGGACTGACATAAAAGACCATTGAGTTTAATAAACTAATGCACCAACACAAAGACAAACCAACTCAGAAGAATTCCTAATAGGAGAAAATATCGTAGGATAATAACTCCCATAAAACAGTGCCTTTTGAAGAAATGGCAGAGAAAGGAGGCTGTGATGAGAGAAAATCAAAGTCTGTAGTGTAGTGTTGTTAATCTTTCCTCTATTAGCTATTTTTTATGCTGCTTTGCTATTAAAACAAAATAATTATCAAATTATGCAAATAACAGAATATGTTTTCAAAGATAAAACAGAAATTATGTCATTGAATCGCCTCTTCCTTCCCGAAAGTAAAGCGTTTTTCCGCGACTGAAGTGTTAGCTGCCGCTTGCTTAAAACACCATTCAGCGATCAGCAAGCCGCGAGTTGTGCGCAGTCGTGCACTGTTTACAGATTGTGTGCAGTCGGAAATCCAACAGCATTTGGAGGACTAATGAAACTCAGTGCAGAAGGTAACAAATCGCTTCGAGCGCAATGTAAACAATTACAGCCTACAACTCACCTTGTACTGAGTTTATAAGTTACTGTTACAAGACCCACGAGTAGCTAATCGACGAAGAAATACTGGACTTATTCTACAGCAAAAAGGGGAACTTGGAATTCCTTCACGGGGTCAGACGCAGCACATGTAAGAGTGTCAAACCTGCCATTCAGGATGTCACGTGAATTAAGTTCGAATATCCAGTTGCTGAAGACAAATGCGACGGAAATTTTTGTAGACTATGCATAGTTAAAATGATAATAACCATGCACAACCCGCGAGCACCAGCGTTTGCGGCCTCGGACACGGGTGCTGTAGGACGGGTGGCTCTAACCCGCGCCTCAAAGCCAACAGACCGAGCGCACCACAATAGCGTGAAGAAATCGATCCACTCGGAAAATCAGCAAGTCTCCTCCTCGGACGAAAAAGAGTAGTGAATAGCTCCTAATAAGAACGCAGGGGATGCCATAACAATCACCGACACAATTACCGTCGCAGAAGCCAGGTCCGAAGAGGACTACAAGCAACACCCCGCTTAAACCCGACAACAACGTGCAATAGGATGACGCGACGGAAGAACGACACCAGAAGAGTGCATTGTGCAAAACTAGAAGCCTCGCTAAAATAAAAAATATGTTATAAAAACCAAACAAACCAAAAAAACTTCAAGGGAGAAGGTAAATACAAAAAACTACATGGTAGCGGAAGAAAACTAAAATGGAAGACATAGCCAACGATGAAAGAGAAATCAACCAGCGAGGTATGCAAAGCAGGAATGTTCTGCTGACCTCCGAAGGCGACAGACCGCGTTACGTCTCGTTGGCGTCGAGATCATTAGAAGTTGGAAAGGACAGGGGCGAAAAAAGGAAGGAACTAATCATTGCCGAATTCGCCTCGAGTGGTTTCGGGAACCGAGGAAAACCTTAACCTGGTTGGCGGGACGGGGGTTCGAAGCCGCGTCCTGCAGACAGTTACCGCGCTCACCCACCACGCTCGGTGAAGAAGCCCCAACTGAGGAAAATCTTATTTTCAGACTACCCTCAAATAAACCCATTATTTTCCCCTATATGCGTATTTTACAAAGAAAAAAGTTTACATACAACGGTAATCATAGAATCACGTTTAGTTTCAAAATTCTAGGTACTACGTAATTCAACAGAAAGTTTACATTTCTTTCTGTTGTCTCTGTGATCTCATAAAAAGCCTTGTTGATTGAAACATAATCCGATTTGTGAAGTGGACACTGCAAGCACGCAGTATCGGCAGAGCTGGCTGTTACGTTTGTGACTGCGTCTTGTCTGTGGCGGAACGTCGCGTCAGAACACTGGCTCGTGCTTCAGTTGAGGACTATTCGCCGTGAACGCCACACGACAGTAATACGTGGAATACACCATTAAACAGACGCACAACCAGAAACCACCAGTAAATAAAGTGGAATCAAATTTCAAAGTATGAAATGATTCCCCGCAGGCCCCAGCCTTTATTTCCTCTATATTTGAGATTTTGTTTCCTTAGTTTCGCGTATTTGTATTACTTCTAAAGTTGTCTCTGTTTTTCTGTTGATTAGTTTTTTTAATTTGTTATGTGAACGATTCAGCAGAGTGCATTTTACCGTTGTATATCTTCTGGTTGCCTAGATAGTAGTTGTGTTGTACGGCTGCGTCATTGCAGCCTGTTTGTCACAGGTCTTGCCTGCACCACTGTAGTGCAGTCTCTTTGCTGGGATATCGACTTTGGTTGGTCGACTGCTTGGCGCATATTCTGTCCATTCAGGGGCTCCGTCAGGTTGACCTTATGTCGAATCGCTTTCGTAATATATTTTATGAATTTCTTACAGTCCACATTACAATCTTGATACGAGAATACTCTCGGTTAGTATTCATTACACATCCTATTAACAACACGTGAATCTACCCTAGCCCTATATCTCGGTTATCGCTTTTGAGTTATCCACGAGACCAGAAAGTACATGGCAATGAGTCCCCACTTGTCGTGGAGACGCTGCGAAATTAATCTTCAGCCTTACAACCAACGACGACACATTTGTTCCTCTTGCATAACTTTCTGATGATATTATTAGAGAACGTAAGAGCTGGTGGGGGTGATCACGTGATGGCAGACGCAGTGAGAAGGCGGCGCTGATGCGGTGGTTTTCGTCGCCTCGAACCCCACGCACTTCCGCAATCCCTGGGCCGCATTCGCACGTACAGTATATATATAGGTATATCCTGCGCAGCGCGTAAAACAAGATTTAAGTTGGGCGCAAAGTCTTTACTGGGACGGGAGAGGGAGCCGGCGATAGATTCCCCTTTATCCGGCCGCAAATCTGTCGGCGTCACCTGCAGGCAGGCAGCCAACCCGGCGCAGGGGCTTTGCGGGTCGCCGGTCTCTCTCTGCCGGCTGTATTCTGTATGTCGGCCCGCAAACTGAACGTCCGACTCCGTCAAATTAAACTCTGATTTACTTTAGACTGTTCTGCGTACAATATTACTGAGCTTCACTGCAGGGCTTCGATAGTTATATGACACTTCTTAAAGAAAACGAAAAAAAAACAGCAACTTTCGTTCACTGTATACAGCACATATAATACTTTTAGAACGCAAAAGATGTTAGACTTAACTCACTCAAGGTTCGGTCGGAAATAGTATAAATATAATAGATACAGGTTCTGCAAGACGTATATAAATCCTAAATAAAACTCTCAGTCCGTATTTGCATCGTTCCCCCTAGCTGTTGATTTGTCGACCAGCTGCGGTTCGCTTACTCAGAGATAAAACGGGCGCGTGGCCGTTTACGGAATAACTGAATGAAGACTTCGTGCGTACGAAGCACAAGTCCCATTTTAACTGTCTAGCAGCTCACATTCTATGGTTCGTTTGGGGGTAATATGATTAAGTTCAGTAACGTAATAGGAGAATTAAGTGAATTCTGCTACTTGGGAAGCAAAATTACAACCGATGGCAAAAGCAGGAAAGATGTTAAAAGCAGAATAGCACTAGAAAAAAGAGCCTTCATGAAAAAGAGAAAACTTTTAGTTTCGGATATTGATCTAGAAAGAAGTTTTTAAAATTCTCTGCGTAGACTTTAGGAATACCAGAAAGAAAGAAAATGGAAGCATTTGACATGTGGTGCTACAGAAGAATGTTGAAAATTAAGTGGACAGACAAAGTACGAAATGAACGAGTTTTGGAATTGATGGGTGAGGAAAGAAGTTTGTGGAACAAGCTTACAGAAAGAACAGACAGGCTGGTAGGTCATATTTTGAGACATGCTGGATTGGTTAATTTGTTAGTGGAGGGAACAGTCAAAGGTAAGAACAGTGGAGGAAGACAGAGATTAGAGTATATGAAACAGATAATTGATGACGTGGGTTGTAAGGGGTATGTAGAGGTTAGCACAAGATAGGAAGGGAAGGAGGATTACATCAAACCATTCGAAAGACTAATGACAGCAAAAAAGTTCACATTAATGAGATAGAGAGTGTAAAGCCGTGTCATATTAGGGCAGTATCACCGTAACGTAATGGCTGCTCCGTATATATGTTGGTACTGCGTGGGTATTGTAAACATTACTCTATACAAGTGGCGGGACATCTATCTACACCATGCTAGTCAGGAAGTGTATGACAACAATCACAAACACAGATAGCGCTGTGCTGGAGGATCCTAGACAGATTAAGGAGTAAGGATGAACCGGAAAAGATGTTTAAGTTGTCAAAACGATGGATATTGCATGAGTTGTCCATGGTTTCCCCAGATCACTCTAGTCTGATGCCGGTATGCTTACTTCAAAATGCCATGGCCTAATTCCTTCCCGTTCATTGTCCCCAGTCTATTCTCGCCTCTAATGACCTTGACGTCGACGAACCGTAAAGTTATAAGTTAAAAAAAAAAAAAAAAAAAAAAACACTGATGTAAGAACCATTCTAACGGTTGCGGCCGAGAAAAATACGTTAAGATTCGTACAGTATATTGCATGTGAGGCGGTAAAATGAATGCGTTTTACGTCGGTGTGATTGATACTGAGCAAAGAGATTAGTAATACTATGAAGTAAACGAGAGGAAAGGTGGAGTTTATCATTTCTTACAGATAAAAATGAGTGACATAAATATATCACAAGAGCCTAGACGTCATATAAAATATAATTGAACTACGCAAAATGTGTTCAACCTTCTTGAAGGAACCAGAGGAAAAGGTAAAAGTAGATTATAGAATCTGTTACCATATCGCTGTTTTCAGGCAAAATCATTTACCCGCACTATATAGATCATTTTAGATTACTAGAGGGCAAATCAGCCTGATAGTTTTAAGGATCACTATCCGGATTGTGGAATGACAGAAACATATTGGCGGTGAGAATCACGCAAACAGGAATTTCTGTTATGTGCTCTTTTGTTGCCACTGATGTAAAACCATTTCTGCAAAATGATTGGTACGAGTATCATTATCGGTTCAATTTCACTTCTAGCAAACGTTCGTCACCTGTTGTGTTCAGTTTTTAAATTGTCGACACGGCTAATAAATTTATTGGACGTATATTTTTCAAAATAATTAACTGTTCCTGAATTTCTTACATCATTGCATAATTAACGTAATAATAATGTCGTTGATTTATATGCCAAAAGAGAGAGATTTTAACAATGAATTGTTTTGAGCTGTGCCAAATGTAATAAGTAAATGATATCAGTGAAGGAGGCAATAAAAATTGTTGACAATAATATTCACAAATAAATATTTATTTTTCAACATTACAAAATGACAAAGTGTTATATCAAAGATTGAGCAGGTAAGTAACTTTCTTCCCGTCAGTCTTATACTCTACTCTGATGGTACGTTTTTTGCAAGTTTATTGCTAACGTTCAGTTTTCGAAACGACAGTGTAAAAATGACAGCATTTACATTTACAAATACAACTTTTTTTGCACTGTTTAATGCCGTAACCGTTTCGTCTCTAATCGAACGAAGTACCATCAGCGACGAATCTACGTTGAAACTTACATTTAGTTCACGAACTTATTACATAATCCCAAATTGAAACATTTACTTATTCTTTATAACTCACTGTTCACATTGGTGTTATAATGGTTCGAAGTCACATATTTCTGCATTTCTCCCCAAAGCATGTTCCCTCTAAAGCCATGTGTCTTAAATGCAGGCAGCTTGATGTAAACATCATGCCTTATCGCTACTCTCTTGCTTACAGCGGCCATCTTGTTTTCTTACTATCATGGTGGTGTGCTGACTGCTCAAGTATTGACAATGTGTGGAAGAGTCATGTTTTGCTAGTTTGTTTCCAATTTTATGTGTGATGCGTGAGCATATGTGTTTGGTAAAATTATTTATGTGTTATTCTTATTGGAAGTTCCTTTCTGCACGGTTTACTAGTTTGAACAGTTTTCTTGTGGGGTGTCTGTGATTGTTGATTGTGAAGATTTACACTTATGCACGAGTATTAATGTCTGTTGGTGAGTGGCCGTATTCTATTAGATGTTCGGCGAGTGTTAATTGATTACTGTACCTTTAAGTGTTTTTTGTATCTGATTTTGAACTGTCTTCTTGTCTGTCCTAAGTATGTTACCACACACTTTTGACATTCAGTTGATAAATGCCTGAATTTTCAAAGTTTCCTATGAATAAGTGAGTTTCTATTTATATTTGCACTGTGTTGTCTGTTCGTAGAGCAATGTTTACACAAGGTGTTTTTTTTTTAATTTTTGTGATTTACCGTATTTGTTGGAATATGTCACTGAGTACCGTTACTATCTGTGTTGCCGGTGCTCGCATCTGCAGGGTATTGTGTTGCTGAAGTTTGGTTGCGTCAGTTATGTCTGTTCTTTTTCCAATTTGTTTATGATTTTTTTGTTTATTGTAACGATCGTCTATGATTTATATTGTTTTTGCTGCTATTTTCTTTGTGTTGAGTTCTGTTTGATAATTTTTCTATGGCTGTGGGATATTTTTAAACTGTTAAACATGAAACGTATTGCAGCTTGTTTGTGGTTTTTGGGTCGTTTGATGTAAAGTGTATTATTTGGTCTGTTGCTGTAGGTATACCTGAAATGAGTGTGTGTTTGGATGTTTTGTTTTGATGAGATTGAAGAAATTCAGTTTCCTTTTCGAATTTGAAAGTGATGTTTTGTGTTGCGCGTTTATGTCAATGTGCATTTCTATTATTCTGCCATCTGTATCATTGATAAGACATAACATCAACATATCTCCAACAGTAAATGATCTTGTATTCTTTCCGGGGTTATAGTTTTTTCCATATTTCATTTTCTGTGTGGTCTATGAATATAGTGGCGAATGTTCCATAAATAAATGATCCCATAGGAAGACCTTCATGTTGCAGGAAGTATTTGTTATTGAAACTGGCATAATTTTACGACGTCAGTAGTTGAAGTGTGCTTTCATTTCGGCTGTGATGCTGTTCGGTATTGTTTTCTATGTCTTAAGATTTGTCTGCGTTTATTCAGTTGTTTCGTTTTTTGGGATATTACTGTATATGTTTTCAATGTAAAACGATACTAGTATTGCTGTGTATGGGAGATGTGTTGGGATGTTACTGTACATGTTTTCAATGTAAAACGATACTAGTATTGCTGTGTATGGGAGATGTGTGTTTTTATGTTCTGGATTAGCTCTGATGAGTTTTTTATAATTCTGTTATGCTTTAGTATGTAGTGATGGTTAAGCATGCTGTTTGTGTGTTCGACTAAGAAATATGTTGAAGATTTTTTAAAATTAATTATGGGTCTTACTGGAATTTGTGGCTTGTGTATTTTTTGTTAGGTTCTCAATTGGAGGATGCAGGCGAGGAAAGATCATGAATCCAGTGATAAGAGTGTTACTGGCAAACTGTAGAAGTATAATGAACAAAGTAATAGAGTTTGCGAAACTAATAGAAACACACGCACCTCAAGTAATTAAGTTCTGGTTAAAGGACGGACAACTAGACAATGAGGTTTATCCCGATGGTTATAGAGTGTATTGTAGAGATAGATGAGCAACTGGGGGAGGGGTATTCTTACTGGTTAGCATAGATTACTACAATTCACTGGGGTTCAGATATCATGACCATGAGTTACTTGGGGTACACTACTGGGGAAATTAAAAAGGAAACAGTCAGAGTGTTGGAAGAATGAACGAAAAGAAGCTTTTGGAGAGAAACTAAACTCATATTCAGAGTTCAGAAGTGAGCATAGAATAGTAATTATTGGTCGGGATTTGAACTCACCAGGTGTCAAATGGATATGAAATAAGATTAATAACACGAAGGAACAGAGATTTACAAATACCTTGATAAGGGAAGGAGACTATACACAGGTGGCTGAGCAGAAAACAAGGGGACCAAACATGTTGGATATCTTCCTAAAAAAGCCTGATGATAATTTTATCGGGTGTCACGTAACTGAAGGAATAAGTGATCACAATGCAGTTCTGATGGATATAAAGGGTTTCAGTAAACCAGTGGATAGAATTGATGGGAGAAATAGATTCGAGTATAAAAAGGTACGAATTATGAAACTAAAAAGACATTTTATGGTTAGTTTTATTAAATGGAAAAATGGCACAAGTACCGTGTAGACAAAGTGGGAAGAGTACAAGCAAATAATAAAATAGAGTAAAGAAATCTTTATTCCACAAGAGAAGCTACATACTATAACAGGAAGGTGAGAAGGATAAAGAGGTTGGTGAGACGATAACATAAAAGAGTTAAGAAACAGCAAGGCAGCAGGGAAGTCATGAAACAACTAAACGAGGGATTAATAATGTCAAGGAACTGGCTAAGGATGAGTTTATGAAGAATATTATTGGTGCAGGGGTACCTCAGACTAGGGGTGTCCACTTAGAAAGTACATCGATGTTTTTATTCGATGTAAAACATTGGAACCCTGCATCGATGTTTTTTCAACATCATATACTTTTATGTTTTTCTTAGTTCAACAAATACAAACCTACAATGTCGTGGGCAAATGTCGTTTCATTTATTTTTTTCCTGTTCCTTTAAAATCGCCAAGAGCAAATTCCATTTGCAGTTGAACGCAGATAGTTCATTGTCTTTTGTTTGTTCCGTGTGAACACAGAGTAACACTATACCAGCAGTGTAATGATGTAGCTGTAATGATGTGTTTAATTTTAGCATTTTTTAGTTTATGGCTTTACGCCTCGTCGACGTCGAGGTCATTAGAGGTGACAAGGAATTCGGCCATGGTCCTTTTAAAGCATTCACCTGGAGTGGTTTGAGGAAACCATGGAAAACCCAAATCTGGATTGCCACACTAGGATTCGAATCCACGTCCTCCAGAATGCAAAGCCAGAGCGTTACCTTAATTTATGATCTTTTGTGTCGGTTAAGTAGTGTTGTATTAGTGAGGTCTAGCTTTGTGAGTGAAACTACAAATTAACAGAAATATTTTATTACGATACCAGACCATTACTATAAATATATTTATATATTGAATACCAAAGTCTAAATCTGCAAGGAAATATTAATTTTAAGTCTTTTAACCTCTTAACACCAATATTGTTTAGGCAAACTTTGCAGAAACAAAAGTTTACTCAATCGTTTCTGTTCCTTTGCTATTTGAAAAGCGTTCTAAAATAAACATTCGGATGCAACAGAAGTTGCAACAATAATCAATCAGGTGTTGCCCAAACCCGGCTTAAATATTGAGCAGTATCACGTAACACTTAGTTGTTATAGAGTAACTAGCCACAAAGCCCGTCAAAATTGACGGGTTTGGAGTATTCTGGCAATTAATTTCTTTTTAGTTGCTTACCTAAACAGAATTGTTTTGAAATAAAGCTCAATGTGCTGTAATTTCTCATCCCTTGTGATGTAGCAAAACGTTTCAGTTGTCAACTTGATGCAGGTCGCATTTCAGTCAAACCACAATCTTCGCTAATAATGCGATGAAGATCGATGTGATAACGGATGACACAAATTACATAGCCTTCAGTTGAAATAATGACCACAGTGAAAACGAAGGATACTAAATTAAATCATAACAACTTCAGTATTCTGGCAAATCATTTCTTAGCAATCGCTTAAATAAACACAAAAATAAGTCATAATATAATTCCTATTGCCTTGCGCAATAACAAAATGTTTCTGTTGCTATCCTGGTCCAGGTTGCATTTCAATCTAACAACAGGCAGTTCAATCATTACCGTGGTGCCACAATCTGATGATGAATTCTTGTAGAACTCGACGAAATAAATCGAAAATAAAGAATAAAATTTTTTGATATCTTTCTTGGTTTTCGAGATATAGCATGTTGAAAATCAATTATAACTGTGATTTTGGTGAAGTTTCTCTGGTCCAGGACGTATTTCAACCTAACAACCACCAGGAAGAAAATAAAACACATATAGTGCATTTCCACCATGTAGATATAGCGGTTTTGGTAATTTGTTTTTTCTGGTCCAGGCCAGATTTCACCCAAACCACCTAAATTTTGAGATACAATATCTCGAGAACTAAGCGAGATATGGAAAGAAAATGTATTTGTTGTTTTCGATTTGTCTCTTCGAGTTACATACGATATCATCATCAAATTTGGCAATGTCGAAATTTTTCTTCTGTTCCAGGCCGCATTTCTACCTAACCACGTCAATTTTGAGATACAATATCTCGAGAATTAAGTAAGATATCAAAACATTTTATTCTCTACTTTCAGTTTTTTTCGTCGAGTTACATAAGAAATCCATCAACAAATTGCGGCTTCACGGTTATCGTAGAATCCCATAACCACGTACAGTACTACGCTAAACCATGGAGGAAATATTTCCTTCTTCCATGTGCTAAACATGCCGCCAGAGAAACAATACTTACTTTACACGCATATTAATACATATACTTATCACATTTCAATGGTCACATTGCATCGCGAAATAAACCAAATAAAAAATCTATAAGGGTTCTTCAATCTTAATTTTTTATATTCGTTATTCAGAATTATACTAACACATTTGAATAGCTGACACAGTTACATGCGGCTGAAATAAGGCATCAGTAAAACCAAAGTAAATTAAAAATAAATCTTAACAGCTTACGTCATTCCAACGTAATATTAGTTTTAATGGGTGGAAGGTGATATTTTCCACCGGCCGGAAACTGGTACTGCCCTGTTGAAATTTGTATCAATTGCTTCGTTATAATGGCATCTTCTTCACATTTGCACCCTCCTTTTTTCCGAAACGTCGCCATGAATTAAATTAAAAATTCTGAAACGTAAGACGCTCCGCAACCAAAAAACGTTAGCAACACTTTCGTTAGAACGAAGTAATGAATTAAGTAACAGAAAAAAAAACAAAAAAAACGCATGCCCTCTGCTGTAACTTCAAGTGCCAATTCTAATAACAATCTATCAAAACTGCCGCTAACATTGCGAAAATTAACTTACATATATGTGATATCAACGAATACTTCTACATAAACTAATATTAAATAAATCTAAGCAACTAATAAGTATTTTCAGTCAGTTAATTTATTCGTGGATGCCTAGAAATGTTACTAAATAACGTGGATATTTCTCTGCAGTTGCTTAACTAATCATAATTGTTACAAAATAAAGCTCATTGTAATTTATCGTTCATTGTGCTTTAGCAAAAAGCTTCAGTTGTCATCTTGGTCCAGGTTGCATTTCAGCATAACCATAATATCCGCTAAAATTTCTGATAGAAAAGCAAAGCTTCAATCACGCGCAATTTAATACATTCCATGCATCGCGATATAAACTTGATCCCAAATCTTCACAGGTTCTGACACATTTCTTTCTTAATACCTATGATGAAGATCGATATTTTAACGGCTAGAAAGCTTACATCTGCTGAAATAATGACTCCAGCAAGAACGAAGGATGCTATAACAACTTAAGCTATGCCATGTAATATTTCATTGTGGTTTAGGCCGTATATATCGCGAACAATTTGCAACTTTTTCATTTGAACCATTTAATGTTTCAGTAAAAAAAACTGATAGTTAATATGTCAATTTAAACACAAATAATTTCAGTAATAGGACACAGTTTAAATTTTTTTTATAAAACTAAATTATTCATGCCCTCTGCGTTAACGTCAAATGAAACTTGTAATTCTAATCCATGCTAGTTATACTCTAACCAAACATTTAGCAGCACTGATGCTCGAAATACAAAGCTTTTATCTTACAATATCTATGGACAAAGAAATTAAGGAATACTTCAATATATCAAAAGAATATTATGTAAATATAAGCATCTAATGATTGATATATCGATGTTAACGCAATACATACTTTTCTTTCAGTGTTCTGTGAGTTAATTTATTCACTGTTGCTTGGAAATGATATTAAATAACGCGCACTCCGACAAATAATATCGTAAAGCGTGACGTCATAGCGCAACGTCATAGCTTGACGTCACCGCGTGACATGACGTATGTGTGACACGCTACATCTTGTCTATTATAATATTTTATTTCGATTCACAGCAAACACCGGCAAACAGTAGGAGTGAACCTAAGAAATTGATTTTATTCATTCTCTCATACCGACAGGATAGCCAACCGCAAGAAAATTTCATTGCTCACAGATGTCACCACCTCTTAATGACAATTACTTTATATTGAAATAATTTAATTTAATCTTAAATATTTATTTCTATTATTTTTGTCATTATTAGCCAGAGTTAGTTTTATTTTGCATCCAACAGAAAAATTATTCGTCAAAACATTGAATCAATCCGATGTATCGTATGGTAATCATCGAATGGATACGATGCATCGATGTTCAGTGAATACCCCTACCTCAGACTATAGCTATGTCAGGAGACTGAGAGGGAGAGAGGGTGTAGAGACGCTTATAGATAAGGATGGGGAAGAAGTAACTGAGGTTTTAAAAAAGGCAGCGTTATTAAGTAACTAGTTCAGTTAAACAATTACGGACAATAATTCAGGAACGGTAGGGGTTATATCAGAAAACGAGCATTTCCGCACAGTTGGAAGAAAGCAGATTACAAAATTTTAAATTAAATTAGAAGATATTATGAAGGAACTAAGGAATCTAAAAAAGCGTAAAGGGGTTAAAGTGTGGATAATATTACTATGGATGTCTTAAAGGTAGTACGATAGGATATTGTAACTTATCTTGAAACATTATTTAAATTGAGTATGAATACTTGTTGTTTACCAGATGACTGGAAGAGTGCTATAGTTGTTCCTGTCCATAAAGGAGGGGTGACAAATAGAGTCGAAAACTATAGGCCAATGAGCTTAACATCAGCGGTAGGTAAATTAATGGAAAGATTAATATGGAACCATATCAGACGTGACTGTGAGGTACGTAAGTGGTTTTCAAGTTGGCAACATGGATTTAGACAAGGAAATCATGCGAATCTCAGTTATTAGGCAATATGCAAGATATTTCTGATGAAATGGATATCAGAGGTCAAGTTAATAGTGTAGCACTAGTTTTTTCAAAGGCTTTTGACATAGTGAGCTATAGGATAAAAACTATTGGAATTGATAAAAAGGTGATTCTTAATGGCTAGAAAGCAAAACGTTAGGGTAGAAAATGCGGTATCAAAAGAATTAAGAGTGAACACTGAACGTTTACAGGGTAGTGTATTGGGGCCATTGCTATTCATAATTCTAATGAATGATTGTGTTAATGGTTTACTGTCTGAAGTTAGATTGTTTGCCGATAACTAAATGTAATGTAAAAGGATCAAAACAATAGAAGACTGTAAACAGCTTCAGCATGATCTAGATAGCTGGGTGAGTCAACATAGGATGAAGATCAATGCAAAGAAGAGCCATCTTACTAGGTACACGTATAAAAAGCTAAAGGTCGATTATGATTACAAAGCGGGGAAGGAACAACTCATCGAAGACTCGAAATGTAAATACCTCGGCATAACATTTGATAGCAATCTAAAGTGGGAAGGAAACATTGGACAGGTAGAAGTGATGAGGGGAACTGGGGTCAGACCACTGCTGGAATATGGGGGTGTAGTTGGGGTCCATATTTTGCGTATCAAATACAGGAGTTGGAGGTGCTGCAGGGAAGAGAGTAGTTATCCAGACTTGTCTTTGGAAATTACGGCGAAACACATTCGGTAACTAATATCATAAAAGATCTGGAATGGGATTCATTGGAGAACAGAAGGCTGGTGAAGAGACTCGTGGGAGTGTAAGAGGCCTATACTGGTGGTGAAGCATAAAAAGATATTGGCGGTAAAATTAGGAGAGGTGCTTTGATGGGTGAAG
The DNA here is from genome assembly GCA_031002005.1 of Vandiemenella viatica. Taxonomy (NCBI): domain Eukaryota; kingdom Metazoa; phylum Arthropoda; class Insecta; order Orthoptera; family Morabidae; genus Vandiemenella; species Vandiemenella viatica. Next base: position 3,673,254 of record JARYHS010009186.1, on the reverse strand, counting down.
ATGACCATCACCACAAGCTGCCACTTGATTTCAGGCATAAGATTGTGGAAAAATTTTCTTTCATAGGAAACAATGTAAGGGATTGGAGCAAATTGGGAAAAGGTGTGATGAATAATTTAACAAAAACACTGAAGGAATTTAATGTAAAAATTAGTTCAGGGTAAAAATCGTTTGGAAGTGGAAAGGAGAAAGGCTGGTGAGTTTGCTACCGGAGCGTGCGCTACATCGCAATTTTATCAATTATTATTGTTGTTGTAATTTTGGAGCAGAAGGGTTTGTTTGTGTGATGTATTGTTTTTGTGTGAGAATGAAATTGCTATTATTCAATGATTTCTTTAGTTCTGCCTGATATCGATTTGTTGGGTTTGAATTTAGTTGTGTAATGTTATTTTTTGTGTTAATTCCTCTGTTTCACTGATATATTCTGGTTTATCCATCAAATCAACTGCACTTCTCGTATGAGCTTTCGAAACTGTTGTGTCTTAAGCACTGAGTTTTTTCTTTAAAACTTTGCGTGTTTTGTCTTTTTGTTAATGTCGCTATTTTTACTAATTTGGGAGGTGGCCTGGTTTAATTCTGTAGTTATCATTTCAACTATTATGTCTGTATTTAATTTGCTTATTCTTGGGACAGGATATATTCAGTCAGCTTAGACTAAAATGTTTAAAAAAAAAATTCTATTGAAGTTTGTGTCTGAGACCGGCCTCTAAATTTTCTTTTCGCTGTTTGTTTATGGTTGTTTTTTATGAGCTTTGTGTGGAAAGGGTGAAATTCATGTCTTGTATTTACTTTATTAATTCTAGTTTTACTTTATTTTTGTCTATTTATTACTGATCTAGTTTATGGCTATGACTTTGTTTAATTCCTTCTAGTGTGTGTTTTTTTTATTAAATATGCAAGGATTGAAGTGTTGCTGATGATGGTTCGATGAAAGGTGAAACGCGTATGGCATTAAACAAAACAAAAAAAACTGTTGCGTTGGTGTTATTTCTTAACATTTAATTTATTGAGCAACTGCCTAGAAACAGCTTGTAACAACAGCGCAGTTATAAGGTGTGACCTGAGCTCAATCTACCTGGACTGTGTTTCAGCAGCCTGCACGCGTTAAACATGTTTGTTACTTTTTTGCACATGGGTTTCTGCAACACGCGATGGTATGTATTTTAGTTTGTATGTTTAAATTCCAGGTAGTATGTCTTAGTAACCGACAAATAGCGAGAGCCACCAAGGTAAGAAGTGCGAAGCCATGCGCCGTTGTGTCAACACACCCACGTGACAAAAACATGTGGTTTACTCACGTACCAAAATATGATTTTGAAGGCTTTTTTTTTGTAGAGGTAACTAAAGGTAAGAGATCTAAAGTTTTGAATAAATGCTCTGTAATTTTCGAAAGTTTGTGAAACAAGTTGAGCTACAGATTGTATCAAGCTTTACGGTAAATTCTGTATAACGAGCCGTCAATGAAACCGTGTCGTGTCGGTTTCCATATGAGCTTCGTTGGAAATAGGTTTGTGTCCAATAAGAGGAAATACGATGGATTGCAGTTTTTAATAATTAATCATGCTAAGTAGATAACATAAAACAACATTATTTATTACAAAATGTAAAGATTATTATTGTTTTTTCGAAAATAAATTCGTCAAAAATGAGCATTCAGTCAAGTGACCGTCAACGCCAATCAGAAAGCATAGCGTCACGCCCTGTGAAACTCCACAGTAGTTGTTAACATTTTTGTAGAACAGAACAGGTTAACTCATAAATTTTTCATTTGTAGCAATTTTTGTCAAGTTAATACGGTTGTTCTCAATTATATATTGAAAGATAAGAGTAATTCGCTATGGAATCGGGATTTAGCAAAGCAAACAATAGTAATTTCCTAATATTTGACGCCGTGACAGTTGGCAGTTTTTTTGCGTCAAACAGTGACTTGGTTTTCGAGATATCTTGAATGAAAGATGATGTCGTTAGGCTGACATACGTCCTGGTCTAGAAGTCAGATCTAAGAAAGATATCAGAAGATTTTTTTTCTTCACTTCGATACTATCTTTGGCGTGAACAATGTCACAGAACATGTATTTTGTTCGTTACTATTAATTCTGCCGTATCGTAACTCTTCTGTACGTTTCTTTTCGCTTTCATATATACTATTCCTAGAAAAGCATATCCTAACAACATGTATTGCAGGTTTTAAAGCTATACCACTGCCAATTTCCCATCTGATCCTGGCTGCACATGAGCCTCACAACATCACCTTTCAGTTAAGATATCTCGAGAACCAAGCGACATATCAAACTATTTTCGATTCTTTTCGTCAAGCTGTATATAAATCTATCAAATCAAGTTGTGGCACCACGGTAATCATTGTTCTGCCAGTGTGTGTTTATTAAATTTAACTTTAGAAAATGATTTTAGATAATAAAAAATACATTATTATTTTATCAATACTTGAGAAATGGCGATTCCGTAAAACTCATCAGTTTTGCTTTAGACTTAGAAATATGTTGTGGTGCAAACACTTACATCAAATTGATCGTCACAAAAAAATATTCTTGAATCTTCAGATAAACTGTGAGCATCCTTCTGCCTTGCAAGTTTTAACCACTTTCTCCGTATTTATTCATTGTTTGAAACATATGTAAATAACTTGCTTGAAGTTTTTATAGTTGCTCTTTTACACTTGGGTACTATACAGCACTTATAATACGAGGAATTCATTTTTAACTAAAGAGAACGAAAGGAAATTAATATCTGCCATACACAGACACGATCGCACTGTTTTGTTTAGGGACATGTGACGTCATGATCTTAAGCGTTTACGCGGTAAATTTTAAAAATGCAAAATGTATAATGTAAATGTTCGACTTTTTGAAAAATAAGACGTTTCTTGAGTAAATCTACTACCAAATTTTTCAAATTTATTCAACTAGTCAATTCTAATCACTGTCTCGTTTACCTCCTATCAGGCGCGGATCCAGCACTCAAAAAAGGTTGTGGGCACAGCTACCCGAAAATCGGCGAAGTGCGAGTCGGAGTACGAACTCGCTCATGAACAATCATGCATAACTCATGAACCACTTTTGAATTTGATTATTTCCTTTTGTGCGTGCATCAGTACTTTGGTCTTAGGAATGGAAGTAATCATTGGAGGAAGTCAGACCCGATTTCGTCCAATTAAAATAGTTAAGCAGTTTAGATTAAATACCAAACCAATTTCAATAAATTGTATTTGTTTTTTCTAGCAGCCAGTAAGCCAATATACGGACACTAGACTGGGTAAGTAGGTATCTTGACGTTGTCTTAGGTGTCGTAAGTGTGACCAGCAAGTGAGATGCACCAGACGAGACTTAATTAGGCTACCAATACCATTACAACTACTGAACCGATTTTGATATTTTTTTCTTTACATTTTCAAATGATATAAAATTAAATTAAATGCTAGGAAACATTTTAAATTAAATAACGTTATTTATGTGCTTACTTAAATTACAAATTCAAGCTTAAGTTTCTTTCTCGCAAAAACGTTGATAAATTTTATCGATATCCAGGTTCACATCTTTGTGTATATTTAAGAGAGCCTGCCCGGATAATCTTTCCTGTGCCATTGAGGCACGCAACCAAGATTTTATTCTGCGAAGAGTAGAGAACGATCTCTCTGGGGTAGTTACGCTGACCGGTAGAGTTTCCAGTATTTGTAAGAACATTTTTATGTTAGGGTACAAATCTTGGTCGCATGCTTCAATGAGATGAGCTACCAAGTCTGGTATGACCGAATTGTTCTTACATTCTCTTTTCCATTTGGTCATCCAGAGTCGGTATTCATTTATAACAGTTGATTCACTATCGTTAATGAATAGGCGATACATCTGGATCACTTTTTTCACTTTCACAGTCTCGATATCGATATCGCAGTCCCTGCCACTAAACTTTGGGTTAGGTAGAAAAACTCCCAAATGAAATAGGTCGAGTACCTCCGGAGACAATCTCTCCTCTAAATAATTAATAATATAATCTAATAGAGGTATGTAAATTGATTTCCGAAAGTACTCTTCCGGCGATTTCGCCTCATAATTGGACCTGTTTGTTTGCCTTTGAACTGTACGTGGGGATTTTAATGTAACATCCAACTGTTTTGCTTGCTCTGTCACCTTTGAAAATAATTGCTTGAATACAGACTCGGCATTTTGGCGTTTCGATCGTAATACTTCCATGACATCCATCACTGCATCGGTGGCTCTTTTGATGTCGACCGAAGCAGTTTGCAGAAATCGGCCCAACGAAACTGTAGTTCGTAAAATATGTATAAAAAATCATTTTATAACCTTCCTTAAAGAAAAAAAATCTTACATATAAATCGTATTGTAATATTTTGTTTTCTTACCTAGAATATCGGTTAGGCATGTCGATGATATAATAAAATCAGAGCTGCGTAGTGTTTGTAAGAGACAGTGAGCGTCACTTGAAGTGTTATCTTGCCATGTCGATATTCTCTCCAGAGCGTTACAAATTTTAACCATATTATCACCCTGGAATTGTAAATGGCCGTCGTTTCTTTCATCCCATCGTGTCTCGCATATACTTTGAATTGCCATACCATCAAGTTCTTCTGAGAATACTCTATGGCGTTTTGCAGAAGAGTTAGCAAACGCTACGATTTTTTTCATTGTCCCAGTTGTGTTTCTACACGAAGCGACGTTTGATGACTTGGCCAAGGAGTTGTTTAAAACATTATTGCTACAAGTACAACGTTTTGCGTGAATTGCTTTTTTAGAGAGTTCCTGAACAGCACCACCTTTTGCGTCGGATGCCATTACTGAACAGCTGTCAGTTCCTATCCCTACACAAAAAGATAAATCTATATCAAATTTATAGCAAAGATTTTTCACAATTTTCGCTAATGCGGTGCCTGTTAACCGTAATTCTTTTGTGCCGTCTGAGCTATCTCTTTCTTCACATTGAAGCATTTCATAAGCGTCGCAGAAGCATAAAAAATCTTCCTTAATAAAACCATCATTAAAATATCTGAATGATAGACTCATCTGTTTGGTATGAGAAATATCTGTAGTCTCGTCAAAAAGAATAGCGAAAAACTTAGCTTTTTTCACGTTTTGTAAAATAGTTTCCTGAATCTGTTCTTTACAAATGTCTATAAGTTCGTTCTGTACAGTTTTGCTTATGTAAGTCGCTGTAGAACTTGTTGATGATTAATGGCGTTTGAGAACTGAGTCGCCTGCATCTATTCTAAATTTCAACAGAGCTCGAAAATTTCCTTCTGAAGAGGAGGCGTCTCTATGAATGGTGTTCGTGCTAAAAATCTGGCCATCGTCTCGGTGGCCACGTAATGGTATATTTTAACGACCAGACAATATTATTGTTTTTATAATTGGTCGTAAACGATCTCTGTTTTCTGCCGCTTGAGTCTTTCTTTGAGTAGAAATTTGGTTAGCAATATCAACCTCAGGTTTATGGTAATACGCCAAAAAGTTCTTCCCACTTTCAATGGTCATCTTATGGTAATGATTACGTTGATGTTGCAGTAATAACCGCCTTCACCTAATAAGTTGTTAAAGGCTTTCAATGGTTTTGGCACAAGACGTCCAGGGTTTGATCTAACGAAATCAGTGGCAGATTGAGTGATAAATAAGACACAATATTTGCAATACAGTCCCTGATCTTTATGTGACAGCACAAGCCAATGGAATTTTCAAGATCTGATTTTTTGACATATTTTCTGTAAGTTTTTTTCCGTGTTTTTGCAAAACTTGGTGTGGAAAATCATAGTTAGGTGAAGGCACCCAATGTTTTTCTAGTAGTGCAGCTTTAGTTGCATCAGGTAATTCATGCATGTTTTTTTTTTTTTTTTTTTTTTTTTTTTTTTTTTTTTTTTTTTTTTTTTTAGAAATTTAGTTTCCATTATCTGAAGCAAATTCAGAGTTCAACGACAAGCCACTAGATATCGTTGATGATGATGACGCTGTTAAAGCTGTAGACCTTGACTGATTTGAAGAAGAAGCAATATCTAAATCATCATTCACTTCAGCTGAAGGACTATCAATTTCACTACCAGTACTCAGTGCCCCCGGCTCAACCTCAACTCTAGGTTTTTTGAAGACATATGTGTCAATCTTTCGCGTTGAAGCCAGTACCGGATTAACCACGTAGCAGGAGGTAGCAAATGCTACGGGCCTCGCGCCTACTTTCTTTTATTTTGTGCATGTAGGTGGGTGGTACCAGCCTGCAGTAACACTGATATTCATTACGTTATTTAATATTAAGAGTCTGGTTAATATGTAATTAACTTTTAATAATTCGCTTCATAGCTGTGAATCCATACGGTTTCAAAATATACTTTTAGATTTATTATGTTATAATGTTACGATAAAATATGTCTTAGTTATTAAGAATATACACATAGCCTATTAAAAAAATTACTCCCACAGTATTCGGGAGAATTATTTTTGACAATTTGCTGGTCCTCGGATTGAAAAATGGCGAAACACGTTGCTGTACCTTATTTCAGTTGTGACTACTAAAATGGATGGAAGCTACGTAGCCCGGCTTGGACCCCCCTCCCCCCCACACGTAGTGCAGAGTAGACTTCTGCCCAACACCCCCCCTCCCCCCGACCGAGCTACGTGATTTATGAATGACCCCTGACTGTCAGTTTCGATCTTTCTTTGTGTATAATTAACATAAGCAATTATGTGTAGGTATGAGGTATTACATATATCACAGAATAGAAAAAGACAATAAAATTCGATCTAATTAAAAATGAAATGAAAATCGAAATGTTTAGTCGAGATAGCATGAAATGCCCTATAAATATGTACCAAATAATTGAATTAGTGGGCTATTATTATATTAGATGCATAGCTGCGAAACATGCGAGAGTAACTATAGGATTTAATTTAATAGATAGGTACTTAGTTAATAGTTATCTATTATTAAACGCTATAAAAACCTCCCCAACCAAGAAAACAAACTTTTTGGTACCCACAGCCAGCCATACCACACAAACAAACAACAAATCAATAAACAATGCAATAAATGTTTTATTGCATCATTTGTTACTTCGTTTTATTATAAAACAAAGTTACAAATGGTGATACATAGATTAAGGCTTTGCATTAGAGCGATAGAATAGAAATAATTTCATTAAAGTAACTTACCACGATACAACAATATATATTATGTCGAAAAAGCAATCCGAGTAATTTACCCCGACTGGCATTATAAAGTAAACTTTTTGGGTTATGTTATGTTGCCTATGTTTGACACTACAAACAAACTACAGTACTAAAGTCAGCGCCAGTAGCGCTACGTGACCAAGCGGCGGCTCGGAAGTTTTGTCGGCACGGCTAACAATGTTCATGTGCATGCATACAACACAACACACGCTTACTTTTCAATTAGTATAAATGTCTGCGCGAGTGTGCTTACCCGGCCCATAGTCATCTCTTTTTCCTAATACAAGTATTCATGTGCCAAAAAAGAAACAGATAATATGTTGTCAAAAATGTGACATAAAGTGTCAGTATATCGTCTATGGCTCTTTGCTGCGTTCCGAATCACGCACGATTCATTGTGTTTTTTAAAATTTTATTAAGGCATATCGGTTATTATCATCAGCCTATCTCAATAGACCGTAAAAGTGTGATGTCACAAGTCTATTAAGGTTGTGGGCATGTCCATCGTGCCCACAACGGTGGATCCGCCCTTGCCTCCTATCTAATAAACATTAATCCATAAAGCACACTATAAAACACATATTAGCATAATCCGTATAAAGATCATCATTATCATCATCAACCTCAACAGTTTCTAGCCTCTGGCCGGGTCTGCTTTATACCCAAGCCTCTCCATTTCCTTCTTTCATCCCACCACCTCTCTGTCACCACTTTGTTCCAGTCCTCTCCTCTCTTCCGTACACCCTCCTCTCACTTATCCATCTCTTGGTCTTCCTCTGATTGTTTACCGTGCATCTTCATTTCGTGGATTGTTCTTGGGATTCTCTGAGCCTCCATTCTCTTTACATGTCCATACCATTTCAGTCTGGTCCTCTCTACCCTTTCCTGTAGGGGTTCCTCTTTTATGGTGTTTCTAATAGCTTCATTCCTTATTCTGTCCATTTCAATAACTCCCATTCTACCTCTTAAAAACTTCAATTCGCTTGCTTGTACCCTGCTGCAGTCCCGCTTCTTCATTGTCTATATTTCAGCATCTTAAGTCAAGATAGGCACATAGTACATATGATAGATTACTCTCTTGCTTCTCTGTGGCACCTCTTTATTCCATATCAGGCTTCTAATGCTGCTTGTCTTCCCCTTTCACTTATCTCACCATCATTTCCTCCACATTCCTCTAATACACTTGAACCTGTTTACCTTCTTTAGTTGTTCCCCTGCCATCACAATTCTCTGGGTTAACCTATTCTTCTTTCTGGTTGTTAACATGTGCTCAAATTTCATTACATTAAATTTCAGGTCATATTCCTCCACACTCTCTGTCCATAAATCCAACTGCCGCTGCACTTCCTCTTCATCACCTCCCCAGATCATCAGATCGTCCGCAAAAGCCATCACCTTCATGTTTTCCTCTCCCATCCTCACTGCCACCTTCTGCATTATTCCATCCATGATTACAATGAAGAGTAGTGGTGATAGGGCACTTCCTTGTTTTAGTCCATTCCTTTGTTCCAGCCACTCTGTTCTTCCTTCCTGTATATTCACATAGCTCACACTTCTTTGGTACAATTCCGTCACTCTCCTGATTAACTCACAATGGTTAACAAGAAATGCAGCTGCCCGTTCACCAAACTTTGCATCTTTGGCCCTACTTCTGTTTGAAGCTTCCTCCACTAGTACGCGGTCTGCATTGCATCTGTCAGTTCCCTGCGCATACGCAATGTCATGTTCCTTACATTCAGCAACCAGAGGATTGGTCCCCGTTTTGACCGAGATTCAACCGCTTTTCCAGTTTTGTCCCAGGTCCACAGAACTAGTATGTTGGAATGTGTGATTCAAATGGCATTTTGTCGATTATCTTGTTTAAGAAACCATGAACCGTCTTCTTCTTCTTCCTCGTAGGAGGCATTGTTATCGACTAACCGCTTTTACATGTTCGCGCTCCTATATATAGCCAGAGCAATCATCAATGCCCGTCAATATGCGTTTCTTCAAACAACGGGAAACATTACCGGTGAGTAATGTAGATATTGCCGACAACAACTCCAAGCGGGAGAAGAAGAATGGACCTCTATTTCCTGAGACGGTGAGGACGATAGTGTGTGGATCATCAAACTGCGGCAAAACCAATCTTGTGCTATCCCTGCTGGAACACCCCAACGGACTTAGATTTGAAAATGTGTATGTGTTTTCCAAGTCATTGTACCAACCAAAGTATCAGTTGTTAGATGAAATACTAAAACCCATTATCGGAATTAAGTATTTGATATTTAGCGATAATCAGAGTGTACCACCGCCTACTGAAACCCCACCAAATTCAGTTTTTGTGTTTGGCGATGGTTCATGTGAGAAGCAGAATAACATACGTGATTACTTTTGTATGGGGAGGTATAGGTCAGTAGATTTTTTCTATGTCAGACTAATAGCCAGATACCAAAACAGCTGGTTAGAGACAACGCTAACTTGATCGTGCTATTTAAACAGGACGACATGAATCTCAGGCACATTTACAATGACCACGTTAATACTAAGATGCCGTTCAACGAGTTTAAAAACCTATGTAGTTCCTGCTGGAATACAAGCAAGCATGGATTTGCGGTTATTATCAAGGACAGCGATATGTATCATGGACGGTACCGCAACGGATTTGATTCATTTTTGAATAAATAGCCAAGCTCACTAGGTACAGTCATCGACACACAGCGCCTGGTCACCGAGCAGAGAGGACCAGCTCAATATCAGGCCCGCTGCGTGACCAAGATTTCGCCGTTCCGGACCTCGTCAGCTACACCAATTTTAGCGACATGGTACGGAAGTCCAAGAAGCCGGCATCACCACAGGTGGCTACCAGTCTGCCAGCAGCCCCGGTCGGCGGTGGAAACCTTGACGCCATGGCACTTGCTGCATTGAGGAATCCACCGCCGTTCTGGCCAACTGCGACGCCACCGTTTGTGTCTGCGGTACCGGAATCGCCGGCATCACCTGACTCCGACACTCCCGTCGTGTCTGACTTGTGCCCAATGGACACAGCAGACCCCGCTGCAGACGAAGAGGCTATGGTTAAAGGACCAGAGCCTCCTATTCTCGCCAGCTACATACGCTGCTGGCCTTCACAGCAAGGGGTGAAAATCCTTCTCTCCTGCCCTCTGGACTTCACGGCAGTGACCAAGCTGCTGCAGGAAGGATCCATCTCCGTCGAGATCACGGTCCCGGATGAAACCCAGCCGCTCCCAGATGAGCATAAAACCCAGCCGGGACCCAGTGAGGAGAAGAAAACCGCGCCGAGGCCGCCATCCCGCAAGCTTGTCCAGTGTTTCAGATGCCAACAGTTCTGGCACTGTGCAAGCGAATGCACAAACCCCGTGCGGTGCGTTCGTTGCGGAGGCAGCCATGGAGCAGCAGAATGTAACCAGCGCCGCGAAGACGCCAAGTGCTGCAACTGTCGCCTTGATCACGCCGCAGCATACCAGGGCTGCAGTGCTTGGCAGCAGCAACGCAAGAAGAAGAACCCACCACGCCAGCGCCAAGGGCTCCATAAGCGGGCCGCTGCGGGCAGTCACACCAGCGGTACTCCCGACTCACGGCAGTAGCTTCACCTGCGCCCGCAACAGCTGACCGCCACACCACGCAGCGCCCCGCCCCTCCGGAGTCGAGTGGGAGAGCGCGCCGAGCGAAGACGTCCAGTAGCTGCGCGCGCACTTCGGGATCAACTCTACGCAGCGCCACCAGGGCGCAGGAGCGCCGCGCCGCCTATACAGCGCCTGCGAGCTGGGCGCTGAGCCATTCGCTGCCGGGCACCGGCAGTGAACACACCGCTACCAGCGGTGCCTCCTGAGGGGGAGCACTGGTAGGAGCGGGAAGCAAATTTTGTCGTCGACTATACTTTCAGTGCTAGCGCTAAGGTACATCAGTCTTCCCCAGGAGCTGGGGGAGAGCAGGGCCAAGCGCAGGCCTCCTAAACGAGGGTGCGCTTGGAGTAACGACGGTAGGCGTCGACAGAGGTCTACTGGAGTCCGCGAAGTGCCAACACGGGTAGCGTCGGAGAGTAGCTAACCCCCACTAGCACAGGGTATTACCGCTCCACGGCCCACTCCCAAGCGGAGTGGAACCCCCGAGCGTGAGCTTAGGGTTGCATCTGTATCCAGCAACCTAACGGTGACAACAAGGATACAGTGCAACAGTCCCAATAGGCAAGACGCGCACCTAGATGACGTGAAGCAGAGAAAGATGTCAACATTCCGGAACTGGTACAGCGACAACGACAAGCCAAGATCTGAGTCGGATGAGGATACGGCATACAACGACGCGCCGTCTTCAAGTAATGAATATTACGAAGACAGTGAGGAAAGCACGGAATCGGAAGACAATCAAGGGACACATGGACAATCTCAGAAAACCACAGCGACAATTGCTGCACCAACAAAAGCGAGAAACAAGAGGAAAAATACGCCTAAGCGGACAATACAACCACAAGAGATGAAGAAGAATACAGTAGACAGCAACCAACAATATTTGGACAAAGAAGAAACCAGAGGGAAAACAACAGAGTATCAAGATGAACCAGAAAGCACACAAGAAAACGGACAAAACTCTCAGGAAGAGCCCTTCCAGACACAGAGAAGCAAAAGAAGACGAATACCGAGACACCCAAGAGTAGCAGAAAACCAAGGCAATCCGGGAGTAGCTACACACAATAGTTTCTCCCCACTCGCAGAAAATAACCAACAAACAGAGGAAGGAAACCAAGAAGGACACCAAGATCAACCACAAAAGATACGACTTCCACCCATTGTGGTCCAGGAAATACCACAGTATACAGCAATGAACGAGAAGCTAAGAAGCATACTAAGTGGAAACCTAAAAGCGGGATTCAGTCAAGGACAGATCAAGTACTATGCAGAAAGCAAAGAAGACTACATAAAAATAAAAACATTCTTTGGCCAAAACAAAATAAATTTTTATAGCCACCAACTGCCTGAATCCAAACCACTGCGGGTGGTCATCAAGGGACTTCCAGCATCAGTCCAAACTGAGGAAATCAAAGAGGACTTGTGCATGAAAGGATATGAGGTGACAGCAGTCCACCAATTCAAGCGGAGAGATAAAGACACGCGGGAACTGATTCCACTGGCCACCTTCACCGTGACACTCCCGTCCGGGAAGAAGTCTGAGAAATCTACAATGAACTAGCCATTTTATACACAAGGGTTAGAATCGAAAGATATAGAAGTCCAAGATGGCCCACCACAGTGCACCAAATGCCAAAGGCATGGTCACACGGCAAACTATTGCCAGCTCCCAAGCCGATGCGTCAAATGTGCACATTGCACCACAGCAAAGAATGCAAGCTACCCAAGACAGAGAAGGCAAAGTGTATAAACTGTCTGGGAGAACATGCAGCATCCTGGAGGGGGTGTCCCGAAATACCAGGAACTACTACGACCGAAGAGGGCAGTACACAACAAAGAAAACCAAAAAGAAAAAATGAAGAAGAAAGAAGAACCACCAAACAACAGAGAATCACTAAGAGCAAAAGACGAGCAGTACCAATCCGAAAGGAACCGGGGGAAAACAACATACGCTGACACAGCAGCAGGTTCCAACAATCAGCAAAACAGAGAACAAAGGAAAAACAGGGAACAAAGGCAGAAAACAAACAGAAGAGAAAGGGAGGAAGAAGACAACATAGACCAGGACGACAACGCAAGCTTTTTCGGGGATGACCTACAGAAATTCCTGAAAACAATGAAGAAAACAATGAACAAGTTCAAACGAGCCAGAGGGATGTGGAACAAGTTGATTGCCCTCGTGGAAGGCGTAACGAGTCTAATGGACTAATGGATCACAGGCCAAAAGAAAAATTGAAAATTGCAATCTGGAATTGCAATAACATTAAAAATAAAAGGATTGAGCTGTTAGAATTCATCAAGAGAGAGGAAATAGAGATAGCCCTCGTATCAGAAACCTTCCTCAAGCCAAACGACAACTTCAGACTGTCCGGCTACGAGGTCTACCGTACAGATAGAGTCGGCAGGCGTGGGGGCGGAACTGCAGTGGTAATCAACAAAAAACTCACGCATGAGCCAATGAGGACACCGCAACTAATAGAAGCAGAGGCCACAGCAATTAAAATACACTACGCAAGAAGGCCACATTGTGCTGATTGCGGCATACCTCCGACCCAACGGAAACCTAAACGAAGCGGACTTAGACGAGCTCCTTGCAACAGGCAACAAGGTAATCATAGGAGCAGACCTAAATGCCAAACACTTTGCATGGAATTCCAGAAGGAATAATGCAAGAGGGGAACAGCTATTGCGACTGGCAGAAAGGAAAAACATCGAGATCCTCGGCCCGGAAGACCCCACATTCACCCCATCTAATGCACGAGGGCAACCGGACGTACTAGATATAGCCCTGGCAAAAAACATAACAAAGCAAATAGAACTAAAAACCATGGATGAACTCTCCTCAGATCATCTGCCAGTAGTGATGGAGTTCCGGAACTGGATATTACCATTCAACAAACCAACCTACAATCAAACAAGTAGACTGGCAGTACTTCAAGAGAATAATCCACAATAAAATAAAGCCAACATATAATGTCTCAACACCAGATAGAATAGAAAACGCAATTAAGCATTTTGACCAAACAGTACTCCAAGCTGAGCACCAAGCCTCAGTTATTACCACTTTCCACGACAGAGTCCGAGAAGAACTGCCACCCCTACTAGAGGATCTCAGATACTTACGCAACAGATATAGAAAGCTCTGGCAACGGTATCGAGACCCCGCCGACAGACGACGGTTTAACCGATACGCTAAGCAGCTCCGCGACCGACTACAAGAGAGACGATCAGAAAAAGTGGGAAAACAGAATGGCAGAATTAGTGCTCGAAAACAGAGACGCGTGGCAATTGATTCGAGCACTGAAACAACCACGAGAGGCCAAGATAGCCATCAATGGACCGGCGGGACAATGCTTCACTCCACTCGCAAAAGCGGAAATTCTAGCTGAAAACTTCGTACAACAGTATGCACCAGAAGAATACGAGTGGACAATAGCGGAACAGCAAGAGATCGAGAATATCGAAAGGCAAGCTGATGAGATTCTCCAAGAACCAGCGAGGGACCAACCCGAGTTAACAACACCAGGGGAAGTACGAGGGATCATCAAAAAGCTAGCTACGAAAAAGGCACCAGGGCACGATAAAATAGGAAATCAACATCTGAAAAACCTACCAAAGAAAGCTGAAGTATTACTAACTAGAATCTTCAATGCTTGTCTACTACAATGCCATTTTCCGACCATATGGAAAATCGCCAAAATAACGGCAATACCTAAGAGAGGTAAAGACAAACGCCTAGCCGAAAACTACCGCCCTATCAGTCTACTCTCCTCAACCTCGAAGGTCTTGGAAAGAGTGCTGATCAAACGAGTAAACGCAAGCCTTGAAGTGGAAAAGACGATCCGAACGGAGCAGTTTGGTTTCCAGAGTCGAGTAGAAGCGACCAGCCTACTACTACGGATAACGGAAGACATCAGTAGGAACTTCAACTATAGCAAGTCCACGGCAGCCGTCTTCTTCGATCTCGAGAAAGCGTATGACAAAGTATGGCATAAGAACTTAATATTCAAGCTGGACACACAAACAAAAATAAAACACTGTTATATAAAGCTCATTGGAAGCTACCTGAAGGACCGAAGATTCTACTGTGTCAGTAGACGGGGAAAGATCTTCAATGTATACAATATCGGCGGGGCTTCCACAGGGATCAAACTATCGCGCCACCATGCTTCAGTGTTTATGTAAATAACTCCCCTATACCACCATACGTGAAGAAAGCTCAATTTGCAGACGACACAACCATATACACCACCGGAAGAAGACATGACCTAAACATAATCCACTTACAAAGAGGAATAGACGAATTCACGAACTGGTGCCGCATAAACAAGATAAAAATCAACGCAAATAAATGCGCGGGAATGTACTTCACAAAGAAAAGACCGATATTACCAGGACAGCTAAATATTATGGGAAGAAACATAGATTGGGTAACCGAACATAGATACTTAGGAATAACAATTGACAAAAAACTGCTATTTAAAGAACATACAATGGACAGGAAAAGAAAAGGAATAGCAGTAGCAAAAAACCTGGCCCCAGTACTTCGTAGCAACGACCTCGGAACAAACACCAAAATGAGAATCTACAAATCTGTTATTCAACCATTCTTATTGTATGGATGCCAAATATGGGGGATGGCAAGCCCAACAAATATTATGAACATCCAGAGAATACAAAACCGATGCCTCAGGATGATTCTAAACGAAACGCAATATACCTCAATTGACTATCTACACCGAGCAGCCAACATCGAAAATATAAACACAGAAATCTTCAGTCAAACCTCCAAATATCTAGAAAAAATAGAGTCCAAAAGACAAAACACAGAAAGACTGGCAAATCTGGGTACGGTAATGCCAAGAACATGGCACAAGCATAAGGTGCCACTTAGCATTGTGTATAACCCAGAATAAATCAATACAAGAAAATTAGAGGGGTTTTTTCACCATTAAGGTCATCCTAGATGACCATAGCCCTGGTTTTTCCCCTAAAAGTGCAAAATAAAATGTGTCCCCAAAACATCCCAAACCTTACAACACATAGCAGAGCCACCGAAGGTAGCGGGGCTATACACACACAGCCGCTGAGGCTACGACACACACAAAAAAAAAAAAAAAAAAAAAATTCACGGCAGTTGGAGTTTTGCCGTCGTCGCGCGCAGACGTCTCGCCGAGCAGCTCCAGTGCGCGCGCATCATGGGGAAGAAGCGGCGCCCGGATGATACGCCAGTCCGCCGCCAGGCGGCACCACTCCCGCAACGAGATATAGGCGCTGCGCTGGGCGCTCCTGCTCAGTCCACACCACGCAGTTGTGTTGGACGGTCGACTCGGGACCGCTTCTCTCATGGAGATAGCTGTCTGAAGTCGACACCCGGTGCTACGGGTGGCCGCCAGGAGGCTGCACGGGCGCAGCCCGGACAAGTGAAGGCCACACCTGATACGGCGTCGCAGTCCGCGCCCCGCAGGGGCAGTGGAAGGTCGGACCAAGCCGACACTCCCAAGGTGGAGGTACCTGGTGCTGTGTCACGCCACGACGCGGCACCATCGGAGCAGCCTGGGCCTACGGCGCCACGCGGCCCTGATGCCCGGTCACTACCGCGCGGTGATGGTGACCGGACGGACCCAGGCAACCAGTATGGAGGCGGACGGAGCCATGATGCAGGGAAGGATGCTGCAAACCCAAGAGCAAGCACGAGCAGCCACGACGCCTCCCCTACAACGTCGCACACGCCGGGAAGCTCCTGCTGGTCATCGCCACAGTACATTGTGGACGACGATAGCCGGTTGGGCACTGACGCCCCGATCTACTTTCGCTGCTACACCCCGACACACGAGTACTTCCTCGACACGGCAGACTACACCATCAAGGAGCTCATCAAGTACCTCCTCAAGGAAAGAGGGCCATGGGCGCTAGAGCTGAGAGTCAAGACCAGCGAGATAGTCTATGCCTGGCGACTTCCCTCCGAAACCACCAAGGTGCTTACTCGAACGCTCTGCGAGACAAAGTACGCACACCTCGCCGAGCCAATCATCGAGGAGGAAATGGACTGGTCAAGACATGTACCATTCCCGACAGTGTATGCAGGGAACTTCGACGAGGACAAGTACCTGGATGCCCTCGATGCCAAACTCCTCAAGATGAAGATGGTAGAGCCCCCCGCCACGCCGAGAAACAATCAAGCCGACAAACCTCCCTGCTCACGGGAGACAGAGGGCACTGCCGCACCAAGCATCGATGCACCCAAGATCGACGACCATGGAGCCGCCACCGAAGTAGCCATGGAAAATCTGCTCCAAGCTATCTCGCCGCCACAGCAGGCTACTATATCCGAGATACTCCACCAGATGGCGACGCTTCCGGAGAAGTCAAGGGCTAGCACTGGCAGCTTTCATCACCGACAGCACATTCCAGAAGACCGTTGAGACAGCCATCGATCGCCTAGGTGGACGA
Source organism: Vandiemenella viatica (assembly GCA_031002005.1). NCBI lineage: Eukaryota > Metazoa > Arthropoda > Insecta > Orthoptera > Morabidae > Vandiemenella > Vandiemenella viatica. The sequence goes on along the minus strand of JARYHS010009186.1, from coordinate 3,655,991 downwards.
AGGAACCAAAACAAACCGCAACCAAGTGGGGAAAAAACGGCAACTGGAACCAAGGACCCCGATGTTCCTCTACAAGACAAGAGAAACGAACCGCGACGGGAACCTGGACAGAACCACCCCCGGACGGAAACAGCAGCCGAGCGTCCAGCGGGAACCAGTCGCCAAGGGAAAGACCAAATCACCAGGGATGGTTGGCACAAGAAACCAAACACGATCAGCCAATGTTTTAAATGCCAGGGCTTCAAGCACCGGGCGTTTGAGTGCAACAATCAAGTACGTTGTGTCCGCTGCGGGGGAGCCCACAGCGTCGCGGTCTGCACGCGCCCACGTGAAGCCACGCCGACGTGTGCGAACTGCGGGGCTGACCACGCGGCGAGCTACGGCGGATGTGCTGTGAGGAAGAAATTACTAGCCTCGCCCGAACGAAGCCAACGCACATCAAACCACACCCGGAATGCAAGACAAGGACGACGCCAAGAGAAGAAGACGAGGGAAACAATCGTCGACGACCCAATCTGCCACAGGTTAACACCACTAAACAAGGAAGCGGTCCAACACCAGCCCCAACAATGCTGCAGGCACGACCAAGGAGAAAAAACAGACAACCAGATGGGGAGAGTCGTCCAGCTGCTTACGCAGCTGATCACGGCGATGATCCCCAGATATCATATGAACCCTATGGGGGTTTTGACATAAGGGCGCCTAAGGCGCCCATAGCCCTTTTCCCCCCAAAAGCGCAATAAATAGAGTCACCGAAATATCCCATCCTAAAACACAGACACATTAAGTAGTGTTGCTCCGGCAACGGAACTTTTTCATAAACATGCCGTTGAGGCAGTGACACCAAAAAAAAAAAAAAAAAAAGATTCACGGCAGAAGGGAGCCGACAAGACGACGGCTCTGACAAGCAGTCACGCCAGACCGCAAAGACCAAGGACACGGGGAAGAAGAAGAAGACAACACGCCACGGAAGAGAGGCTTGCTGTCGTCACACCTGCGCTCGCCAAGACACCGAGCACCAGGAGGACAGACTGCAGCCTCTCATCCAGCTCCTCACGGAACTGCTAACGCGACTTCCGATAAGGGAAGTCGCGCCAATAGCGCGCCCGAGAGCAAAATCTGCTCTCTCCTAAGACCTTCCACCTGCGCGAAGACCACCGGTCATCGCCATAAGAAGACTCCATCTTCTGCCAACCGAGACGACAGTGAGGCACAACCCGTCAACTATTGTCGAGGAGTAAATGCCGAAAGGCAATACACTCCACAAAACTCAACTCCAATATGGCTGGAGCTGATATTGGCTGACTCGGCGTACAGTCATCATTAAAACCATGGACAAGTTTGTTAGAACATCATCGCTACAGAGCAAGAGAGTGTTAGTGCACCCACCCCAACACATACTTCTTACGAAAGAAGGAAGTTTGGATTGTCAAGGTAGTATACTTAAACATGCAGCTGACCCCATCGATGATGATGACGTTGTGACTAAACGATACACTAACAGAGCAATTAATGATGGTACATTGTTTTTAAAAACGATGGAATTGACTATGGTTGAAAACACTGTATAATTGCAACGGTTGAATTTCAAGCTAATGCATACATACTAGTTACTGTCCGAAATTATTGTGAAATCCAAGTCAATGGTATGATCCTCTCAGTAGAGAAACCGAAAAGGGTTTATGTATAACTGAATTGGGAATACGTTAACTATCAAGGAAGGGTACTCCATGTGAATCGTGGCGATAAACTTAGTTTTTTCCCCGCATATGGACCCCTCGACGCATTTACAGCACAAGTAACTTTAAGATATAAAATAATACAGTAACCCCACATAAGCTTCATTTGGTGCATAAACATGGATGCAGCAACAACTAAACGGGGCATCATAAAAGCCAGGAATGCTATTCGGCGCAAGTTGCTTGAACTGAAAACTGTCCAAACTGATTCTGATTAATTTAAAAAAAAAGATTCGTTAAGACCAGTGACGGATAAGATGGAAAATGTTTTCTTACCTCAGCGACATCAGCAGCATCAGCAGCAGCAGTCTTCTGGCTTGATCAATGAGTTCTTGAAGTCGCTCAGTCGAAGTGAGAGAGATTATGATTCAATGTATGGTATCAGAAACAAGAATGATTCACTAATGATTGGAAACTCCCCTGTGATTATTGAAGGAGACGTTATTCTAATCGATGGTAATGAATATGAGCGAAACAAGGATTAATGAGGTTGTTGTTTTTAAAAATCCCCAAACTTTCTACTGAAAAAGACTTGAAAAGCTATTTAGAGATATTAAACAACACGAGTGCCCACAGGTAAAATTTGACCCATCCAACAAAGTTTTGAAAAATACGTCCAGTATGTATAAAATCATAATCTCCAAGCTTGACCATCAGTCGGGTTCTGGTCTTCTCCCCATGAAGGAATATGTATATTGGGACGATCCGAACGAGCTCGTTGAAAGACTAAAATTACTTACCGCATCTGCATCGGCAGGACATACGGCACACTCCAACGAAATTTTGTCCTTGATTGAAGAACTTCGTGAGAGAGACATCATCGTGTAACATGGATCAAGTTGTGACAGAACTCCATAAACCAGCAAGAAGGAATTTCCCAAGACGGCGTTTGATAATCAAAGGACTTGACGATCTGTGGCAAGCTGATATTGTAGAAATGATCCCATACTCACGTAGAAACAGTGGCTACAAGTATATACTGATGGTGATCGATACTTATTCAAAGTATGCATGGGCTCTACCTCTCAAGAACAAAAAGTTAGTGTGGTTACCGACGCTATGAAAAGGATACTAACTGGTAATCGTGTTCCTAAAAATTTACAGACCGACAACGGGAATGAGTTTTACAATTCAAAGTTTAAGACACTCATGACTAACTATGGCATTAATCACTGCTCAACATATACCCATCTGAAAGCATCAATAGTTGAGCGTCTTAACAGGACAATCAAGAATGCAATGTGGCAGGAATTCAGTTGACGTGGTTCACATCGGTGGATTGAACTTCTTCCTCAGTTATTGTCTGATTATAATAATAAGTGGCACAGCACCATCAAGATGAAACCGTACGATGTTTAAGACAACTCACTACTTTCAACAGTGTAGAGTCATATTAAGATTACTACTCCTGCAAAATTCAAAGCTGGTGACCATATCAGAATTAGAATTAAAGAGAAGGAAAAATATGATCTTGGTGAAGTGCTTGGGTTTTGATAAATCACATAACACAGGATTTATAAAAAAGATTTATTTAAAATGTAAAATACATTTTTCTTAATAAATAAACTTATTTTTTTAACAATTGTGTTTTTTTTCTTCAATTACGTTAGTATAAAGCAAATGAGCATACAGCTCAGCAAACTTACAATCTATGTACATTTCTTCTGTTCACTTTGTCTATTTTACAATATTTTATTTTTCCAAATACGTTAATATAAAGCAAATGAGCTTGCAGCTCAGCAAACTTACAATCTATGTACAGCATTTATTCTGTACACTTTATTTAGCAAAAAAATAAATTGTCATACAAAGCAATTCATCAGCAGCCAATGAAAATAAGCACAGGCAAATATACAGTACAGATTTTATGGACTCTAATCAACGTATATACAAAAATAATTACAGCAGCCTATTTACATAATTGCAGCGTCGTAACTAGTGTACATATTTACAAACTAGATACACGGATAAACGGTATATTTCCTCTTCACTCACACACTATAACACAAACATTGAAATAGGTACAGATTTGTGCCCCCACGGGAGGGTCTCTATCCCTTCGGGGAATATATACCGCTTATCATCCGTTCTAGACAGACCCAGTTTGGAGATTTAAACGGTATTTACAACGTGGAGGTTTGATGAAATTCTGTGTTGAAGGTGGTAACGAGGGTTTCTCCATGGAGGGAATTGATATAATCGTCAATTGTAAGTTTTTTGGTGACGGAACCGGCCAAACCCTTAGCCCACCTACAGGTTCGGTCAGTTTCAAGCCGGAACGCATACATTTTTGCCCGTAACCCAGCAAACTCTGCAATCAGGGCGCCATTCGCCTCGACCTTCATAACACCGACAACCTTTTCATTATAGGGTTCTATCCTGAAACGGTTGCCGGCGCTATATCCAGAGGTGTCGAATTCCTCTCTGTTACGAAGCATCACTTCATATGGATCACAGTCCATCACTAAGTAAATGAAGCTATATGTGTCCAAATAAAGTAATTTAGGGCATCTAAACTGAGGAATGGCGAATTCGTAATGAAATCAGTACATCCTCAGTTTAGAAAGGTCAAGAATGCACATCCCGACATATACTGGCTTATTGAAAAGAATCCTAATATTCGCCTTCTCCACGGCCACAAAGTCCTCATTGAAAATAGTTGCCCGTTTGAAGTGTGGTGAAGCGATATGTTTGTGGCCCGCCCAGCGAGTACACAATTTCACATTGCGGTGTTTTCTAATGTTCTCCATAGTTTGGCCGAATATAGAGTTGTTCATTAATTTATAAAAATCTCTCTCGAAATATGTTTTGGCGGCATGGTGAGAACACTTATTGAGAGATATGTAGTTCTTCAACCACGGTGACTGGTTGAAAGATATCACGTGATAAATTTTAATCACCTTCAGCCCCAAGCCTACACATTGCTGGAGGACTCGGTAATGGAGAACATACCGTACCTTATCCTCCAGTGTGGTCATTAGCTTGGGGAGGGTGGAACCTACTGGAGCTTTGTGGTCTGGACAGGGCGGCAGGTCTGCTAGAACGTCGTGTTTATCCTGAGGAATCGTAAGGTCTACCTCCAACACGAATCCACTAAGTGAGTCACCTGCAAGGCTCATAAAATCTATGCTGGCAATCTGCTCAGCCGATATCCATTGGAACCCACCGGAGGGTAGATACTCCGACATGGTCCAGCCGTACAGATTGTTTACGTCGAACTACATAATAAAATCTTCTGGCGCCTCGCGTTTGTACTCCAGCATGTACCTGTTATTTGCCTTGGCATAGTTGTGCACACATTGGAAAATACCTCCGCGAATTCCTCGTTCGAAAAGGAGCAACATGTCGACATCTGTCAGAAGGTCCAGTTCGACACGCATGCTCCTTAACATAGCCTGCCACGAAAGGCCCGGGGAATTGAAATATTGGGTGGAGTCTAGGGTGTATTTCCCCAAACATACACTCCTAAATTTCTCAAACAGATCTGCAAGTAGCCATACATCTGTGCCCATGTACAGATTTGCATATTCTTCTAAATCCTTGATCTGGAAAGTCCGCCACACTTGTGTCGCGTGCTCGTAATCTCCATCAGAAATTTCTGCCTCCGTCAACGAACTATAAAATTTTGACTTTGGAGGAAGCGTGGCCTTGGTGAGCTTATCCGACGAATCCATGTACTCGTAGGGGAAGACACCCTTACGTTTAACTAATTGTAACTTCTCGGGATCGGTGAAATGAGCACTGGTAATGCGCATGTCTCCGTCGTCAAGGGTTCCAACCAGATTATCTCATGGGGCCTGCATGAAACGGTACGAGTCTAGAAAACTTTAAGTGATTGAAGTATATTCAACCTTTTTAGAAAAAGAAATATATCGTCCTGTGTGTATAGGAAGCACATCCATCCCATACCCGTCGAGGTCGGATAAAGCCATTACTACAAATTGAGTTGCATGCCCAGAAAGGTTGTGAAAGAAAATGGGTATGTACTTTTGCTTTCTACACTGCAAATGGCAGTCATTATATGCAGCCCCCTAAATTTACCTGTGATGTGATAATGATCACGGACCTTGAAGTGCCCCGGTTCAATGTCTTTCTCACATATATGGCACACTGTAGCAGAAGCAAACTTTGCTTCTTGCCCATCTGTCATTACAAGAGGAATACACCTCTTGTAAATTTTATCGACTTCTCCGGCAAGTTTGACGAGATTGTCAATAAGCCATTTCTCGGGATTTACGCCCGAGCAGGAGTCGAAATGTGACAGACTAGGCACGTCTGGACAAACGACCTGGTTTGCGGCAGTGAAAGGGACATGTTTCTGGACTTTACTAGTGTGAGAGGCGTTGGGTGGGGGACTGCATGAATTATAAGGCTCTAATAATCTTCCAAAGTCCGCGTAACCGACGACGGGTACACGCTGCTGGTGATCAATATCCTTAAACTTTAAGGTTTTATCGTCGTCGCAGGGTAAATCAACTCTTACTGGATCAACACTCGAGCAAACGATTTCATGGCGTTCGAAGATATCTTCGCTACTGAAATATTGCAGACATCTGTCACAAATAAATATAGCACCTTTATGCTTGTTTAATGATGATTTGACTAGTTTCGACAAGTTATGATTCCAACAATAATAGAATTTTCCAATACCGTCAGTAATCATCACCATGTTTATGTGGTTAACACGTTTGTCTGCAGTGTGATCTAGGACCCCGGAAACTATTTACCATTATCTACATCCAGACAAAAACATTTACTGAATATTCTGGATTTTGCCTCTCAAATTTGGAAATGTCTCGTAGTTTCTCGGAAACTCAATGCCTGGAAAATCGAAATGGTGGTTGTCAAAGGCTTCAAACAATTACTTACTCATGTTGCGTTTTTGTTTAACGCATTTACTTGAGCAGCAAGAAGGGACCATAGAATGCATAAGTCATCAACTCTGTTTTCAACATTGACAACGGCATTCGTTCTATAGATATCAGTTGGCAGAGCAACATAAGAAGACCCCCGATAGAATGGTTTGAATATAGAAATGTTGATGTCGACGGAGATGATTCTATCGAGAGTTTTACCACTGTCCCTTTCTTGAAACTCACTCAATTTTACATTGAGCTCCGACTTTACATAGTTTTTATACCAATCAGACAAGGATGTGCTGCGCGTGACTTCAAGCATTTTAGTAGAAAAACACACACGGACGGTTTCGAAAGCGGTTTCCTTCAGAATTTTGAATGTTGTAATCCGCCCCACCTGAACTTTTACGGACGGGGAGGACTGACTATCAACAATTTCGCGAGGTTTTTCAGTCAAAAGATGATGACAAGCATCAATGTATTTAAGAGTATCAAGATAATTTAACGAATTTTGGATGGTACCAGAATAAATTCTATGTTCAAAAGCACTTTCCCGGTCTTTAAGGATCAAGCGCGCTGCTGGAAACTCACCACCCCTTGCTGCATAGATGTGGCTGCTAGACGGTAATGATCTATCACTAAGAGCTGCTGGGTGACTGCTGCTGCTGCTGGTTGCCGGGGTTGACAACCATTTAGCTGTGCTGGTAACTGGCTGCCATGTCGATGTGCTGGCCATGGGCTGGCGTGATGCCGGGTTGGGCTGCCATGATGATATGCTAGTGACGTGTAGGCGTGATGCTGGGGTCGGCCGCCATGGTGATGTGCTGGCGACGGGCTGGCGTGATGCTGGGGTCGGCCGCCATGATGATGTGCTGGCGATGGGTCGACGAGGAGCAGCGATAGGCATGCCAGGACCTGCTGCAGTGGCTGACAATTCCCTGGGCCGTCACAGTGGTGGTGGTGGGGCAGGATTATTCATGTGGACGGCGGCAGGTTCATTCCTGTTTGCTGTCGACCCCTGTATACCGGAACCTGGAACAGAAAAAAGGAAAAATTTTAGTAACTAGGAAAAAATAAACAAATATGTAAACAAAAAAATAATTATTCAAAGAAGTAGTATTAACTTTACCAGTAACTATATGGTTCCGGTGTGTAGGCGAATCTCCTGTGGTATTGGTGGCGGATTTGATCCTGTAGCATATTGTACCAGAAATTGTGCTGGTATTATCCAGCCCTGTGATGATGGCGTCGGTGGTACACTAGGTAGGCTTTGAAATGATGGTGCAGTAGCATCTAACTTCCACTGGGATGAACCTGAAACAGAATAAAAAATATTATGTAACATGAAAGAAAAGGAATTTGTAATATGAAAAAAAAAATATTGCACTTATCATTAGAAGTTGTTCGTTGTCGTTTGTAGTTAGAGAGTATAGGAGTCCCATCACGTTTATTCGGCTGCTTACTTGAAGTAGCTTCCATATCTGAAACATAAAAAACAAATGTATGTATTAGTATCAAAAGAAACATGGACAAAAATTAAAAAACAGATAAATATACAACATCAATGACTAACATACCTTCAAAGATAAACATTCCGAAATCACCACATTCTGCAGACAGAAAAAATAATGAAATAGAAAAACATAGCTTTATAGTAAATAATTACACGTTAAAATAATAATAAAAAAAACAATGCTCACCACCAATCGGTTCATTGGATGCAATATTCAGAAGTTCATCAATTCCTGCAAAAAGAAAATAAACCAATGATATAGCGATAAAACTAGCACCACTTGACTGTATAATGAACAATTACTAAAAATTTATTCCATAATCATCAAGTTGGCTTAACTCTGATAATGCAGCTATTTCTGTTAAAGAAACATAATTTATAAAATATTTGTAAGATGGCTATTTAAGAAAATGTGAACGTTTTTTATAAGTGTTATTGACCATACCTTCTTAGTTGAAGAGATCTTTAGACATGGCTACAGGAGAAGAGCGAGATACAACCTTACTCGTCGAACTGTGGAGCAGAAGTGATTCTGGGATGGCTCACCTAGGCTTCTTATACCTCCCGACCGGCACTCGCTCACCTGAAGCACGTCTTTGTTCGTGAATACGACGCTGGTGGAATAACAATTGAAGCTGTGAGCATTAGTGTGAAGGGCTGAGAGTATTGATACTCGTATAATTTGCTATGAAGACTGAATATTAAAACGTCCCGCTCAAGCATTTAGAGACTTCAGATAAAAAGGCTATAGAACCCAAGCCGAATGGGGCGTGGAACAATGGATGCCTAGTGGTAAATATTTTTTCCTAGCTACCAGTATTATCAGTTAAAAAGGGTGTGAGACAAGGTTATAGTCTATCCCCGTTAATATTCAACTTGTATGTAGAAGAAGCAATAAAGAAAGTAAAAGAAAAATTTCCATGTGTTCAGGGAGAAAAAATCAGTATGCTCCGATTTGCTGACGACATTGTTATGTTAGCAGAATGGGCTGAGGATATTGAGAAATTACTGAATGGCATGAACAAAATATTGAAGGAAGATTTTGAACTGAATATAAATCAAAGCAAGACTAAAGTGATGAAATATAGCAGAAATGACACCAACAGTAGTACATTAAATATAAAAATAGGATCGAATGCAATTGGAGAAGTAAGTGATTCTGTTACTTTGAAAGCAAAATTGCAATCGATAACCGAAGAATAGACTTTAGGAATACCGGAAAGAAAGAAACTTGAACCATTTGAAATGTGGTGCTACAGAGGAATGCTCAAAATTAGGTGGACAGACAAAGTAAGAAATGAACGAGTTTTGGAAATGATGGGTGAGAAATGAAGTTTATGCAAGAAGCTTACAGAAAGAAGAGACAGGCTGGTAGGTCATATTTTGAGACATGCTGGATTGGTTAATTTGTTAGTGGAGGGAACAGTCGAAGGTAAGAACTATAGAGGAAGAAAGAGATTAGAATATATAAAGCAGATAATTGAGGACGTGGGTTGTAAGGGGTATGTAGAAATAAAGAGGTTAGCACAAGACAGGAAGGGATGGAGGATTGCATCAAACCAGTCTGACGACAGCAAACAAAAAAAAAAACAAAAAAAAAACAACAGTATTAATAGTTTTTTGTATATATGATAGGATATTTGGGAAGCTCATATTTTTAGAATTAACGGGATGTAATTTTTATTTCTGTAAGATGTATGATTGAGTAGAAATTGCCCGTTTTATTTTATGTTAAATAAAAATTCATCTTTACATATAGACGTGGTGTTGTTAAGATTTAGTAACGCGTTTAGAGACATACCTTATGAAGGAATAGTGATTGGAATTTGGTTTAAAACGAATTTTATTAAGCGCTTAATGTAGAGTATCATACAAGTATCCTATATTTTATTTTGGATTTAATTTACGTCCTTATATTGAGTCGAATGATTACTGCAGGAAAGGCAGCCATCAAACAATGATTCTTTTTCTTTCATGTTGATAAAACGAAGCAGCTTTCGCTTCACACCTTGTGGGTTGGGGAAGGCAGGTGACGGTTAGGGTAAGTGGCCAAATTAGTGACGCTTGAGTGCACCCAAAGAGAGAGGTGAAACTGGGGTTAGGGAGCGCAGGTGTTTGGTCAAGTGGCCTGACAAAAGAGCAATAGTAGGGGAGGATAACAATAGAGCAATAGGCAGGTTAAGTGGCCTAAATAGTGATGCATGAGTGCGCCCAAAGGGAGGCGAAACTGAGGTTGGTAAAGGGGAGGGAGGGGAGGGAGGAAGATAGGAGGAGATGGAGGGGAGAGAAAGGAGGGGAGGGAGGGGAGGCGAGGGGAGGGGGAAGTGGGTGTGGACAAGAACAATAGGCGGCATCCTTTGTGAGAGCACAACCCCAATTTACCACTACTGTGCTCCACACATAGAGTTTTAAAACGTACTTTATAATTACAAGATCAATGTTTGAAACTAAAAGATTTCTCCTTTTCTTGAAGGCTATTTTTGTTAGTGCTATTCTGCTTTTTTAAAATCATTCTTCCTTCGGCCATCGGTTGTAATTTTGCTTCCCAAAGATCGATAAGAGCTAGATTATATCATGGTAAAAAAGAGATTCACATATCAAAATTTATCCTGTAAAGTATATCCGTGAACTGACATAGATTCTTACCACAATCTAATAGGTATGAAGTCTATGCTAGAATTCAAGTGAATAAGGTAGCAACCCAGGCAGAATAGCATGGACGTGAACAAATTCAAACAATCCAGCAGGGGAGAAAAATTTGAAGAAGTTATTGACTTAGGTATAGTAAGCAACTCTGAACGGAGCTCCGGATTGTTAATGGAATGAACTGAACACAGAAATAAGTTGTAAAGTACCTCTAGGCTTTAGAATACAATCAACCGGAAAACCTAGGATCAAAGAAGAGATTTTGGAGTTGGTGGATCAGAGGAGAAGGCATAAACATAGTTAGGATGAAGCCGGGAAAGAGCATTACAGACATTTTATAAACGAAATAAACAGGAAATACAAGAAAGCAAAAGCAGAATGGCTGCATGAAAGATGCGAAGAAGTAGAAAAGCAAATGGTCATAGGCAAAGGAAATGGTCGTAGGCAAAGGAGATGTGTCTTGTACGAAGATCAAAGAGAATTTTGAAGAAAAAAGTGCACAGACATTACAGGTGTTGATGGAAAGCCTCTTTTATGCTCGCAGCGGATGGAAGGAGTACATAGAGATACTGGGATGACTTGATCAACACTGTACTGCAAATACAAGCCGAAGTATACAATGATAACTTGGGATAAATGGTTTTAAGGACAGAATTTAAAAGAGTTTTGAAAAATTTGAAATCAAATAAGGGGTTTTGAATAAATTAGTTTCGTGTAGTAATTCTGAAATCTCTTGGAGGAGGAATTTAACACTCCAATTACATTGAAGAGCCAAAGAAACTGGTACACCTGCCTAATACGTGTAGGGCCTCGCGAGCAAGGAGAAATGCCGCAACACGACGTGGCATGGAGTCGACTAATGTCTGAAGTAGTGCTGGAGGGAATAGACACCATTCATCCTGCAGGGCTATCCACAAATCCTTAAGAGTACAGGGGGTGGAGATCTCTTCTGAACGGCACGTTGCAAGGCATCCCAGATATGCTCAATAATGTTCATTTCTGGGGGGGTATCGTGGCCGGCAGAGGTGTTTAAACTCAGAAGAGTGTTCCTGGAGCCACTCTGTAGCAATTATGGACGTGTGAGGTGTTGCATTGTTCTGCTGGAATTACCCAAGTCCGTCAGAATGCACAATGGACATGAATGGATGCAGGTGATCAGCCAGGATGCGCACGTACGTGTCACCTGTCAGAGTGGTATCTAGACGTATCAGGGATCCCAAGTCACTCCAACTGTACATGCCCCTCACCATTACAGAGCCTCCACCAGCTTGAACAGTCCCCTGCTGATATGCAGGGCCATGAATTCATCAGGTTGTCTGCATACCCGTACACGTCCATCCGCTCGATACAATAGGAATCAATAGGAATAGAGAACATGTTTCCAATCATCAACATTCCAATGCCGGTGTTGACGGGCCCAGGCGAGGCGTAAAGCTTTGTGACGTGCATACAGCAAGGGTACGAGTGGGCCTTCGGCTCCGAAAGACCATAACGATGATGTTTCGTTGAATGGTTCGCACGCTGACACTTGCCGATGGCCCAGCACTGAAATCCGCACGCATCAATTTGCGGAAGGGTTGCACTTTTGTCATGTTGAACGATTCCCATCAGTTGTCGTTGATCCCGTTCTTGCAGGATCTTTTTCCAGCCGCAGCGATGTCGGAAATTTGATGTTTTAACGGATTCCCGATATTCACATTGCACTCGTGAAATGGTCGAATGGGAAAATCCCCTCCTCATCGCTACCTCGGAGTGCTGCGTCCCATATCTCGCGCACCTTCTATAACACCACGTTAAAACTCACTTAAATCGCGATAACCTGCGATATTTGCATCAGCAACGGATCTCACTAGTGCGCCAGACACCTGTTGTCTTATATAGGCGTTGCCGACCGCGGCGCCGTGTTCTGAGTGTTTATACATCTGTGTGTTTGCATACGCAGGCATATACCAGTTTCTTTTCCTCTTCAGTGTATAAAAGAAAATTTAAAACAAATGTGTATAAAAAGTGTTTGTACATCTGTGTGTTTGCATACGCAGGCATATACCAGTTTCTTTTCCTCTTCTGTGTATAAAAGAAAATTTAAAACAAATGTGTATAAAAAGTTGTAAATAGATGACTGGGGGAATGCCACCGGAGAATTAGATCCATCTCAATTAAAATGAATAATAATAATATAGATTCAAAATATTATTCAAACTGATATCAAACAGTAACGAAACAGGAGAGATCCCTACTGATTTTAATAAAAGTATCATCTTCACACTTCCAAAGAAAGGACAAACCGACTGGAGTGAGAATTGCTGCCCCACAAGTCTAACATCTCATCCTTCAGAATTACTAACCAGGATAATATACAGGAGAAGAGAGAGTATGTGAAGATCAGTTTGGGATTAGGAAAAACTGTGATTCTGGCCTTAATATGAATACTTGAAGAGCGGATCAAGAAAAATAAAGATACATACATGGCATTTGTTTATTAAGAAAAAGTTTCTGATATTGTTAGGTTGGACAAGATGCTCATAGCTTTAAAAAATCAAGGTCCAAAATATCGAGATAAAGGAACGCCGTACAAAGTGTATGACAATCAAGTGGATATAATAAAAGTAGGGAATCATTAAAGACATGAATTAGTTAAAAACGATGTGGGACAGGGTTTTGTAAAACATTATTATTAATTTTAATCACGACTGAGCTAATGTTCCGGTGGCAATTCCCCTAGTCATCTAATAACCCCTTTTTATATTATTTGTTCAAATTTTCTTTAATAATTTCAGTGTTAAATTACTCCCCCATTTACTTTTCCAATTTACAAGTTTTAATTTTAAATTCCTTAAGCGTATTTGGTAAACTATTCGAATGCGTTCTTGTAGTCTGTCCTAAATCGTGCACTGTGCGGACCATCTCTAACGTCAACACTATTATTACTTTTAATTGCAATGGAGTTTAGGCCAATCCCAATAATATTCAACATACAAGTAGATAGAGCAATATAGGAAGTAAAACAAATATTTGAATGTGGCATAAATGTTCAAGGAGAAAAATCAGTATGCTACTTTTTGCTGATGACATTGTTCTATTACGACAGGCTGAGGATATTGAAAAAAATACCGATAAAAGATTTTTGACTAAAAATTAACAAAAGCAAGAAGTGAAGAAATTTAGCAGAAAGATAGTAATGGTAGTAAATTAAATACAAAAATAAATGGGAGAATTGAGCTAATTCTGCTATTTAGGAAAAAATATGTAAATAATAGTCAAAGCAAGACTAGTGTCGACACCAGAATAGCACCAGCGAAAAAAGGTTTCATGAAAAAGAGAAATTTATTGTCTTAGATATTAATCTATGGATCAGAAAAACTATTTCAAACCTTATGTGTGGAGCACAGCACTTTATGGTAGCAAAGCACGGGCTTCAGGAATACCAAAAACAAAGCTAACTGAATCGTTTGAAAAGTAGAGCTCTAGAAGGATACTGAAAATTAAGCGGTCAAAAAACAAAATGAACTGCTTTTGGAAATTATGGATGAGGAAAGAAGTTAACTGAAGAGTCTTACAGATAGAAGAGACAAGATTGCTTTTTCTTTTCCACGAGCGAAGCTAGATTCTGAAAGGAGTGGGTATCTATAAACGCCTCCGGACATCCTGATCTGGGTTTTAATAGATTTCCCAGATCGCTCCAGTCGAATGCTGGAATGGTTCCTTGAAATAGCCTACGGGCGCCTCCTGCCACATCCCTTCCTACGTACAAATGGTTACGCATTAGGATTGGTGGAATGCACTCTACCCACTTTTAGTGAATCATGTAATAATAATAATAATAATAATCCAAGGTAAGAAATGTAGTGGAAGACAGAGATTAGAATACACGAATCAGATATTTGAGGACGTAGGTTGGAAGTGGTATCTTGAGATGAAGCGGTAGTGCAATATACGAAAAGATCGATGATTGCATCACCTGTTAATGATTGATGACAGCGAACAGAAAATGTTATCCACTGGGAGACTGGTTTCTCACGTTATGTACCTCTGCTAGCCGTGAAACCTGCTGAGCTGCCGCCTAGGCCGTGGGAAATACCCCGTTCAAGTTTAAGTCCGTACATTGCTGGAATCTGACATAGACGTGATGTGTTTCGTGACTGCAGAACTGTTGTGTCGAATAGAACTGGGCTAGATATGATACGATGCGCGATTAGTGACGAATTCTGCTGTAAGTATCAGACCGAGCGTGGTGGGTGAACGGTTAACGTTCTGGCCTCGCATTCGGGAGGACGCGGGCATCCAGATGTGGGTTTTCCTCGGTTTCAGCATGTTACAGGTGTCGCGTCTGGTGTGTTGCAGAGAGGAGTCCGGATGTGACGTGTGCTGCTGACATGTTGCTGCTGGTGGCCGCTTCGTGGGTGGCGCTGCTCGCACTGTCGCTGCCAGGAAGACACGTCGGTGAGTCGTTAAGGCAGGTCGTCCTCTGTTCGGCCGAATAAAGCCGACTAATCGCGAGACAGGTAAAGGCCGAGTGACGGACCGGTCCCATTGGAATGAGATTAGTCGTATGTATTCGGCTGAATGGAAAACGCATTTGTGCTCCTAATAAACAAGTCTTCATTTTTTATATTTTATTTGCTCCTCATTTGTATTTTTTCAAACTCTATCATACACTGTGGTGGTACAAAATCACTATAAATATTTTATTAAAAATATATGTAAAGGACAATTGTTGCAAGTGTGTCTACGTAACTATAATAATTACTTTACTAAAAACTTGTACAGTAAGGTATTTGAATTCCTTACTGGAATATTCTCAAACGATTATGAGATATCACTCTTGTCGGGATCACATTTAGTATATATGATTCTTAAGACTTCCGCGGCCGTCTTTGTACATGATTTATTGCTTTACGGGCTATGTCGCTTCGTTTATTGGATAATTTATCTAAGCTTTCGGCTGATATACTTCAGCCTTCTTCAGAGATACTGTTTATATTTATGTTCACATAGAAACTGTCGGGGTGTAATGGTTTGGGAGAGACTATACTAGTCTTTTCCAACCAAATGTCAACCTCTCCCACACGTGGTGCACCCTGTTTGCATGGACGAGGCTCTGGCGACTGAAAGATTCCCGGTATAAGGAGTCACCCACTGCTTGCCAACGGTCTCCGAAAGGAGGGCAGAAGAGCAGGGAGCGGTTCAGGGCACCCTCTGGCCCTTGGGGTTGGAAACGGCCTCTAAAGGCGGATGAATCAGAAATGATCAACGGCATGGGGATGCAGAAGGCAACGGGAAACCACAGCATTAAAGACCCAAAGGGTATCCCAAGGACATGTAATCCTCTCAAATTACAAATATCATGATGGCTTCTTCCTGGGTAAAATATTCCGGAGGTAAAATAGTCCCCCAATCGGATCTCCGGGTGGGGACTGCTCAGGGAGGAGTCATCAGAATGGATAGAAACATTCTACGAGTCGGAGCGTGGAATGTTAGAAGTCTGAATAGGGCAGGTAGGTTATAAAACTTAAAAAGGGAGATGGAACAACTTAAGTTAGATGTTGTTGGGATTAGTGAGATTAAATGGAAGGACGCACAGGATTTCTGGTCTCGGAAACACCGGATAATTAGCACACAAACTGTCAATGGAGTCACTGTTGTAGGATTTGTAATGAACAAGAAAGTAGGGAAACGGGTGAGTTATTATGAACAGTTTAGTGAGAGGATTATTTTAATGAGGTTAGAAACTAAGCCCGTCCCAACCACATTAGTACAAGTATATATGCCAACGTCACAGGAAGATGACGAAGAAATAGAAAAAAATATAAGCTGAAATTGAAGAATTAATCCAATATGTGAAAGGGGAGGAAAATTTAATAATCATGGGTGATTGGAATGCAATAGTGGGAGAAAGAAAAGAGGGGAATACTGTAGTAAGTTTTGGTCTAGGAGAAAGAAATGAGCGAGGAAGTAGGCTGCTAGAATTTTGTGAAAGATATAAGCTAGTAGTGGCGAACACACTGTTTCAGAACCATGCAAGAAGAATATGCACCTGGAAACGTCCTGGGGATACAGGCAGATATCAGCTAGATTATATCATGGTCAAACAGAGATTCAGGAATCAAGTTCTAGACTGTAAAGCATACCCAGGAGCAGACATAGACTCTGACCATAATTTGATAATAATGAAGTTCAGGCTGAAATTCAAGCGAATCAGGAAGCAGCATAAGCAGTACAGACTGGAAGTGAATAAACTGAAACAATCTAATACCAGAGAAAAATTTGCATAATTGGTAGACTTAGGTCTAAGAAGTAACTGTGAAAGGAGCTCAACCGATGACGAATGGAATGCATTAAAGACCGAAGTAATGAAAGCTGGCAAAGAAACATTAGGCTTTAGGGAACAAGCTGCCCGAAAACCTTGGATCACAGAAGAAATTTTGCAGCTGATCGATCAGAGGAGAAGGTACAAAAATGCTCAGGATGAAGCAGGAAAAGAGCAGTACAGGCAATTTAGAAATCAAATAAATAGGAAATGCAAAATAGCAAAAGAAAAATGGTTACAAGAAAAGTGTGAAGAAGTAGAAACGGAAATGGTCGCAGGAAAAGTAGATGTTGCATATAGAATGATCAAACAGAATTTTGGAGAAATGAAGAAAAGAGGTATGAACATTAAAGCTACCGATGGGAAACCTCTGTTAAGGTCAGAAGATAGAGCTAACCGATGGAAGGAATACATTGAGAAACTGTATGTTGAGGACGACTTGAACAATTGTGCATTGGAAAAGGAAGGAAATGTCGACATGGATGACTTAGGATACCCTGTTTTGAGGACAGAATTTAATAAAGCTCTGAATGACTCGAAAGCAAATAAGGCAGTTGGAATTTATGAGAACCCTGCAGAACTTCTTAAATCTTTAGGAGAGGAAGGAATCGAAAGTTTATTTAAGCTGATATCAAATAGTTATGAAACAGGAGAAATTCCAACTGATTTTAATAAAAAATATCATCTTCACACTTCCAAAGAAAGCACAAGCCGACAAATGTGAGAATTATCGCACCATTAGTCTAACATCACATGCTTCAAAATTACTGACCAGAATAATATACAGAAGGATGGAAAGGGTAGTAGATGAGATAGTAGGTGAAGATCAGTTTGGGTTTAGGAAAAATCGCGGTACAAGGGAAGCAATTCTGGCTTTAAGATTAATACTTGAAGGGCGGATCAAGAAAAACAAAGATACTTTTAGGGCATATGTTGATTTAGAAAAAGCTTTTGATAATGTTAGGTGGGACAAGATGTTCAAAATTTTAAAGAAGTCAGGTCTAAAGTATCGAGATGGAAGAATACTTTATAAACTATATAAGAATCAAGTGGCTGTAATAAAAGTAGAGAATCACGAGAGACATGCATCAGTTGAAAAGGGTGTGAGACAAGGTTGTAGTCTATCCCCGTTAATATAAAACTTGAATGTAGAGGAAGCAATGAAGAAAGTAAAAGAAAAATGTCCATGTGGCATAAGTGTTCAGGGAGAAAAAAATTAGTATGCTACGATATGCTGATGACATTGTCTTGTTAGCAGAGGGTGCTGATGACATTGAGAAATTACTAAATGGCATGAACAAAAACTGAAGGAAGATTTTGGACTGCATATAAATCAAAGCAAGACTAAAGTGATGAAATGATATCAATACTAGTATATTAAATATAAAAATAGGATCTGACGCAATTGGTCAAGTAAGTGAATTCTGTTACTTGGGAAGCGAAATTACAACTTATGGCCGAAGCAGGAATGATGTTAAGAGCAGAATAGCACTAGCAAAAAGAGCCTTCATGAAAAAGAGAAACATTTTAGTTTCAAATATTGATCTAGGAATTAGAAAAATATTTTAAAACTCTATGTGTGGAGCACAGCACTTTATGGGAGCGAAACATACTCTTTAGGAAAACCTGAAATTAAGAAAATTCAAGCATTTGAAATGTGGTTTTAAAGAAGAATGCTGAAAATTAATTGGACAGAAAAGTAAGAAATGAACGTGTTTTGGAAATGATGGGTGAGGAAAGAAGTTTGTGGAAGAAGCTTACAGAAAGAAGAGAGAGGCTGGTAGATCATATTTTGAGACATGCTGGATTAGTTAGTTTGCTGGTGGAGGAACAGTCGATGGTAAAAACTGCAGAGGAAGACAGAGGTTAGAATATATGAAGCAGATAATTGAGGACGTGGGTTGTAGAGGATATGTAGAGATGAAGAGGTTAGCACAAGATAGGAAGGGATGGAGGATTGCATCAAACCAGTCGAAAGACTGATAACAGCAATAAAAATTCATGCGAATCTCAGTTGGTGTGATATATACAAGATATATCAGATGAAATGGACAAGGGAGGCCAAATTGATGGTGTAGCAATAGATCTGACAAAGCGTTTTCACAGAGTGAACCATAAAATGGTAGTAAATAAGGTAAAAACTATTGGAGTGGATGATAAAGTAATTTTCTAGTTAGAAAAATTTTTAAAAGGTAGAAAACAGAAAGTTAAGGTAAGAAATGCAGTATCAAAAGAAGTGGAAGTAAAAATAGGTGTGCTGCAGGGTATCGAAGTGGGACTACTGCTATTCATTATTCTAAGGAATTATTGTGTTGATTGTTTACTATTTGAAATTAGATTATTTGTAGATTACATAGTGGTATATAAAAGGATCCAAACCGTAGAGAACTGTAAACAGTTGCAGGGAGATCTGGACAGGATATCTAGTTGGGTTGGTAAATATGGGATGAAAATAAATGCAAAGAAGGGTCAGCTTATTAGATACACAAATAAAAAAACATTAAGTTGAGTTTGATTATAAGGTTGGAAAAGTAATGCTTGCTGAAGACTTGAAATGTAAATATCTTGGCATTAAATTTGATAACAAGCTTAACTGGGTATGACACATTGGAGGGGTGGTAGGTAAAGGTTTCAAAATTCTGGTGAGAGTGATGAGGGGATGTACGAGGGAAGTAAAGGAATTGGGTTACAAAACTTTGGTCAGACCATAGCTCGAATTTGATAGTGTAGTATGGGACCCACATTTTGAGTAACAAATACAGGAGTTGGACAGGATGCAAAAAAGGGCTGCTAGATTTGTTTCTGGCAATTATCGCAGAATGGAATCAGTAACAGATTTTATAAAAGTGCTGGAATGGGGTTCATTGCAAGGCAGAAGCAGGGTGAAGAGGGTCATGGGAGTGTACAGAGCGTATCTTGGTGATGAGGCATGGAAATATATTGGATTAGGTATCAAAAACAGTGAATGGAAGGGTAAAGATGACCATGACACAAGCTAGCACTGGATTTCAGGCACAAGGGTGTGGGAAGATTCTCTTCTTTAGGTAAGTGTGTCACGGATTGGAATAATTTACCAAGGGAAATGATGAATAATTTACCAAAAACTTTGAAAGAATATAAAGTTAAAATATGTAGAGGCCACATGAAGATGGATGCAGGAAAAGGGAAAAATAGTTGTTTAGGGAAATTATCACGGGAGCATGTGCTCCATTGCAATTAAAGTAAATTAAACAATTATCTCGTCAGATTTTTGCGTGAAAAAAAAAAAAAGAATTCTATTAACTCAATGGGTACATTATCAGTCTCTAGGCGAGTTGTAGCACTGCGCGAAACATGGAGTAGCTTCCTTAGGCCACTGAACGCTAGTGGACACTTTTTCACCACAAACTATAGGAGACGTTGGTATTGATAACTGCAAATACTTATAACTGCTTTCGGAAGAAGAAACCTTTACAACTACCACTCAGGTCTGCTCCTCTTCAGTCCTTGAGAACAAGTCCCTTTTTAACCCAACAGGCACTCACAAGGTAACGTCCTTTTAGTGGGCAAACGGGAGCCAATCGGATGTCACCGTTGTGATCGACGAAAGAAAAATTGGGTTTAAATGAACGCCATCGTAACTATGTTTGTAGATCAAGCTTAACTTGTCAACATAGCAATTAATATTCAACATTTCCGACCAGATGCAATGCCTGTCAACAATCCATTAATTTTGTTTATAGATAAAACACGTTGGCCTTCTTTGTATTTGGTCCACAAAAGCCTGGACAAACAAAGGTTAGCGAAAACGTAACCATCAATATGGCAACAGCGCTCGGGGGAACCCACTATTACACCGAAATGGGCTTGATTCACAAAATGGGGCGTTGCCGGATGATTGATTTGATAAATGAACGTTTGACAGATTCTTTTGTTTGGCTGAGAACTGGTGTTCCTTATATACTAGCGCCAACTAAAATTCTATGTTCTATATATTTATTTAGGGGGTCCATTAATTACATGAGTTGAAATGGAGTCCGGAGAAATCTCAGCAAGGGGCGGGGGGAGGGAGGGAATCGACATAAATCTCACTTCATCTGTTTAATTCATTGAAGAACAGCTCATCACATAAGTATTGGATGCCCTGTTATGTCATGCGGCAATAATCACGCCATAAAATCTATCACGTGACTAACGAGAGTTCAGACGAAAGCTCTGATTCTGGACAGCTCTTTCGATCCGCGTTGCTACCGGCTTCTCGACATTTACACCTTCCATGACTTTTGTTACTTCAATACATTTTGAACATCTGATAATTGTTTCGATAATTTAATAATAATAGAAATGCTGAGATATATTTTCTTAAACAATGTTCAACGACCAGTAGCCTGAAGAACTAATTGTACATTATTTCCCCCTTGATAGAAATATAAGCAAGTACTGTACTTCTGTTTCTGCAAATATGCGCTGACCGACGAAGAATTTTAGATTAAATAAAAACATCTGCTGTAATTAACAGAATTTAATTAGGAGGCGCGATATTTTTGTTCGTTGCGAATACCCCAGAGCGCAGCCCCCATAAGGAAAACAAACAATTTTAATTTAAAATCTCCGTCGAGCGAGATGTCGAAAACTCCCAACAGGCGACCAACTAAAACAGCTGCGGCTACTGCACTGGCACCGGCGTATCACAATTCCTTCCGAGACCTTTTTTTTTATTTCTTTACGGCTTTATTCCTCAACGACGTCGAGATCATTAGAGGCAGGATGGGACTGGGATCACGGAACGGGAAGGAGTTTGGCCATGGCCTTTCGAAGGAAGCCTTGAGTGATTTGGGGAAACCAAATCTGGATGCCGGACGGGGATTCGAATCCACGCCCTCCCGAATGCGAGGCCAAAGCGTTAATCGCTCACCCACCACGTTCGGTCCGAGAATACCAGAGTAATGGAAACATGCCCCTACGAAGCCAATCTCATCTTCGGACATCGTAAAGTGATACGACCCGTCAGCGAGACGTAACCATCCCAGCTTATGTTTAAAAGGCTAGAAAAAGTATCGTTCGATGAAGTATCAACCGCTAGGGGAATCTTTCTGGACGGAAGCGTGACTTCACATCCAGCAAAGTACGATCGCCAAATAGTAACAGTTTGTTTACATTTTTCAAAGAATCATTAGATGACCTCATAGCAACGATGCACACTCACCTGGACTGCGCGATTTAAAGTATTACAAAAATGTAAGTGCAAATGATGACGATAATCTATATAATTTGTATCATACTCGTATCGGAAATCTTTTGATCTTGCGTTTTTCTCATCTCACAACTTAGATTTTTTTGCTTATTTTGGTTCGACAGATCCCAATGATATTATGAATCAGTTAACAGTGATCATGTGTTTGCGGCTTGTATTTTCTATTCATCATCAAGGGTTCTCTGCTATACAGCAGGTCCACGCACAGTGACAGCCCTTCACACCTCCCCCTGTTCCGCCATTCTTTAAGTTTCTATATATCTCCCGTTTATCATTATATCATCCATAATTTTCATACTTCACCGACCTCTTCTCTTCTCTCAGTTTACAGTCCCCTCCAGTGCAGTCTTAAGCAAACATTCGTTCCTCAGCACATGCCAAATCCAGTTCTTTCATCTGTTTCTAATTGTTTTTATGAGTGACCTTTTCTCTCCTATTCGTTTCAGCACTTCCTCATTCCTTACTTTGTCCTCCCAACTTATTATCTCCATCGTACTCCATACCCACATTTCAGAAGCTTCCAACATCTTTAGATCTTCTTTGCGTAGCGTCCATGTTTTTGCTCCATACAGTCCAACGCTTCATACAAAACATTTAGCTAATTTTTTCCTGAAGGTTTTGTCCAGCCTTCCACATAGTAAATTTTTCTTTCTATTGAAAGCTTCCTTTGCCATTGCTATTCTAGTTTTCACCTCCTTCTTGCAGCTCATATCACCACCCACAATACTCCCGAGATATTTAAAGGACTCCACTTGTTCAATTATTTCTCCGTGCAGCGTTATCATCATTTCTTTCCTACTCTTTCCACCATCATACATTTAGTTTTGGTCCTATTGATTCTCATTCCGAATTCCTCACGCCCTTTGTCTAAAGTCTATAATATTCTTCTGAGTATCTTGACACTTTCTGCCAGCAAAACCATGTCATCAGCAAACATTAAGCACGTAATCCTACGTCCACCCATGCACACAACTCCTTTACCTCTTAAACTTCTTTTCATAATTTCATCCAAATATATGTTAAATAATATTGGTGGCAAACATTGCACAAATATAGTATTTCTCTTCTTCCCTCATCTTTCAAACTTTTCATAATTTCTACAGGTAACTCATCGATCCCACACGCTTTTCCTGTTCTTCATCTCCGCCAAAGCCTTCTCCTCCTCCCCCTCCATGATATGGCTTCCCCTCTCCTCCTTGCTGACTTTCTCTTCATCTTCTAATACCAAATCCTTTGATCGATGTTGCAGATCATACAACTCTTCTGCATATTCCTTCCATATTTGCTGTATTTCATGAGCCTCTCTGGCTAACGTTCCATCCTTGTTTCCCAGCCCCGCTGTTCTTCTTTTTCCTTGAAAGCATATCTGTACGGCTCCTTTGTACATCAAGTCAAATTTTCCCTCTCTTTCTAATTGCTCTATCTGCTCGCACTTACTTCTCATCCAGTTCTCTCTTGCTTTCTCCACTTCTCTGTTCAATTCGTTATTTAATTTTCTGTATTGCCTTCTCCCCTCCTCAGTGCGTGTGTTTTTCCACTTCCTTCTCTCTTTAATCTTCTGTAGCATTGCTTCAGTCACCCATTCATTCTTTATTCTACTGCTTTCCTTAAATCCTATTACCTCTGCAGCAGCCCTTTTCAGACTCTCCTTCATCCTTACCCATTTTTCATCCACACTCTCATTTATTTTTCCTCTATCCCATTCATTTACAAAGATTTTTTCTATTTCTCTACCTTGTCCTTCCTCTTAAGAGCATCAGTATTGAACCTTTTATTATCTTCCCTTTCTTAATTCTTTTCAGTCTCATTTCTATTTCTGCTACAGCAAGATTATGATCAGAATTAACATCAGCTCCTGGGTAAGTTTTTGCATTTTTTAACCAATTCTTATACCTGTTCTGGATTAGTATATAGTCAATCAGATACCTCTTTCCCTCAAAGGGAGAGGTCCAAGTATACCCTCTTCATTTGTGGTTTTCAAAAATCGTACTTCCCAGTACCAATTCATTTTCCTTACAGAAGCTTATTAACTTCTCTCCACGCTCATTTCGCATACCAAGTCCATACTTGCCAATTGTTACCTCATCCTTCCCGTCTCCAACAACTTCATTCCAGTCCCACATCATCATAAAACAAGAATTTCTCTTTTCCTACTCTATAATTTCCTCCAGCACATTATAACATCCCTCCATTTCCTCATCCAAGTGCTGGCTTGTCGGCATGTACAGTCGGGGACAGAATTCGCGAGACCCCTCGCCTTTCGATTATGCTTCGTTCTAGACACGACTACCTTATGGGACAGCATAACTGGAAGGTGGTACACTAAATTCATGATAAATAGACCTCTCATACCCAGCACTTTACCCAAGACTAAAAAATGAGCCCGCGCGCGAGAGACTCCCAAACGCTTAGAGGCAAAGATCGGAGTTATACAATTAAACGTATCATCATTTTAGTCATAATAATAATTGAAATAACGAAACCCATTGATTATAATCAATTATATAGCAAAGATAACGGTTTTTTTTCGTAATTTTGATAGCCATTGAGTATTTTTTCTTTCTAATAAACAGTTGACAATTCGCTAGCAAACGAAATGACATGATGAATACTGAAAAGAATCGCTAAATTACGCACGGATTAAAATTTGTAAAACCAATAAGAGAGTCTGAATGGACTTAGTCCACACTTTCTAGCGCTGCAGCGTTATAGCCACACAAATTTTAAGCGTAAGTAGAAAGTGCATTTAGGAAATTACTCAAATGGTGAACTAAGTCACGAAAATAAATTAACTATTTCTACATACGGCAATAGTTCGGAATAAGAACATCTTAATTTGTTTTCACCGTAATATGTTTAGAAGGTAAGCTTAACTTGATCGCAGTAGTTTCAGTAGTAATAATAATAAATTAATAACAGTAAATTCTTCTGCAATGTGAATAAGCGGTTTCAGATTTTAAAAGTTGAAAGAATGGAAGTAGGAAACCTTTCATATCTCCCTTTGTTTCTAACTAACACTGATACTTCTTTAAAGTTTTGTATCGAGCATTACTTCTTGCCTTCCAAGCCAGATGGGTTAGAGATAGCAAGCTTGCCTGGCATTCGGTAGCACATGGCTTCAAACCCCGTACGATATCCAACTTCAGTGTTCCGTGGTTTAAGTAAATCTCTCCAGTTGAACTCCGGAAAAGCTCCTTAAAAAATCCGTGGACGAATTGTTTTCCGATCCTAGTTTCCAATACTCTCAAGGTTCAAATCACATTGGCGTCGAAACAGAACAAGAAGAAGAAGAAGAAAAAAAATAACCGAATGTGATGGGTTAGTGGTAACGCTCTGAGATAGCTTCCGGGACGACGTTGGATCGAATCCCGTCCGGTCATTCAGAGTTGCGTTTTCGATGGTTTCCCCAAATCACTCCAGCCGAATGCAGGGGTGATCTCGTCATAAAATACCATGGCTGAATGCCTTCCCGTTGCTTATTCCCGAGACTTTACCTAAATACCTCGACGTCAAGGCATAAAGCCATAAGCAAAAAAAAAATAAAAAAATAAAAAATACATAGCTTAAAAATGTCGCCAAATTACTGTCAGTTATCAAGCTTAAAGGCAATAGCTATTGATACTACTCCAACACATATTTTTTATTAGAAAATTCAGGAAATTGTTTTATTAATGTAAAGGAAGGTGTAGAAGTAAAGCTATGTAAATACAAACTAAGTTGAAACTCCGAAATAATATGAGGTGGAAACCCAATATTATCAAATATAAATTTGACATCGTGTGTGAATATGACCCAGCTTACTGAGGTATCTTCTTTTATAAAGTAAACCACCAACAGAGACGCTGACAGGCATGAATAAAAAGGACTCATATGAAATATTTTGCAGTTGCGACGTCAAGGAGAAAGGGTGAAAGTGTTGAAACTCAACGGTTTATTTATAATTATGCATTAGTCACTAAAATTTTTTTTGAAAATTACACTTTGTGCATTTCTACTTCAAAATGCTCTCAAAGCACCTTGAAAACGTTCTGCCTCGTACTATTTTCATGAATGAATGAATTAATTAATATTATGTATTGATCTTACATTTATTATTTTGTTTAAAAAAATCTAAGCATAATTTACGGGAAATTGATCTGCTTCGATCTTTAGATTTAAATATTTTGGTAAAGACTCTAGTGAAAGAATGTGTAAACGTTAATGCAATCCCGATGGCTAACACAGGTGCCTTAGACATTTCCGGGAGCGGTTTTCCTCAACCTAATTTACCTGCTGTGTATTTGTCCCTGAACGTTGTATCTGACACAGTTCAAGAGAGAACATCATTATGGGATAGTAAAACCATATATACGAACCATCGTTTTCTGAACTTAAAAATAATATAATCTTGCCATAGTTGTTATCGAAGATGCGAAAATGTTCGATCCACTACAGATTTCATATCTTAATCACATAGTCTGATTTTCCACAAAGCAA